>JAABNX020000090.1:662135-682218 GCA_015163995.2 Mormyrus lacerda
TTTGGGGTCATGCTGCATCATTTTTAGTTCCTGGAACAGGCACTGGAATTTTTGTGCTGGGTATATTTGCTATTTGTCCTCCCTTTCTCTGTCCCCCACCCTTCTCTCTCTCTCTCTCTTTCTTTCTCGCAGCGCCCTTGCTATGGGGCCAGCATTTGCAGCCCCCACCCCTGATCCCAGTACGCTCCATGGAGGGGACGCCCTCCCGGCTGCCCTGTCAGTTCCAGGAGGGAGATGCCAGCGTGAGTGTGGTGCAGGTGACCTGGACCCACGAGATGCCAAACGGCACAAGAGAGATGGTCATCACTGCCCACCCGACGGAGGGACTCAAAGGTAACCCTGCTCTCGCCGATTAGCCTCTCTGTGCCGGCTGGCTCCTTGGGGGAGTTCAGACAGCGCTAATCGCTATCACTTAGCAGGTGTCTAATTAAGGTGTCCTTTGACGTTCACAAACATGCTTTATTGTTCCCAGGAAATGGTGACGTGAAATCAATAGGTGGCACAGATAGGTTAAATCGAATTTCCTCATTCCCACGTTCTCCTCTCGCCCAGCGGAATTCATCTACGCCCAGATGAGCCCGATCTGCCGGGTTATCGGAGGATAAGCTGAATTCCAAAGACACCAACCGTAAAACACAAGAGCTATTCAGGCGGGAAGAGGCTCGCAGCCTGCTGCGAATGTCCAGTTCATCATTATTATGGATGCTAGAGTGACGTCGTTCTTTGAGAGAATGATGCCCTTGTCATATTTATCTTAAAGATATAGCGCTGTCTCCTTGGCAATGACAGTGAACCCAGCCTGTTTCATTCAGTGTCCTCCGCTTCCTCATCACAGACTCTGCACTGTCAGCACTTAATAACCCTTAATAATAACTTAATAACTTAATAATTCCATTCCTCTGGTATTTTCTCATTTTGATTGATAATGATCACTAATTTCACTATAGTGCTACGTTGCGGCTGCTGTCGGGTGGATCAGTCGGTCTTTTCCTTTGTATTATTTTTTTGTCGAAGGTCTTGATGTGTTTGGTCCATGTAGCCCATCTTGCGGCGTAAGAGGGTCCCACACTTGATTCGGGAAACTCGACTGTGTGTGTGGTGATGAATGATCTTTTGGCTCAGTAGGGGGCGCTGCTGCATCACGCCTACAGCGTTGGAGGTTCGAATCCCGCCTCTGCTCAGCTTACATGTTCTCTGTGTATTGTGTATTGCCCTGGTATCCTCTTGTAGTCCAAAGACGTAAATGCTGGTTGTTGTCTCTAGGTTGCCAGTATTGTCTGATTTGTTTTGTGGTCTGTATGAGCTGTCATCCTGTGCGGGGTGTGACTGCCTTTTAGTGCTACCTCCCTCCTTGTCATCCCAACCAGGATAAGTTGCTGTAATAGGGATTAATATATTTACTATGGTTTTCAACATCTTGGAAATTTTATGTGCCCTTCCCCTGATTTGTGCTTTCAATATCCCATCTGAAATGGCTGATCTGTAACCCATCCACCCCTTTTTCCAATACTGACCGCCAGTGGTCGTGTGTGACCCAATAGCCAATCACGCTGCATGTCAATTCAACAGTGACTACAGAAGATTCCCTCCTTTTTCAGAGTTTGGTGTATTCTCGCACCGGGTGAAATTCGAGAGCGACGACCCCATGACCAGCGCGGCGCTGATCATCCAGAACACCGTAGAGTCGGACGAAGGGCGATACACTTGCCATATATCCACCTTCCCCTTGGGAAACTTTGAGCAGCAGCTGTTGCTGACAGTGTGGGGTACGCCTCATTCTCCATCTTATTAATATTGTAACTTATAGTACCGGTAATTACTCCAAATTGGGTGCTTATTAATGAATTCCTTGCATAACTTCATAGTGTAGTCATGCAGTTGGTTGTTATCGTCCCCGTGCGGTGCCTCCGCCCGTCTGATTTTTGGTTTCATCCTCCCAGTCAAGCCCATCTACTCCCTGGAGCCAGTGGTGTTGGTAGAGGGTCAGGTCCGGAGCGTGGCGGCCACCTGCCGCTCTGTGGCGCGCCCGATGTCCGTGGTGACCTGGGACACTGAACTGAAGGGTCAGATCCAGAACCGCAGTGCCAATAACCGGGTCGTGACCACATACTTCCTCGTTGAACCCCTGCGCAGCATGAATGGGAAGAAGCTGGACTGCCTGGTCTCACACCCGTTTTTAACGCAGCCCCTCCGGATTTCCAACCGCCTGGTTGTTCACTGTGAGTCTACTGGATTTCACCTGATTATGGGCTTTACCTGTCAATGAATCTCCCTCCTTTTTTTTTTTATTTTTTTAAATCTGTGGCATTACATACTAACCGCAAGCTTATCCTGCCTTTACCGTGACATTTCCTCGCTGTTCCCGTAAGCGTACTTTGCTGTGTGTTTGTGTGACTCCTTCCTGCTTGCGCCGTGAGCTTGCCCCGCCTTTCTACTGGCCGTAACCTTCATGGTGTCTGTTTTACCGTCAGTGTATCGAGATGCAGGAAAAAAAACAAGTTATGCTGTGTCACACACATTTCTTAGTCTGCTTCAGAATTAAGTAAACAGTATTGCGGCATTTCCGTCTCCTTATCCACAGAATAATCGCGCGGCTCAGACTTCCTTCATCCAGTCCTTAATTTTCCCGTCTTGCCCTGTGTTGGACTTGCGGAATTCTAAAGCGGGTCCTTGTTTGTGTAACCCCCCGTGTCAGAGCGTGTTTGTGTGTCTGACGTGCAGATCCCCCTGAAGCTGCAATCAGCGGTTATGACCAGACCTGGCTGGCAGGACAAGAGCGAGCCTCACTGAAGTGCAAAGCCACAGGGAATCCAGCCCCCAGGTTCTCCTGGAGCAGGTACCTTCCGTCTCTGTCATGTCACGTCATGACTCCTGTGTGCTTTGTTCAGCGGATTACTGTCTGCCGCTAGTTTCGACTACATACACACACACACACACACACACACACGCACACACATATATACAGACCTGTACTTGTATCTTTGTGGGACCTGAAGTACAAAAATGATTAACCTTAGCCCCTACCCAGCCCTACCCTTAACAAGTAACCAATGTACAAGTCTTTCAGCATTTTTAGTTTTTTGATTACAGTCACTGATTTTCATAAAATTGAGGTTATTCTTATGGGGACTGAAAAAATGGTCCCCACAACATCAAAATAGCAGGTTTTTATCACGTTTCAGAACATTTGGTCCCCACAACATAAGGTATACCTGCACCACACACACACACACACACAATGATAAAGGACCAGACTGGTGCCTTGAGCAGTTGCCCGATGGCTCCTGCTCATGGGGAAAACACACACACACGCACACACACACACACACACACACGCACACACACGCACACACACACATATATTCATGCGTTCACTTCCTCTTGTGCAAGTAGACCGCACTAGAGGCATACTCGCGTGCTTCTGGCAAAGCGTGCTTTTCGCAGTCGTGTGAGCGTGCACGCCCATGGACAGTTAGGGCAGTCGTTTCTTTCCTCTTCTCGGTGTAACGCAATATCTGTGGCATCGTGTTGCGACTTGCGGCACAACAGCGTCCGTTTCTACGCTCCTCACAAAGGAGGGACAGGCAACACAATCTCCACGATGAGCCTGAAATTCCAGAATGTGCAGAGAGAGAGAGACTAGTTCCCGCTAATTATTTAAAGACAAAGCACATGTAATTAAAGGATCACGTTTTGCATTCCTTGAATTCCATAACTACTGCTGTAATGCGTAAACAGTGTGGGCTGAATCGGCAGTTGGTTTGCCAGGTCACACACAGTTACTCGTCACATATATACGTCCGTGAGCGTCAGAGCAATACAGACATGCACGAAATTAATTTGGCAAGAGAAAAGAAAAGGTACAGGTCACAGACAGCATGATTGTTCAGCTGACAGCGTGGGGTCTTTATAGGTGAGAATCAGCTGCTGGTTGTGTCCCCGGGAGATACAGGATCTTTTCAGGTCATGGAAAACCAGAAAAGCAACAGAGAAGCCCCCAGATGCACTTTTGGGACAGTGCTGCAAGGATAGATACTTTATTAATCCACAAAGAAATTCCATCCATCCCTCCATCCATCCATCCATCGCACATGCAGACAGTAAAAATGATATTTAGGCTATAATAGATAGATTATAGACAACAATAAGTGGTGACAGTGCAAAGAATGTCAGGGAAAGTCTTGCAAGGAATTCTGTAGTAATGGCTCAGAAATAAATACTGTTGCATATTGAATGAATGAATGATCTGTGACAGTGCCTAAGCTGTTAAGGTTCAGTCAGAGTACAGTCAGTTCTGCTGAAACACGTGTGATGTCACCGCGCAAATCTCTCCTAACATGACCGATATATTAGTCTAATGCAATACAGAATCGCATTTGTGTCTGTGTGATTTTCAGTCACTGAGAAAAGCACTACATGAACTACACCACAATATGATCTTAGTAAGAAACGCTACCCGCACACAAAGACAGCCATTCAGGTGAACCATTGCTGATGTCCAATTCGAGAACAAGTCATTCTTTCGAACCGGTTCTTTTCAGTCAGTCGGTGGAACCGGTTTTGAAATCTAAAATAACCACACTTTTTGTAGGCTACATCCACGCATCGCACAGGTGTAAAAGTCAATGAGTATTTGACATCATCATATAAAAAACAGTAACCATTTTTAATTCCCTTATATTTGCTTTTTTTAGACTGTCTATAGCCACACCGTCTTTTGTATTTATGTTGCTGTGTGCATGCCCAGCCACACGGTGCCTCTCTGCATATTGTAACCTGTTGTGTTCATGCCGTGTGCATTCCCGGCCCTTCTGCATACAGTAATCCGTTGTGCTTGTGCTATGTGAATGTCTGGCCGCATGGTGCCCTTCTGCATACTATAACCCGTTGTGTTCATGCTGTGTGCATGCCCGGCCCCTCTGCATATTGTGATCCATTGTATTTGTGCTGTGTGCATGCACAGCTGCATGGTGCTCCTCTGCATACCATAAGCTGTTGTGTTTTTGCTGTGTGCTTGCTTGGCTGTGCACATGCCCAGCTGTTTGCTGCCCCTCTGCATACAGTAATCCGTTGTGCTTGTGCTGTGTGCATGGCCGGCCGCATGGTACCCCTCCGCATACCGTAATCCGTTGTGTTTATGCTGTATGCATGGCCGGCCGCATGGTGCCGGCTGCATGGTGCCCGGCTGCATGGTGCCCGGCTGCATGGTGCCCGGCTGCATGGTGCCCGGCTGCATGCATGTCTGTTTATATAGATAAGCCATGGTTATAAATATCAGCCATGGTTCCTTAGTACCTCAAGCAGATTGCTGTACATGATGTGGAGTGAGATCACGATGCTGAGTTGCTCGGGCTTGAGAAACAGCGTCTGCGGCGCCATCGAGTGGCAGCGCAGCCAAACAGCACCTAGTGGCTGCCATCGCTAGCTAGCATTGCCCATCTGAAGAGGCCATCTGCCAGATGCAGCTGCTTGCCGGAGTCAGCCATACTGTCCTCCAGGGGACCGTAAGGCTGTTCAGCCTCCATTGTGCAGTCACCTTGGTGCTTGTCGCCATGGAGGCCTGCAACGCCAGGTCCGGAGAGTGACTACACATCTCAGTGCCGAGGATCCATTTCTCCATTTTCTTACAGAAACGGCGGGCCCCTGCCGCTTGAGGTGTCTGTACAGGGGGAGATGCTGTCATTCAATCGGCCCCTGCTTGCGTCAGACTCCGGGGTGTATGAGTGCTTCGCCAGCAACAGTGTAGGAACTGGCAAGGACAGTGTCAATGTCGTAGTGACAGGTAGGGGCGCCCTCATCGCAAGAGTTTATCAGTTCCATGACTCTGTGATCATGAATTAACCTCTGTGTGAAATTAGTATAGTTTTAATGGATCATGTTTCTCAGGAAAAAAAAGAACTCTGAAGGCATGAATACATACTACAAATGCATGCTAATGTAAATCTGACACCAGCAAACCTGAAAAGTAAAATTGTCCAGTAGAGTGAACATGATTTTCTAATAGGCAAATTCTCTGTGAGATGCAAGGTGTGTAATTACACTCCTGCTAGCATATCTAAGCTCCTGTTTGACCCCCTATATATGAGTAGCGCTATAGGTGCTGCCCAACATTAATCTGTGTGTGTCTGGGACCCTCTTCCTTTCTCACATGGCTAGTGAGAGGCGTTTGATCCTAATACCCGCTGCACTGCTGCCTCATGTGACTGCAGTCTGTAGTCATGTGTTCATGCCCACACTGCCCCCTTGTGTCCATCATAATGAATCACATGCTCCTCCTCTCTCCCAAACCGAGACACGGACCGAAGGGTCGCCCACAACCCAGTGATTGTCAACGCTCTGTGTGGCGTCATCGGCGTGCTGCTGGTGATCACGGTGGTTGCACTCGTCGTGGTGAAATGTCACTATCAGAAGAAGAAGAAGAAGCTGGAGAAACAGCTTGATGAAAAGAAGTAGGTTGGGTGACAATGTGTGGCCCTCCAGACTCGTCTCGGATATCGCGTGATGTTTATGTCAGTGGTGACCATGTCGGTCCCGAACTGATACCTCAGCTTCATTAGATTTCCGTCTCCATCTTGCACTAATTCCAGAGAGGAGCTGATTTCTCTATCAAGACAGAATTCTGTCCGAAGACTGAACTCCGATCGCCGCGCGTCAGATCCCCGCATTCAGGTACCCACACGCGGACATCTAACCCTCCATGCCTGATTCTAGTCACCGAGTCGTGACCCAAATAGAGACTTTTAAACCAAATTTGTTTCTTCATACGAATGTTCTAACTGATGTGACCATCAGTGGTAGCGAGTCTAACATCAGAGAAGACGTCCTTCAAGACAAAAGTGTGACGTTGGAAAGATTTATTTACCTACAAGTTGAGGAACCGTGTTCTACACGACTGTACAGCATCCCAGCAGTAAAACATGCCAGATTAACCAGCATCCACGTCTACATGAATATATAATACAGTTTCATTTCTTTTTCCTTTCAGCTGGAAGACAGTGTTGCCCTCAGACTGGAAAGTGCTATTTCTACTCTCAGGGTAATTAAACACGAGTTTACGGACGGATCCTGGAGTATTTTACGTGTTGCTTAGCTGTGGCGGTACGAATGATCGACTTTGGGTGTATCTCAGGATCTTTCAGCCCGGGGTTATTCCCGGTATGATGGAGGCATGGCGGACGAAGAAGCAGAGACCATGACTGGCGACTCCCTGCATAACCCACTGTGGCCTGAAGACGAAGACCCTGACGGCTATGTGGACATGGACGGCGGGAGACAGGCCTCCAGGCACAGGGCTGAGTCCTTCCTGAGCAACTCGACTTTGGTGAGAGTCTGTATAGGAGGGAAGATCATACAGAACATGCTTGTTTCTGTGAATCTGAGTGACGTTTTGGATACATGGTGTATACGGTGTCTGGCTTTTTACCAAGGGGGTTCCACCCCTCCTGTTTGGCAAAAACCCCCCATGGCTGATTTTTAACCCAGTCTATGTTTTCCAAAAGCATAGTCGCTAACGACGTCAGTAACTTGCATCGTTGGAACCATGCAGCTGAACAGTCCCAACTCCGCCAGTTGGGAAATGTACCCCTAGTTATGACTGCCCATGGTCAGGTCATCAGTTTAAGTCCCAGCGAGAGCTGAGTGATGGCACCGTTGGGCCCTTGAGGAAGGCCTGTGATTGCAGTTGTTCCAGGCATTGGGTGACCCTTCTTATTCAATTGTTGTTGTTTTGGATAGAATCTTCTCCTTGATAAATAAATGTACCAGTAAACATGAAAATGAAATGAGAACTTTTCTGCCGACTTCTTCCCGCATGTCAGTTCCTATCCTTCCCTCCATTTTCTCTCTCTCGCTCACGTTCTGTCTGTTTCTCCGGACATTGGTATTCATCCATGCCTCCGTACCATCTGCAGGGGCGGAGCAGCATGACAGATGTGGCGGGTCTGCAACGTCTGGGTTCAAGAGAGCGGATGTCGCTCATGAGGTCCAGCCTCTCCGGAGGGTCAGTGACGCGACATCCGGGGTCGAGGGACCAGGCGGCGACCGGAAGGTCCAGCATCTCCGCCTGGTCGGCAACGCAAGCCCTGGGTTCCAGGGACCAGCTGTCTGTTGCACAGGCTGGCATGGGGGTGGAAGCCCAGCACCTGGGGATCGGTGAACGGGTACCTTCGGTGCGGAGCATCAGCGCGAGGATACCGATGAGGCAGCACGTGGGGCCCCGATCCCGAACCTCCCCAACACAAGCCTGTGAGGAGAAATGGGAGGATACGGAGGAGGAGATGTTCGGAGAGGACGACTGCAGGACAAACAGCAGTCAGATTTCAGAAACCATCTCCAACCACTTTCAACCGAACAACGGATTCCTGCAACCCAAACCCCATAACAAAGCCATCCTGCTCCACCCCAGGAGTCAGATCATATAGAGATCAGTGTAGAGCTTCAGGTTTAGAACTTCCTGTGGAACTTCCTGTCAGCTGACTCTGTAATGGGATGGTTAATATGCAACATATTGCCAGACTGTCTTGTGTTTAAATGTTGAACGTACTGGGACGTACACTGAGCCAGAGGGTTACTAGCTGAAGTCCCGCGTAGATCCCTGTTGTAAAACTTTGGCTGTGGTGCTTGAGCTGTGCCAACGATATTCCCAGCAGTGAAATGAGTTCAGTGTTATTTTGGATGAAAAGGTGAACAAAGAAACTGAATGTAACCTGGAGAAAAGTGCCGGTGAAAATAAAGGAAATAGCCACAAACTGAGATGATGTCCCATAATCACAGCCTATCATGAGGAAATCTTGATGCCTCCAGCAGTTTTTCAGTGACTCCATCAGTTTGTGGGTTGGATTTCCCTTCACGTGGTCGCCGCAAGGACGCTTTGTTGATATCTCATTCTGTAGAGGTAACAGGTCGTAACAAACCATCGGATACCTACCACCTTTGTCTCACAACGCCATTTTTCTCTTGTTTATGTGTGATATTCCATCTGTTAAAATGATTTTCACTAACATGGTCTCAGCAAGTGAAGCGATCACGGGCTGATCGCTCATTTTTGCTTATTCAGTCATGTCACCTGTTGCGTAATTATCTTGTGTTGTACATTGCATTTATATCTGTTCATACTATGTTTACAATTTTATTCAGCTTATGACTTCTAAAAAGGATTTCTAAGATGTCTAGAATATATATATATATATTTATATATTTTTGTGTCATGCGTATTCAAAAATCATTTGTAAATCTTTAAGTTTGTTTAGTACACATCGAGTGAAAGGTTGGTGGAAGTTAGAGGTTCTGAAGAGTGAAATAAACCAGTGACATGAAAACACCATTCAGACGGTTTCATTTTGCTCGATGATAAAGCCGTCCTTGACAATCTGTTCTTTGATGAAAAAAAGGGGAAGTGATTTCTCTACCTCAAGTGTTTTGATAGAGGCTGCACATGATTGTGATGATGGGACAAAATTTTAACTTTTCGGTTCTACTGAACAATCAGTAAATAATCACATGATTATGTGTGATGACAGGACTTGTGTCTCCCTGAAAAGCAAAAAGAGGTATTCGTATTCCAGCAGAGTCCTGTAGGTACCCTTTGTCGAGACGTCGTAAACAATTGAGACTCGAGGAAGAGACAGAGCCTTGGGCTTAAGGTACCATTTGAGATTTTATTTTTGAGTCAAAAAGGTGAAGATTAGGCCTAATTTCTTTGTGCTTGAACTAGAGGGGAGTCATCTCAAATTATGCCTAAATGTCTGAAGCATTTTTATTAATTTAAACTGCGCTACATACAGTAGTGTAATAAAAGTTCACGCACAGAGAAACCACAAAAAAATTTGGGCATTCTAAATATGTGACAAACACATTTAAATAGTAAAATTATGTCATATGTGGAAAATACAATAATTCATTAAATATTTGCCATACGGTTTATGCGTTCAATAGTGTAGTCACTAAATAGACCTCTGTAACGTACAATAGATATTATTTCAGCATTTACTGAGAATTGATTTTAATGCAAATGGTATCATGGATCACATTGCTTATGCAGTTTCTGTTACACAATTATATAGAAAGTGAAGAGCAAAAAGTATTTAGAAATTCATCCATCCATCCATCCATCAATCCTCTATACCACTGACACTAAATGACACTCATACCGAGACAATGGAGTCTTTGCTTCCGTGGAGACTTTTAGAAAAGGTAAATGCAGATGTTGAGTAAAATATTAAAATTACCTTGGTACCCCAAAAGCCCTGAAGCAAAATATAATCATGTTGAAGTAAGAAACAAACTGTTTAGCTTCACTGTTTGGTTAAAAAAAAAAAAAAAAGTTATTCAGTGAAGATTATAGCATCTTAATTTCATGTTATACATAAAGGATCTTTTTGCATAATAAAAATTGCCTCTGTGGTGTTTTTCACTGGAGAAAGGAATTAGACGTTTTGTGGCAAGTGTAATAACTGGCAGTCTAATACGCAGTGAATTAGTATTATGCAAATACAAAACGATTAAACCCGCAGTGGATTTGCTGGTGCGTTTTAAGATTACTCTGAAGGGTGAAGCACTTCCCGCACTGTTTGCAGCTAAACGGCTTCTTCCCGCTGTGGAACCTCTCGTGCCGTGTGCAGTTATCCTGCCGGGAGAAGCGCTTCCCGCAGAGCGTGCAGCTGAACGGTCTCTCCCCGGTATGGACGCTCTGGTGAGTTTTCAGGCTCTTCTGCTGCGTGAACTGCCTCCCGCACTCGAGACAGCTGTACGGCTTCTCACCCGTGTGACTCCGCTGGTGAATCTTAAGGCAGGTCAAACGGCTGAAACTCCTCCCACAGTGCGAACACCTGAACGGTTTCTCCTCCGTACACACCTTCCGGCACGTCTTCAGCATCTTTGTCATGTTAAAACTCGTGCCGCTCAGCATGTGTACGTACCTATCCGGTGCGTCCGTTTCCGCACCTTCCGTACTTTCGCTCTGCGTCATTTTCTCCTCTGGCCCTCCGTAATGCTGCTGTCTGGCCGGTATTGTCACGTCGCCTCTTCTTGCAGGGGTAGGTTTCTCTCTTCCCTGTCGTGTCTGTGGTGTCGGCTCGTCGCGGTGTACAGGGGATGCAGCCACGTCCTCATCCGTCGCCATGGAATCGAACGTGCCGAAACGCAGCTTCACATTAACGGCCAAGGACGGATTGCCGCAGCTGTTAAAAAGAGCAGGGGGAAGTGGCAAGTCTTCCTGCGATTTCTGTGGAGGATCTGCAGGTTCTGTGCAGCTGTCTTGCACAAAGGCGGTCCACAGCTGGCTGACTTTCCCGTCCGTGGCATATTCTGTGCTGTGGTTCAATCTTCCCGCTCTGTATTCCAGCCCTGTCAGATTTGGTTTCTGGGCTGCACGTCCTTTCCAGGACTCCGCCTTCATCCCGAACGGCAGCCCATCCACCTCCTGGTCATTTATCTCGGTCCCTCGTGGCTCGCAGAGAACCTTGGGCTCTTCCGAAGGTGTCTGCGTGACTCCCTCGGCATCCTGACCTTCTTGGAGTTTTTCTGCAGGGCCTGTAGAAAGTCAAGTCCATTATATAACAAGCAGTACGGCTGTATAAAAGAAACTGAAGTATGTACTGTGCGAAGATGATCATGACAATTACAGACGCGGCATTGATTTTACCCTCTCTGTTGACGTCCAGCCATCTCTGGGGGTCACTGTTCCACCAGTCATCATCAAGCATTTCCTGTTTGATATGAGTTTCAGGCCTCTCTTCTTCCACCCCTGGAGCCTATATTGAAAAAAAAGTCCCCAAACATGTTATGTATCAAATCAAACAAGTTTTGTGGTCAAAGTACATACAGCCGTTTTCCACTCACTGTGTTGTACAGAGGCTCGATTTGATGCTGGGCTGTTGACCGCTGCTCTCTCCACACACTAATGCACAGCTGTTTTTCTTCTGTGAGATTAAAACATAAACAGATAATAATAAAATAATAATAATAATAATAATGATATGTGATGCCTTAGAAATAACTTGTATTGGATGACACCATCAACATATATTACAAAACCAAGAATACAAGAGTACATTATTTACAAATACAGTGCATCTTAAGGGATAACATACAAGGAAAAACTACAAAATTAGTAACCCAAGAACTATTTATATGTATTATATTTAAATAGTGTACTTTGATCGATTGTCTTTGATGAAAGACTTTTAAAACGGCCCCTTATTGATATATTTTAATTGTCTCTTAAAAATCTTCAGCATGGCACAGCGTGTTCGTAGAAATGCAGACTATTAAATACAATTTAACTGACACATGGCATGGCATATAAATAATGCTTTGGTTAATTCTGAAATAACGGCGGTTACTGAATGTGTTATTTCTGTCGGAGCACAACTTCTGCATGAGCCACGTTAGCGCTGACAATCATTACCGGTGTTGTGACGAGGTGAGCCACCTATCGAGAGGTACGATCGAGCCTTTTCGCGCATGTGCAGTTCCACCGTTTGGGGTAAGGATAAGGGTTTTAGGGGTTAGGGTTATAAGGGTTATGGTTAGGGCTATCGATTAGCACTACGGTAACCTAATTCGACAGAACACCGGCCCTATTAATACGGTAAAGAGCACGAACCGGACCGGGTGCGTGAATCCGGTGGCACCGCTCATGCCGCTTAAACACAAGTCTCACTTACAATTCTTGTTTGAAAGCTGTGCCCACTCATTAAAGGCTGTCATAAAAATTTATACTAAAAGGTAATTGGTTTCATATAAGTGTAGGACGTTCGTATCATATCAGGGGTTGCAATTTATATTGAGAAGCAATTTTTTTGTCAAATCCTGTCCTAGCTCTTATGGGGAAAGATATACGTAGAATTAAGAGAAGCCGATTTCACTGGCATTAACTTTCCCAGGGTTGTAACAAAGGGCTTAGCGAACATTAAGGATCCGCCGAAGAGCAAAACGCTGGTTTTCATCGGCACACCTTTAAACTCCTCGAAAGCCTGAACGCCGACAGATCGCGTGTTTCCGGGAAGCTCCGGCACCCCGGCCGCCTTTCCGCGCCCCTGCGCCGCTTCCAGGTCGCTCTCCATCTGCTGTATCTTCGTTTTCAGCGTTTCGTTTTCACTCTGGGTCCGATACATTTCCAAGCGTAAAACTGCAGAGCCATCATCGACAAGTTTGGCGATTTCCGCGATCGCTGCTTTAGTTAGGATTTCCATTACCGCACCAACCTGTCTACGAAAATGAACGCTGTTTATCATTTTTCTAAACTATTTCTGGATAGCTTATAGCTTCAAAGAAGGGCATTTATTTTTCTGCGCAAATGTATAAGGGCTTCTTATTATTCCGCTTCCGTAAACCATAAACCCGGAGTCACGTGGATAGCCCAGACTACCGCGATTGGCTGGAGATCAACACGCATTTCCGCAGTTTTGCGAAGCTGTTGAGGGGACGTGTACACTGAAAACCAGCTGTAGTGACTTTAAATAGACTGGAGCCCCCGTGCAAATTACCGAGTATGTAAGTTAATTAGACATCGACCTGTACTGTATAGATAGACATGGATGGATGGACAGCTCGATGAACTACTTGGGCGCCGCTGCAGGTGGCTACCTTTCTTTGCCAAGTTTGCTCTCACCTACATACAGCCCTGGAAAAAAATTAAAGGAACCACTCCATATATGTTTTTTTTTTTTTTAAATCTTTATTTTAAAATTCAGATTTAATCCTGGTTATGGTGGCAGAAGGCCACACGGCAAGTTGCTTCCAGGCTCAAAGTTCCTAAGACAGCAGTACACAAGACCAAGGTGAAGCAGGACACACTGGGAACGACTAAAACGCAGCCAGGTAAAGGGCAGAAGTGACTTTCTGATGCCAGAGATGACCGTCAACTTATCCGACAGTTTCTCATGAATGAGAGGATGACATCAAGTGAACTTCAAAGGGAATGGGAGACATTAAGTGCAGGTGTGAAGTTCACTGCTAGGACAGTTTGCATCAGGCTCCTAGAAGCAGGACTGAAGTCCCATAAAGCAAGGGAGAAGCCCTCCATTAATCAGAAACAGAGAAGAAGCAGGCTGCAGTTTGTAAAACATACATATTATTAACAGATGCACAGCCAAAAATGAAGAAATTATTGCTGTGGTCTCTTAATATTTTTCTAGAGCTGCATGTGTCTGTGTGTCATGGATAGCTGGATGGGGTAGGCCGAAAGAGAATCTCCCCAAGAGAGATCAATGGTGTCATGGATGCATATGGACGGGTATGGCGGGGGCCTGGCCGCAGGGGAAATGAGGCTGGGATTCCTGCCCCCGGTGGGGCACACAGTCATACTCTGTGGGCTGTTACGGGCACCAGTTAGCCGACCTGCATGTCTTTGGGCTGTGGGAGGAAAACCAACCTGATATGGAGATCATGCGACCTCCACACACACAGGACTGGGGTGGGATGCAAGTGTGCGGCAGCATGCCGGCCTAAAATAGCAACGATCGCTTTGTTAAATACGAAGCTGAAGGGGACTCCTGGAGATCTGATTACATAGCTGTTCAGGTATGTGACTCAACGTCTTTTGGCACGAACGAAAAAGCAGCGTTCACCTCCAGCACTGTGGAAGCTCCGATCTCCTTGAACTTTTTGCTCAGAAGATTAAGTGTTCTTTAGTTTGACCCATCCGTGGCGAAATAAAAAACATTTTTAAATAGTTTAATCCAACTATAACTATAAGACAAACCAAAAAAAAAATCACTGAAAGAAATGTTTAACAGGAAAGGGGAAAATATGCCTTTGTACACAGTTTAACTGTATAGAACAATTCATTTGTCGACTTTAGGAAATTTTAATGCAGTCTGAAAATGTTAACAATGACTGAAAGCTCAGCTATTGATGATCAGAAATTTTGAGAAATCAAAATGTCTCTGGATAAAAAAATATACATACATCTGGGTGCCATTCTGAATGCCCCCAAAAGTGTTTTAATATAATACAACATTTGAACCGTATAAGTTTTTTAATGAACCTGGGGAGTGTATTCCACAAGGCAGGACTTCTCAGTTACGCGAGTTAACTTGAATTAATGTTTATCCAATAAGAGTTTAGGTAAGGAGCATTCCTATTGGATAATCATAACTCCGAGCCCAAGTTAACCCAGCTAACTGAGAAATCCTGCTTTGTGGAACCACCCTCCAGATGCAATGCTTCTCTACATTAAACACCACCGGAAAATCTAAAACTGTGTTTGGGTTATTTTGTCTTTGTACTAATTCAGTACCTGTAGTAATTAGTGGATATGGACATTTAAAAAATTATAGTTTATATAAGACCTAGCGTTTCAGTAGCAGTCCTTGTTTAGCTTTTAATTGTGTACAGGACTTTGAATATTAAGCTATGTAATGTCAATGATACATTTGATAGTTCTTACATTACACTGTCTCTACTATGAACCTTTTGGTGTGTTTTAAGGCTGCTTGACTGAGCAAAACTCTTACCACACTGAACGCAACAAAACGGTCTTTCCCCCGTGTGAATTCGCTGGTGTGTTTTAAGACTAGATTTCTGGGCAAAGCTCATACCACACTGGGTACAACAGAATGGCTTCTCACCAGTATGAATTCGCTGATGGGTTATGAGATTGCATCTAAGACTGAAATGTTTCCCACACTGTGTACAGGAGTACGGTTTTTCTCCTGTATGACATCGTTGGTGTATTTTAAGATGACTGTAGCGATTGAAATGCTTTCCACAGTGTGTGCAGGAAAAGTGTTTCTCTCTAACACCGAACTTCTTGTTGGCTTCCATCTTCTTTGCGGAGTTCAGACTTTGCTGACACACAGCAAACGTTTCCACCATTTCAGTGTACAGCCCCGTGTCTCTGTCAGCTTCTACCGACTGTCTTTCCAAAGATTTCCGTGGTTGGTTAGGTGCTGCGGGATGGTCTCTCATTGCCGAGTGCAGCCGGGTTTCATCCAGCCAATCGGCTCTCTCGTTTACAGTGGATGGATTCAACAAGCTGACATGCGACTTCACGTCAGAAAAGCCTACAGAGAACTGAGTTTTTGCAGATCCTGACTCAACAACTGCAACGGGATGTTGTTCCTCTGTAAATGGTGAGAAATCCAGTAGGCATTTTTCAGTAGATTGCTGAAATTTATCAGCCTCTGTTTCTTTGTTCCAACTGGTTGCCAAGTGACTGGTTCTCATGTCCTTTGGGTTTTCCAAACCTCCAGTTCGTGACTGACAGCTCTTCCTGGTCTGCTTTCGCTCGGCCTTCACCAGGAGCTCAGAGCTGCATGACTCCTCCCCATTTTGCCAACACCGGTCCTGTTCTTGTTCTGCTGAAGGGTTCGGTTGTTTGTCACACTCTTCATCGCTTCTGAGATTCTGGAACGGAGATTCGGACGTGGAGAGGTGGGGACTCTCTACAGCAACGGCACCGATTTCCGCAGATGAACCTTGTCAGGGCATTAAGAGAACAAAACAGCAGATGTCAGAACAACAGCATAAGTGTACTTAAAATGTTTTGCACAGTAAATATTTTGAAGTGGACACCCATCCCTACTTGTAAATGGTTATATTTATAGCCCAGTAGCTTTGTGGTTACATTTTGAGGTATAATAATAAGATCATTACCTCGGCAGTGCTTTGGTTCCTCACGGTCGTCTTCAAGGCTCTCCTCTTTGATGATAAGTATCTCAGTCCTCAAACCTTCCACCCTTTCATGCTGTAAAAAAATCCCCAGCACTATCAACAATGTTTCCAGAGAAAGATGCACGCACACGGACTCAAAAGAGCAAGTCAACATTATACCCTCAGTATAATACATACATAGCAATAATTTGACCAAGTAAAGTTTTATGTATTCCTATTTGTATGTATTTAAAAAATGAATACGTTTGAATCCGTCAGTAAATGCTACCGCTAAGTAAACGAACCTCTTGCCCCAAAACAAGAGACAGATGTTGAGAGTTTTTGTCTCCCATTGCTGAGGGAACTCCATACTGCCAGGAACCGTTACTTCGGTTCTTCCCACTAACATGTTCTGAAGAGGAGAATCAGGAAAACACACCAAATGTCAGTTGTGCATTAACGTTACAACCAGCTTATTTATGGTCATTACGGATTAAAGTCAGTATTTCTAACAATTTGATCGCATATGATGGAGCCCATTAGTTATCCCGCACACCTGCTCCACAGCTTCGGACAGCACTCAGCTCGATTTCCATCGAGCGCAATTTCCTCTTTAACGCCACGGCTTCATTGTGGCTCCTGCGCATTTCCAGATGCAAAACCGCGCATGTATCCTCCAGAAGTTTGCTAATTTCCTCAACCGCTGCTCTAGACAAAATCTCCATAATCGACGATAGCTGTGCCTGAAAATTAACACAGACAGACATATTTCCCGATTGCAGTCGCGTGCACGCACATCTAGATATGGGAGCTGCAGTAGCTCGGTATTCAATGACTTTAGACACAGAACTAGATTGCTTCCGCATAGCCGTCGGGAGGGGGCGGTGACGCACTGAATTACCGTAAACACTGGAAAACATTCTCATTGAACGTTTAAATCGCCCATTGACACCCTGTGACGCAGACGGACCATTTCCAGTACGTTTGCAACGAAACGTTGCCTGTGGTCTTCTGTTAATTACAGGAGGATGCACTGCACGTCGGTATTTAACTAGCTAATGTGTCTCCTATATAGTTACCAAGTCATAGGTATTATTGGCAGCAGTTCATGTTTCTAAACGATGAACCGTATAATGAAATAAACTAGCAAATTAACTTTGGCCGAATCTCTAAAGCAAGATTAAGTGAAATTTACAATCTTGCATCGTGTTGTTTTGTAAAATTTCCCAAAGCCTAGCAGGCCAGGATACAAAACCTGAACCAACCAGTACATTCTTCTCCATAACCATGAAATATAACACGTTCAGTTTCATATTCCGCAAATTCTTTTTATTAAATGTTTAAAAAGTGAATCGCTATAGAAAAGGCACCGCAGGTCGTTACCTCAGCAGAATCTACATTGATAATCTATATAAATGCAACTTCCCTACTGTCCTTACCCAAATTTACACCCTTGTATAAATGACATTCTGGTTTAAAAACTTACAGGTAAGCAGGTTAGTAACCGCATATCTGCGAATTATATACAATGTACAGATTAAACAAAAGGAAATGATGATGCAAAAGTCAGGGATTTATTTTCCCTCTTGCTGTAGTTTGAATAGGAATAAAACAAAATGGCAATTTCCATTCACATGACAGATTGTCACACTGCCAGTTCAGCTGCACGGTACCCACATTGACACCAGACAAAGAGCTCCAAACTAACATATATCCTGGTGTCCAGCACCAAAAATCACCAGAGGAGTGACAAAATATTATATGTCATTTAAGAACTCACAATAAAAACACAAATATCAATAACAATAAAAATAACAATAATCGTGTCGTTTTTATTAATGATATTGGGAAAAAGACAAAACATTTCAAAAAGGATGAATTCTAAATCTACAATCCGTAATGGGTCGTAAACGCGGCAGCTTGATTGGCTCTCCCATCGATCAGTTAAATGCTGCTCATTTCCGGCCAAATCCCTTTCAGTCGTGGTTTGAATCCCTGACCAGCAAGGTACCATCAACAAGCACCACCAGGCGCTGAATTAGCTGCCCCCTGCTATGTCACATACATATGGGTTAAATGCAGAGGACACATTTTGTGTGCTGTGGTGTGTCAACAATGATCAATGATCAGCAAATTCAGAAGAGTGCAACAGGGACAGGTAACACAAACACCATAATCTAAGGACAGAGCAGAGGCCGTATTCAACATGCTGGCTGTCCCTGCTCTCCTCAGGTCTTTGTGGCTTTGAGAGAAAAAAAAAACTGTTAAATAAATACGAGACAAGCAGTGCAGGAGCAGCACACTGGAAGCTTAAGTGCGAGAGCAAGAATTCTCTCTCGTCAGGGACTAAAATGTCTCTAAATCATGTGACTTCTCATGCAACTTCAGAGACTGAGGATGAGAATAAGAGTTTCCACATTTAGCACAACGGTAAGGTTTTTCTCCAGTGTGCGACCTTTGATGTACCTTCAGAGAATTAAGATGGCAGTAGGACTTCCCACATTCGTTGCATGTGTAAGGTTTTTCTCCTGTGTGAGTCCTCTGGTGAAGCTTCAGAGAGTTTAGGTGGGAGTAGGACTTCCCACACGCATCGCAAGTGTACGGCTTTTCCCCCGTGTGAGACTGCTGATGTAACTTCAAAGAATTCAGGTAAGAATAGGAATTCCCGCATTCATTGCACTTATAAGGCTTTTCTCCTGTGTGCGACCTCTGGTGCGCGATCAAATGAGAGGTACAGTAGAACCTCTTCTCACACTGCGTACAAGAAAACGGTCTCTCTCCTGTATGTATTCGCCGGTGTATTTTAAGGTAAAAACGATCGTTGAAACTCTTCCCACACTGTATGCAACTGAACTGCTTGGCTCCTTTTGATACATTAAACATCTTCACCATTTTCCCTTTGCTTGCAGCACAGCTGTTCCCATCTCCGGTCGTTTCCTGTGTGGAACCTGCCGATCGCTGCTGCTGCTGCTGTTGGCTGGATATCACCGAGTCCATCTGATGGGACTGAGCCGCTCCAGACACAGAAGCCTCACGGCATCCAGTCTGCATCGTAATCTTTTCTTTCCGAGGCACAACGCCAAGGCTACCAAAGCGTGGCCTAACATTAACGGCGCTTGAAGACGAAGAACCTGTCCAAAGAACACCGCCCGAAGCAGAAACCGACTGCAACTGACTCACACTTGACAGTCCCTGGGGAAGAAACAAAAAAAAGCGTTCAGATGCTGCCACACCTGTATTGGGTTTGTCTGCGGGGGATACGCGTGTTCCTGTTTTGGCCTGCAGGGGGAGCACAGGCTAATTCGGTCTTGTGCTGAAAAGGGGGACAAATGGCACCAGGATGCAACCTGAACAAGGAGGAGCACCTGGCTGAGAAGCGGGAGGAATTAAGAATTAAAAGGACCTGGATGTCACTTGAGCACTGAGCTCTTGCTGTGTGCTGATTGGTCAGTCTCCTATAATCATGCATGTGTCACTAATGCTAATG
>JAABNX020000090.1:682318-695749 GCA_015163995.2 Mormyrus lacerda
AGCCTTTCAGTTTGAAAGTAGTTTGTAAAACCCGAAGTAGCTCAAAGTGTCCTGACATGGATTATCTGCTCACCCTAGACTAAACAAATAATTCATGTTTTTTGGGAAACGCTTAGTCTTGTGTAATAATCTGTATGTATTGTTTTGTTATTTTGATATTTTGTTTCTGTATTAAACATAAAATCTACACTGCATCAGTCAGAGCTGGACGTGCTCAAACTGAGGCCGTAACACACGGTCACTCTGCATGTCACGCACACGTCACACGCTGAATCTGCGAAGAGTGATTTTCCTGTGCAGCTTTGCAATTCTACCCGATGGTGTTTTGGTGCTACCTGAGGTTTTCTGATCTTCTGAACTGGCCATACCTCCTGTTCCTTCAGCTCTCCATCCCCCTCACACTGCCACTGCCCACCGGGAAGCACCTCGCTGACACTGGAAGAGGCGCCATCTGCTGGCCGGTACAGGAAAACATACGAATCACAAGACTATTACCTGCGGTCAAGGCATTAGCCTCACCAAACCACACATTTTCTTCTTTTAGATTCAGAATTAGAATCTTTTATTCGCCAAGTGCAAAAAAAGTAAAAGCAATTTGTTTTGAGCAGGTTACAATTAAACATACAACTGAACATATAATCAAGACAAAAGTACAAAAACAACAAACAGAATAAAACTAAAACAGACATAGAAACAGAAATAAACATGCAAATAATAAATATACATGCAGACATATAAATAAAGGTGGGACAAGTAGATGGGCCTGTTCCACAAAGAAGTTTTTCTTGCTTAGCTGGATAACTTGTTGGACTTTATCTTTGTTCACTTACATTTGCCCTGGACTACCTTAAATCTGATGTTAAACCCTGTTTAGTGGAACAAGCCCCAGACTTAGGGTACAAATAGTTTTGGGGTATGTGCAAATAAGCTTAAGAAGTGAAATTCGTACAGCATGCAGTTAGATATGAAAAGATGCCAAAAATAATTCCACCGTGGTCTTAAACGCCAAACAGACAAACAATCTACAGCCAGCAGCAAAATTATAACAGAAGTAATAAAATTAAGTGGGGAATACAGAGTAAGGAGAGGGATTACTTTTAAAATAAATATATTAAGCTCTTTAAAAGTTTTAAGATATTTTTAAAGTTAAGTTACATCCAGTAATCACGAAGATGAAATGCAGATTTCAAAACTGGGTAGTTGCGTGATAACTGCCAAGTTTGGCACCTGCTGTAATGACCGTCAGTCTTCCGTGTGACTCTG
Source organism: Mormyrus lacerda (assembly GCA_015163995.2). Taxonomy (NCBI): domain Eukaryota; kingdom Metazoa; phylum Chordata; class Actinopteri; order Osteoglossiformes; family Mormyridae; genus Mormyrus; species Mormyrus lacerda. The sequence continues at coordinate 683,582 of JAABNX020000090.1, forward strand.
CGTAGTCGGACTCATCTTTCTGTCCCTCCGCCTTGATGATAACAGTCTCTGGCCTGCCCACGTCGGTGTTTACAGACTGCAGAAGAGTATGTGAAGTTATACCCTAGATAAACAGCAACCCCGCCTGCCAGCATTATGCCATCTGAAATCAAACTTTGAAAGTAGGTTAACAACGGCCTTGTTGCCAACTCGGTCTTAAAATGCACAATCAACTATTAAAACATCAATCACCTTCCTACGAAAAGCAATCAGTCGGCTTGCATTTAGTTAAGACATCGGCGGTAGCAAAACAGCATGATTAAGCGCCTGCACCGACCTCCTCTGTCACTCCAAGAAAGTGGGACGATTCCTCTTTCACCGCTGTAAGGATGTTACCTCCCCATGTCCCCATGCACCCTTCATCGCCATAAATGTTATCTGCAAACGGGAAGATTTCGCTAGAATAGAACACTAGATTCTACAAAGAAAGAAAGAAAGAAAGAAACAAACACCACCATTAATGAACCCAAGCCATGCAGGTACCGTCAGCCTGAACTGCGACAGTGCGGCTGCAGCCCCGGCCTTCCGCCGGCTGCGCCACCCGAGCCGCCCGCAACTCCATCTCCATCCGCTCCAGCTTCCTTCTCAGGGTGTCGTTTTCACTCTGTCTGCGGCATATCTCCAGCAGCAAAACCTCGGCGCTACCATCCACAAGCCTGCAGATTTCTGTTACTGCAGATCTAGTCAGTATCTCCAGAATGGACGCTATTTGAGGATGGATGTTAGCAAAAGCCGACATTTCGATGGACACTTTCATCATCGTCTTCCTGATTATTTTCCAAACATACCTTTAACTTTTTGCTAAATGATAAACAGAATCATTTAGCACTTGTATTACTATGATGTCGTTCTGGAAGACGAAAGAAATTTCAGTCGGACTCGCAAATTTCCCCAGCGACATCGCGCATGCGCCCGAAGTTGGAGCTCCGGAAACCTGGCAGACGAGTAATTCGCAGCAAGGGACTGTAGTCCAGTTTACCTACTTCGGCGCAGCCACCGAAATAAAAGCGGTGCAAAAATGTTTTCCTTTGTGGTGTTGTGCAGCTTAGATTTTCACACAACTCTATCCTTGTGCGCGTGCAGCTCTGCGGGTTAGGACTGTGTCTCTGATTGGAGGGTTGCTGGTTTACATCTCCTGGATACCAGCCCGATGTCACCACTGGGTCCTTGAGCAAGGGATGCTCTCTAAGCTTTATTTGTACGTTGCCTTTGTCAAAAGTGCCTGCTAAATTAATAAATGTTTATAGGATTATTTAGATGGTGGTAAATTACATTCCTCGATGTTTCTGTTGAAATATTCATTGACTTGCACATTACCATTTACCATAGGTGACTTAAAAATATATACTTTTGGAAGTATGTAATATATTCATGAAGATATAGTACTCATTCTTAAAACTTTCATAATTGTTTTCACAGGTTAGGTAATATGAATGAGATAACTAAATGATCAAGAATATAATTAAAACTGATTTTTAAATTACTTCTTAACTGTAGTGAATGGCACCTCAACTAGTAATTGTAGCTGTTCCTGACTGGAATTATATATCTTTACTGACTAGTAAGAATGAATTTGTATCATACCATTATGACAAATCACAATTATGTATAGCAATACATCACCAATGTTCAAAGCTAAAAGGGCTTTTGTGTAAGATAAACAGGAATCTTGAAAGGTCACTTCAGAGTAATAAATGAAACAGACTCTACAGCACCTCCTCCCGACCTGATTCTCCCCGCCAGAAGCCAAAACGCACTAAGACACGCCCGACCTCATTACAGTAAAAGTCCAGTGCTGTCGGTTCCAACTGCGCATATAGCATTGCTGATTCCGTATCCTAACTTATTAATTTTACCTTTATATTATAGTGTGTCAGCCAGCTACTACAGGGGCTTTATATATTTGTGGCTCATTCTTTGGCTTCTTTCAACAGGCATCGATCATCGGTGTATCCTGGCATTACTGTGAACACGTTCGCGTGTTTCCTGTATTGCAGATCTGGATGCTGTTAGCGGATGGATGTTAGCAAAAGCCGACATTTCTATAGATACTTTCTTCACCTGGTTTCCGATTAACATCCAAACGTGAAACGATTCAGGAGAGTAAGAGTGTAAACTCAACACCTGACCTGAAAAGCATTGCCAGTTATTATTGCATTGTTGGAAAATATTTTGGTACCTCACCCAAGTGAAAATAACCAGAAATTTCAAGAGTTATTAACCCCAGAACTGCCAAATCGCTGGTGCTTGGAATACAGTGGAACTCACTTATACTGATCAGCTGCTTGTATGGCTCAAAAAGCTTGGGACAGAATCATTCCTCTACAAATACTGTTTAAATAATTCACTTATTATATATGACTAATCTCTGCTATTCACTGTTGAAGATTTTACTCTGTATCAGATTATCAACAGCTAACTTTTTTTTCTTTACTCTTTATTGTTGCAGTTGGCAAAAGAGAAACATATCAAATCACTTACTAGACTTCTGGTGCTGTACATTACGTCTAGGTCACTTTTGAATTTAACTAAACAGCCTGGTAATGATGTTTTTTACACAATTTTTATTCACATTTTAAACTAAGGTCATGTTAGCAAACAATGCACAAAATCAAGTCAGTGAACTTTTTTTCTAACTTTTTCCAACTAAATCTAAACAATTTAATGACATTGTTCTTTTAAATGTTTTTTTTTTGTTCTGTTCCATTTTTGGAGTTGTAAAATCAAGAGTAGTGTCTGAAAATGCAAAGATAATTACTGTGAACAGTCCAGCAAAGTTTTGGTTTACAGCTGAAAGGCGAATGCCTCAATTGTATCCGCAATGTTCGAAAGTTACCACTTTCTATTACAGTCATTACCATGAAGTTAACATATTCATAAAGAAGATGAGGAAAAAACTACAATGTGAACGGACACAAGAAAACTGAAATGAAACGAAAGAATTAAACAAAAGTGAACAAACACAACTTGAAAAGGCATTGCAGGTCACTCACCTGGTCCAGTAACAGTTTTTTTTTTTAAACAGTAAAATTAATTGTAGAGGTCCACACTGTACAGATCTCACTATACTATTAGAATATTTCATTGTCATACAAAGGCCACTTGTCATACAAGCTGCTTTGGGGGACAGTCACAAACGCAGACAACTCCCAACATTAACCCTCCACTCCAGCCCGAGTATCAACACCACCAGAAGTATTCCTGCTTTCAGCATTACTCATATTCATATTCCTTAGCTTGGTCAGTACGCATCTCATGGCCATGCTGTCTGGTTCTTTTGAGATCTTCACTCTACAGGAGTTTAAAAACAACCTATTCATTCAAGATTTCTGGGTATGCTCTACATATGGGAAGAATCTTTGAACAAAAGGTTATTTTATTAATAGTAAAACGGTAACTATAACAATAAAATTTTACCAAAGGAAAAAGGCAATGGCATTCTTCATTGATAGTTTACAATGCCCTTCAGATATCAGCTTATTCAGAGTGTGAGCCCAGCGGCATAGGAGTATTATTACGCAATAATTTAAACAAAGGATAAATGAATACAAATAAAATATTGGGGGGGAGGGGGGACACAGCCCTCCCTGCCCCCCAGTTCCTACACCTCTGTGATACCAGCAGCTGGCCTTCACAGTGGTACTGTCATGTAGTCTAAGTATTCATCTTAAAAGAATAGCAAGGTCATTTAAATCTTTCCTACTCCAAAAGATTCTGGAACCTCAAAAAAGTACACATTTAACTTTCATCAACCAGGCACAATCCGTATCTGCATGTTAAAAATAGGGAACATTGTCAGTTGGCTAAAGAACATGCTAATTACTACTCAGCATATCTCGCAATGTTGCGCGTGACAGATTTTAAGGTTCTACACAACAGCTGTTGACTTATAAACACAGCTTAATTTTATAGAGACGTAACTTATTATACTGGACTGATAATCCAGTGTCTCTAATGCAGTGAGTCACACACTGCACCACCGTCATCGATTTACAGACATGAAGCCCTCCAGTTCTACGTGGAATTAAACAATCTTTCCTGCCTGTGAACCTTATGATGCAACTTCAGGGAATTTAGGTGCGAGTAGGAATTTCCGCACACGTGGCACCTGTAAGGCTTCTCTCCCGTGTGGGACCTCTGGTGTGATATCAGGTGAGATGTACAGTAGAAGCTTTTGCCACACTGCGCACAGGAGAACGGCCTCTCTCCCGTGTGTATCCTCAGGTGTATCTTGAGGTAGAATCGCGTGGTAAAGCTCTTGCCGCACTGCATGCAGCTGATCTGCTTTTCCCCTTTGGGAGCTCTCGTCAGCCCTTTCACCTTCTTCGCCATTTTGACGCTGTTTGCACTGAAGCGGTAACCGCCCTCATCGTTAGTCGCTACAATGGATGGCTGGTCTCCCATCACCCCCGAGTCCAGCCTCTCTCTGGGCTCCATCTGGGTTTGGGCCAGTCCAGTTTTAGTGTCCTCGCTGCATCCAGGCTGCACCGTTGGCTCCTCTTCCTTAGGTGCGACGCTCACCATTCCCAAATGGGGTTTGGTGGTCCTCGAAGACAACATATCCGTACATAAACCTGTTCCTGTAGCCGGAATAGGCTGAATCTCTATTACATCCGACAGACTCTGTTCCGTATCGTAAGGAAAATCGGGATCATCAGTTTCTGTCTCGCTGTCCCCCTGTATAGCAGATGTCCAGAGATGAACCTCCTTCTCATACGTGTCGCAGACAGAGGCCGGAGCGAACGATCTCGCCGTGCACTCCTGGGGTTCCGCCCGATCGACCCTCAGGACCCTCTGCCGTCTTCCTTCCTCCGCTTCCCCGAGATCTTCTGCGGCGGCTGTCGAGGCAGAATGGACCTCCTGCACTTCTGAACCGTCTACGAGTCGCGTGTCGCTCTCTTCCTCACGTTGCCGACGCAGGACAGGATGCAGCTTTCTTGCATCAGGACCAGAACCACTGGCTGAGGTATGCGGAAAAGATTAATCACAAGAGATGTGTGACACCTCAGTGCCAGTTAATGATTATGTAGCAAAATAACAATAAGCAAGTTTCAGCCAATTTTATTCACCATTATTCCCCCACAGGCAGCAAAATATACCAATATTGGTCAAAATTTCCACATCTGTGCATCACTATGTATAAGAAGACCCCACCTTTTTTTGATGGCTCACCATTTTCACTGAATCGTGCAGATGTGTCATCATCGATCTCACTCTTTTACCAAATCGTACAGGTTTGTTATCACCGATCTCACTCTTTTACCAAATTGTACATGTTTGTAATCATTGATCTCACTGATTTCCCTGCAGCTGTGGCGACATGTATAAAGTGGCTTCTTCCAAGTCACCGCCCATGTTATTACCTCCTGCAAAGCTGTTTAGTCCTCTCCTCGACTCAGTACTATTGATTTCCTCTTCAAACAGTTCCTCCTTGATAAAAGGCGTTCCTGATGTCCCTCTTTCGAAGTCTGCAGGCTGTAAAAGAAAAACGACACGATTACTCTGAAAGGGATTCCAGAATCCAACCGTGTCATCAGCTGTTCAGAAGCAGAAAACAGGTATGTTTTCTGTGATATGTGCGGTGAACTGGTCACAATGAGCACATGTAGCGTGCAATAAACGCCACACGCCACTTAACTTAAAGCCACTATGTGAAACATACAGGATTCAGAATGTATAATACACGAAATACACAATATGAATAGTATAAAAAGTGTACCATTTTACAATAACTAAATCATGGTGCAGTTATCCGCATATTAATATTTTTAATCAAAATTTTATTTAAAATTGATAACTTTCCGTTTGTAGACGTGAATGCTTCAATAGAACAGTTTAAAGTAAGGACCCCCACTCAGGAGTAGAACAATAATATCCTTCCGTGAGCTGAGCGTTAGTAAACGTCATTTTTTCTTAAAATACTGTGTTATCTTCCTGCGGATTTAACTTAAAGTTGTTTTATATTGCTATTTAAATTAACTGTGTATTGGGGTATTAGGGAACAAATGGGCGGTCGATTTAAACTTTACGCCCACATAATAAAAACAGGGAAGATTAACGAGAGCGTAGGCGAAAGGATCGCACATACAACTGACCTCGACAATAGACAGGGCCCGAGACACTTCCTCCTCCACAGGCGGAGGACCTCCATTTGCCTTCAGGCGAGGACAGTGCTGATCAAAGTCGCTCCCTACTTGAGCCGAGCGTCTCTCCACTGAAAACAACAATTTATGCACGTTACTTTCATTATGAAACCATTCATCAAATCTACTGTTATGCATGCGATTGTGTTTGGATGCGCTCTGCGATCCATGCATTTGGCATCACAAAATAACTTATGATCGCTTAAAGCTCACTACCTACAATGCAATCGGTTTCTCTCCCTCGCCCGTAAGCCATCGCCTGCCTGAACTCCCACGGTGCGGCCGCAGGAGAAACTCTCCCGGGCTTCATCCCTCCGAGCCGCCCGTAACTCCATCTCCATCCACTCCAGCTTCCTTCTCAGGGTGTCGTTTTCATTCTGTCTTCGGCACATCTCCAGCAGCAAAACCTCCGTACTATCGTTCACAAGTTTGCTGATTTCTGTCACTGCAGATCTGGCTAATATCTCCATGATGGACGCTAACTGTGCATGGATGTTAGCGAAAGCCGACATCTCGCTGGACGAATTCATCTCCCTCCTTCTGCTTATCAAGTTATAAAGACAAATAATATTTATATATGTATTTTCGTTACGGCGTGTATATATTTTTGCTAAATCATGAATAGACAAGGCATGTCAATGATCAAGGCTCGTATTTGTCCGGAAGTGGAGCAGCGCAGTCCAGCGCAAACCGACGCTCTCCGCACAACCGGGGCGGCTACGGCAGTGACGCAAAGACCTCGTGACGTCAGACAAAAACAAACAAACGTCAGAAGCAAACAAAAACCGAAATAAACATGCACCAGCACAGCCCTCCCACGTATATCTGTCATATCAGAGGAGCATTTATTTCACTCTGCAAGACAATGCACGTGGACATCCTCAACAGAAACACTTCACCACATTGAAGTTTCAGGTATATTGGCACCTCAAAGCAGTTTTTCCATGCGTAAATAGCTTTAGCCCAGAATAAAATCGTAAGATATTTTCTGTAATGGTGGTGCTATAATATGCGCCAGCCTAAACTATTTAACGTCTTTATACAGAGTGGAATACCAATAAAAGATATCACACGTCACTGAACAAAACGACAATGTTTGAATACCAAGTGTGTTAAATCAAATATTTATCTGTGTGATTCATGTAAATGGCTTATTATATGGTACTTGCTTTTTCATTTTTATTCCAAAAAATGAACAAATCTGATATTTTAAAACATCAATAATATATATTTCCTAAAGATGTGTTACATGGCCATAATGTTCTGACTCCTGACTTTTTCGCATTTTAAGATTTATCACCGTAGTAACAGTCATTATTTTATATGATTAGGTTAATTTAAAAAATGGTGATGCTTAGAAAATCCACCTCTGGTAGGTACCTCTGTCATTGTTCAGTTTGATAAATGACATGCATAAGGAATGATTTTCACTACCTTATCTGGTAAATTGCAAAAACAATAACATGACAAAAGCAGAAAGAGCACGTAAAAATAATAATAATCTCAGCTTTCAACATAAAATGTGCACAACTGCAAAAGATGCATTACACATTTTTAATGGAACATAACTTCATCTGCACACATTTAGTATTAAACACAATCAGAATCATACATTCTCATTTTCCTTTTAACTGTCTTGCAACCCAACAATTAACAGGATATACATATTAACATCATCCTGTACAGCAGGGTTCTTCAAATCCAGGCCTTGTTTTCATTTCTCCCAGGTAGTTAGTGTAATAATTACTGATTCTGATTGGTCAGAGGCTTCACACCTGACTGACAGGTAAAGGAAGGCTGGAAAACCAGCAGTGCTCGGACCTCGAGGACCGTGATTTGAATAACCCTGCTGTACAGGGTGTTCTCCAGCCTAGTGCTGTGTGAGATAGACTCCAGACTCCGCCTCGACCCCGAGCAGAATATGCACTGTGGATGAATATGTAAATATTTAAAATAAAAATTTGACAATAGTTGGGTGTCATGGTTTATAAAACAAAATGCAAATGCAGGTTCTGCATAAAACAAAATGCAAATGCAGGTTCTGTGCTTGTTCCATGGAACCTTTCCACCATCAGATGCTCCTAAACATCGCATTTCTGAAATTTCTCTCCTGTTCAAATACTGTGTAGATACAAATACTGCCATCCCCCCAAGTCTTTTAAACTGCTCCATTGTTAACCAGCTTTTTTTTTAACATGGGAAGTTCTCTCATTATAACTTGGTTCAATTTTGCATATATTTCTGACAAATCCGAAAGAACGTTAAGTATGAAAAGATGATCCTTCGTGAGTTATCAGTCAAAAAATACAAAAGATAACCCTATTCCTCACTGCAAATTTGCTGTATGAGGTGTTGTGGACAGGGTAACTCATAAAATATTTTTATTTAAAAAAAGCTCATATATAAATATGTCAAAAATGAACCTCGATTTCAGGTTACTAACTTGTAGGATTTTTGACCCTCGTGACATAGTTGGTGGCGTTTAAAGTGACAAGACTGAGCAAAACTCTTTCCACACTGCATGCACTGGAATGGCTTCTCACCCGAATGAACTCTTTGGTGGAGGGTTAGATTATACCGATGCCTGAAACTCTTCCCACACTGTGTACAACTAAATGGCTTTTTCCCACTGTGGACACTCTCGTGTTTCGTTAGATTGCTCTGCTGGGTGAAGCTCTTTCCGCATTCGGCACAGCTGTATGGTTTCTCCCCAGTGTGACTTCGCAGGTGAATTTTATAGCAGCTAAAATAAGCAAAACTCTTCCCACAGTGTGCACAGATGAACCACTTTTTTCCAGAGCTAGTTGTTTGCGTCTTTATCTTCCTGGCAGAGTTGTCATTGTTCTGGGTACATCTGTCTTTGTCTTCTCCGCATAAGTTTGTCCTTCCTGGGCTTCCGTCGACTTTTAACTGTTTACCCGTTGGTTTATGTACCTGTTGCTTGAGCTTTATTGTCAATTGCTCGTCTTTTCCCGACGGCAGTGGTTTCTGTCCATACGGCTCTTGCTGTGAGTGAGGTGTATCTGATCTGAGCTTATCACTGGCTACCGAGTGAACTTCAGCCTCCTGTTTAATGGGGACTGTATTGGGCATGAGGTCCCAGGTATTATTCAGTAGTGATTGTGTCCCACAAGCACCTTCGCCTTGCGAAGAAGCAGGCTGTGATACTGTCGGAAATGACGCCACACGCGAGTACCCTCCAGTAATAGGTGCAATTTGGGAGCAATCTGGATATTCACTGCCTGTGTCACCGTAGTCTTGCGTGAAGGGTGCCCAGAGGAGGCCGCTTCCCTCGTCTGTCCCGTTTCCTTCATCATTCCTGGATCCCTCTGGACTCTGCTCTTCTTCCTGCTCAGGTTTCACTACACACTCCAGGGTTTCCTGACTGCTGAGATCGGGGCTCCGTTGCACAGGGAGTTTTCTGGCAGCTGTCGTGGGGCTCACCGCCCGACTCTCTGGAGCTTCAGGAGCAACAGGCTCCGTGTCACAGTCTGTCTCACACTGAGGGTGGTCAGGCAGCATTTCAGTGTCATGACTAGGCACAGTGTCTGAGAGAGAAAATGGGAATGAAGCAAGAAAACCTGATACATAACTGTAATTCACAGTTGCTGCAATACTTTCAAGTTAAAGTTTTTTTTTTTGTCTGTATGACCAAGCGTAATGTTTTGAGTATTAGACAAAAATAATACATACTTGCACCTATACTTAAACACATATTTTAATCGAAACGAAAGAAAACTCATTAGTGGCAATGCGGGAACTGGACAATTAAGCATATTGATACTTAAAGTTAGTTTTCATTGTCAAATGTAATATTAACATGCGAATGGTATCATAAAGGTTACGTTTCATCGATGTAGATTAAATTTCTGAATAATCTTATAGGATTTACCGTTTTTTGTTCCCAGTAATCCGTCATAAACATTAGCACAGTAACTCCCCCGTAACTCGCTTTCCATCCATTGTATCTTCCTCTTCAGCCGTTCATTTTCATTCTGACTCCGGTTAATTTCCAAGCGTAAAACACAGCAGTTGTCCTCAACAACTTTGATAATTTCTGCCACGGCAGCTTTTGCTAATATGTCCATGATGGAAGTTAATTGGGAATGGAAGTCGACACAGTTTTGCATTTTAATCGGATCGTGTCTCACCACCTTTCTCACGGTCGGGGCAACTACAGTTTTCATGTGCAAAATGTAAAACAGTGAGAACGTAACAAGAACCACGCTTCCAATAAAGCAGAACGCAAACGCATTAGGTGCCACAGCAGCCACACTCATTTATTTCCGGAGATACATCTTCTTCTGAAATACGCCGTAATAGAGGGTCACCGGCTGCTCAAGACTTGTGCTACCACCTATCGGTCGGGAGGCCGAAGGGACGATAACGACCGTAGTGTTTTTCACACCCACTTCCGACAACAAGAAAGCACTTAGCCGTGTCGTCCCACTGTTCTTAATGCACAAGCAGTTTCGTGCTGATAATGATAATAAAAGTTATCTGGAAATTGTATTCTAAATACAGAGAAGTAAAACTGTGACGCTTCCTTTGACTTGCTGTATAGGCCTTCATAGGTTGTTTAATGTTTCAGTGTTTCTGTAATCCTTAGGTATTAGTGCCATACGTAAGTATAACAAAAGAAAATTCGTAAACATTTGTTCTAAAAACAACAAGAGGAACAATCTGAGTAAAACATAGAATAACTTTATTGTATAAAACACGGGAACATACAAAAATACAGTTGTAATGCCAAGGCAATTAATACAAATTTAGTGGTACAATTCAGTAAAAATACATTTTTACATTTTACAATAAACCATGATCATTTTGAATTTCAGATTTTGGGGGTGACAATATTTGAACATAAAACATTTGAAGTGTCTGAAAATATATCCAAAGGTTATTTCTGGGATTACCGGACTATACTACAACTCAGCTACCTAAATGGAAGTAACTGGATCTGAATAACCGTATCAACTATAATCAACTAAACTATTAACTATTTCCTTTGTGCTTTGGTCTTTCATATGCATAGATGGGAGATGGATGGTTCAGAGGGACAGTTTCACTAATAAAGTACAGTACTAATACAGTACACAGAATACATTCCTTCACATACTTCTGTTTTATATATTCTTACCTTCTCTTATTCATGACTAACCATGACTAACCATGGATGTGAAACATCAGTTCTGCAGGCTATACAATATCGCCCCCTATCGTGCATTTGCATTATTCTCCATTAGCTCCTTTCTCTTCTGTCTCACACTCTTCATCCATCCCCCTATCTTTCTCTCTCTCCCGCTCTCTGTCTTCCATCTCCCTCCCTCTTCTCTCGGTTGCCCTGGCAACAGCCTGATCAAAATACATGCTGATCGGACTGTTCCTTTTCTCCTCCCTATCCACTTCCCTGGACCCATGTCCTTCTCTGTTTCTATCTTTATCCCGGTCCCTCTGCCACTCTCCCTCTTTCCCTCTCTCGCTCTCTCGTTGCAGCTGCTGCTGCCGGAGGTTCCGGGCCGCCAGTTTGGACAGCTGGGGTTTGGGCGGGACGACGGGCAACGCCTTGGCTTGGTACACTATTGGCTGCACTTGTTTTGACACCACCAGAGTTCTCGACAGCCCCAGTCCGACCTCCATCGCCCTCTCAAATTTCTCATCCTGTCCTACCTTCAGCTCCCCCTTGCTCTCCCTCCATTCCTCGTCCACGTCTTTAATTTCCTTTTTCGTTTCCCGAATATTTTTGTCGATTTCAGATTCATTGTGTGGTTCTTCCATATCTGGTACTTCTGATAGTCCATCACTTTCTATCATCTCTGCATAGTCATCGTCATCTTGTCCCGAGGAATCCATTTCTTTGCTGTCCTGTTGCTCCTGCATATCATCCCTAATTTGCCCCTTGCCTCCCTCTGCTCCCTCTCCTGCTCCCTCTCTGTCATTAGCTACCTCTCTCTCTCCTTGTTCTGTCATCTCAGTGGAGCTTCCA
>JAABNX020000090.1:702843-720344 GCA_015163995.2 Mormyrus lacerda
GCAGAAAAGAACTTCTGAAAAAATGCTTCCCTCAACTGCTAACACTGTTAATAGTTATAGTGTACCTGTAGATGGGGGATGGGCATGGAGGATCGTGTACCTGTAATGGGGGATGGGCATGAAGGATCGTGTACCTGTAGTGGGGATGGGCATGGAGGATCGTGTACTGTAGTGAAGATGGGCATGGAGGATCGTGTACCTGTAGTGGGGATGGGCATGGAGGATCGTGTACCTGTAGTGGGGATGGGCATGGAGGATCGTGTACCTGTAGTGGAGATGGGCATGGAGGATCGTGTACCTGTAGTGGAGATGGGCATGGAGGATCGTGTACCTGTAGTGGGGATGGGCATGGAGGATCGTGTACCTGTAGTGGAGATGGGCATGGAGGATCGTGTACCTGTAGTGGAGATGGGCATGGAGGATCGTGTACCTGTAGTGGGGAGTAGGCAGCTCTTTCAGAACATCCTTGATCTTCACCAGTCTTTCATCCTCCAGATGAATGGATACTGCTTCCTGGAAATAGGGAGGTTGGTTTTCTTTTTAAAAAATGCATATACTTTATTGACATTTATTATACTTAGATTTATTGTAGCTGTTTTCCTATTAGCTATAGCAAATAAGCTACCCTGACCAGTTAGAAAATGGATGGATGGATGGATGGATATAAACACAAATGTATGTCATGATCCAGATAAAACTGAACTCCCTCTGATATTCAGCACTGGAGATAATGATGTGACTCTCGTAGAGCGGCCGGGATTCAGCTGGGCGCCGTTTGGTAGCGTGCTAGCAAACTCACGGCAAACTTGTCGTAAAGCTGATACATGAGCAGTGGGTTGGGCAGCTCCCTGAAGTAGGCCTTGCAGAGGGAGCTGACGCAGTGGATGTCCTGCAGGTACACTTCCTTATTGAGGTCTGGGGAACCCTCATCAAACTCCATCCTGCACACAGCGTTTAGTTCCCGTTAAACCCGTACATGTAGCCATTTCTAGACCGATTTCAACTGCAGATATAACAGGCGAACCTCAGCTTCTGAGTATTGGAAGATACTCCAGACAGCCGGTAGATTCCGTCCACGATTCCATGCTCTTCGATAAACTCACTGCAACACCGTAGTACCAGGGGTACTGCCAAAGGGAGAACAGAAACAATGAAGTAAGAGAGGGAATATGTGCCTGACTATTACGACGGGAGCAGGCAAGCAGAGATGAATGCGAGCAGACAGGGTTTATTGACGGGGAAAACACTCTGAACAAGCAACGTTAATGACAGACCTAGGGAAACGTACTCGAGTGCAGACTGAAACATAGAGGACAACCCGGAGATAATATGAAACAGCTGGTAACAATCAGGGTTTCACACATGGTAAATGAGAGGGCTGTCTCAGGTAAAGCAAAATGGCATGTGAAACAGAAATGACCGTGAAGACAAAATTTCCAAAACTCACTCAGTCTGTTTTTTTTGTTGTTTTTGCGATTAGATCACCAGTAACCTAAAGTCAGCCTTCCTCATTTTATGTTATGGTATTGAGAATCAAAACTCAATCAGCTCTCATGAAATCTGTTCTATTAAATTCCCAACATTCACTAAGTCCTAAGAAATATTCTCGAAAATGAATCCTGTGGACTGACTGAGTTTTTTTTTTTTGTATAGCTTTATTTTTCAGTAACCATATGTAAAACATAACATATAGTGTACTTTTTTCCTCTTTTCTTTTCACTGACTGAATTTTGAATTAAATTTGCTCTTCAGTTTGGTGTATGATTGTCATGAATGCAGAAGTGTGAATATCTTTGGTAGTTTGCAGTACAGTGGAATCCACTTATAGTGATCACACCTGTCTTGGTGAAATTGATCACTAAAAGTGGATTCCACTGTACTGCAGACTACCAAAAATATTCACACTTCTGCATCATAACCGATTTTTTCCTTTTTCTTTATATCTCAGACAAATTAACATCTAATTGACATTTGTACATGTCACACCCGGCTCGTCCGATCCTCGTGTGTGCCACGCCCCCTCATTACCTACGTGCACTATCCCGATTGTGATCACCTGTTGCCTGTTATGTTCTGCTTGTCTTGTGCATTTAGTCCGCGTCTCGGTTAGTTTCCCCCACAGATTATGCTGCCTTCCTGCCCGCTGGGCGATCGCGACAGTATATTATTACACGAATATAAGGTAATAGAATGGACAGTGTCACTATTTACTTAATTTTATCGATTCAAAATTCAGTACGCCTGTTTAAAATGACAAATTTCAAATGACAGTACTGTAGGCTAACAAATTAAATTACTGAACTGCGTACAGTATAATTCAAATACGCTATAATACAGTACCATAATGTACATAAATGGTAATATTGTAGTATTAATGTTCAGTATTCTGGTAGAGGCCTTTGGCGTGGCGAAAGCATGAACAGATAAAGGGAAACAACAGGAAATTACAGGACTCACTTTCCTGGGACGAAGCTGTGAGGTGCTCCAACAGGTCACAGCCAAAGACTTTGTCCCTGTTGCCGGCCTTTCGCTTTCCTCTCCGCATCGCTCCCCTGTCTGTGCCGTGTCTCTCCTTAACATCAATCGGCAATTGTTACACAGGATCTCTTCGCAGCTCTGTACTCTGTGGTCCTGTGGTTTGGCCGTCTCAGTCTTCCGTGTTTTACGCGCGCTGTAGGAGATCTGCGGGCACCGCGGGCCACGCGCCGTGTCTCGCTGTTCGGTGCCGCGTTTACGACCTCGTCACACCTGGGTACCCCTTCCTGCTGATCAGTTCTGAGGGGAAAAAGCAGATTAGTGAATTTGCCAGCATCGACCTTAGGATGGTGATTGCAGTGAAAACACTGGATGTTTTTATTGGACCATCTTCAGGTGTCCAACACCGTACCATTGTGGTTTTCAAACACCATTGTTTTGGCCATGTGTGTCCCCCCGTTGGCAGAAGCTGTGGTGATAATGGAGATAATATATTTTGTGGTGACTTCAGTCATGTTTCATTCCCGTCCTCCCTCACCATTAGGACCCTGGACCTTTTATATGTCAACACTGAATCCATTGATCCACCACCCCTGGCCAGCTCTGATCACAATATGGTACATATAACCTCCACCTGCAAAGAAATAATTCAATGGCTACCAGTCTCTTCTAGGACCGTAAACAAGTGGATGAAGGAGGCTGAGAGGGCACTGCAGGATGGTTCAAAGGAGACACACTGGGACATGTTCTGTGAGTCATACCGGGAGGACACTGAGGGACTCAGCCACTGCATCATGGACTACGTCCATTTCTATGTGGATAACACAGTCCCCACAATGTTTGCGTGCTGTTTTCCCGGTAACAAAACGTGGATCACAAGGGACCTGCTAAACAGGAAGAAGAGGGCTTCAAGTCTGGAGACAAGGAGGGGATCAAGTGGGTGCATCTAGGGGGATGTGGTGCAGTTATAGAAGCACCTGAGGATCTGCATGAACAGCTGACTGGACTGAATGTATAAAACAGCAGTGCTATGCAGGAAAGGCCAGAGTAAACCTTCTACCTCTACCTTCAGAGGAACTCAGGTCATTTGACATATACAGCAACCTCCTGAGTAAGTTTCATCAGTCTGTAGTGGCCAGCGTGCATTTCTATGCTGTCACTCGCTGGATCTGACCCTGACTGAATCTAATCAAAGTCATCCGGAAGGCCACTACATCACAGGACTGACCCCGATCAGTCTCATCAAGAAGGCCAGCTTCATCACAGGACTGACCTTCTTCAAACTCATCAGGAAGACCAGCTTCATCACAGGACTGACCCCGATCAAACTCATCAGGAAGACCAGCTTCATCACAGGACTGACCCCGATCAAACTCATCCGGAAGACCAGCTCCATCACAGGACTGACCCTGAACAAACTCATCAGGAAGATCAACTCCATCACAAGACTGACCCTAAACAAACTCATCAAGAAGGCCAGCTCCATCACAGGACTGACCCTGATCAAATTCATTAGGAAGACCAGCTCCATCACAGGACTGACACTGAACAAAGTAATCAGGAAGACCAGCTCCATCACAGGACTGACACTGAACAAAGTAATCAGGAAGACCAGCTCCATCACAGGACTGACCCTGATCAAATTCATTAGGAAGACCAGCTCCATCACAGGACTGACTCTAATCAAACTCATCAGGAAGGCCAGCTCCATCACAGGACTGACTCTAATCAAACTCATTAGGAAGGCCAGCTTCATCACAGGACTGATCCTGATCAAACTCATCAGGAAGACCAGCTCCATCACAGGACTGACCCTGAACAAACTCCAGGGAGACCAGCTTCATCACAGGACTGACCCTGAACAAAGTCATCAGGAAGGCCAGCTCCATCACAGGACTGACCCTGGACCCACTGGAGGCAGAAGCGTAGATGAGGATGGTAGTAAAACAAGAGAACACCATTCTGCCCATCTTCTTCATGGGGGGCTTTCCGGGAACAACTTTAGCCACTGGCCACCACTACAATCTGCAGGTGCACTACTGGGGACCCATTGGGCACTGCAATGCCCCCTTCCAATGAATCAGCCATAACCCCGTCTTTGACAAAATAAACACCCATTGCTATCTATTTTTAATTGCACACATATCATCTGTTGATTTATTTTTATTATATTTATTTCTTCAGTATTCTTTCACAGCATGTTTTCTTCACATATTCATTTTCACTTGTCTGACCCTGTACTGATTTTGCACTATAAGTTTTCCTACACATTACATACCAGGCTACTGCATGTACAAGTATCTCCCCCTGGGATTAACACAGTCTATCCTATTATCTTACCGTGTTCATTAACGAAATGGGACTTCGTGACATAAATGCCAGTACGGCACCGAAGTGTAGACTTTACTGAAGCAAAGTGAGCAATGCTGCACCCTCCACTTCCTTCTGTTAGTCCATGAAAGCTCTAAAAGTGAAACAGGCCACACCCTCGAGCACATTCTGTAATGTTTTAGCCTCCCTGGCAGTACATAGCGAAACACTTACATTTACCACTCCTTTGAGCCGTGAAAACTCAAGTCATATGTCCGACTACCTGTCCCCCGTCCCCTGGAACATATCATCTTTGTTCGGCCTACTTGAGGCTTTCTCTCTCCTCTACTCGATCTCCGGAAGTAAATCTTCGCTGCGCTACGAAGGCCCGACTTTTAACGCCCAGAAGTATCTCCACTTGAGCACCTGCTAGCCCAAGTGTCGTCTCGCCCTCCAAATCGCCCCGAGTGTCTGTCCCCCGCCCCGAGGACAAGCCTTCAGTATCGATTCAAAATTAGAAAGGAGGGAATCAGAAAAAGAATGTGCGCTTACCTTGTTTCAGCATGAGCAGCACCAGAGTGACGGTGACGCAAAAAACCACAAAAACTTCCCCTGCTGACTTCCTGAGTCGCTTTTTTGCCCCTTCTCTTCCTCCCTCATGTTCTCTCTCTCCTTCTTCGTCTTCTTTTACTCCATTTACCAAACATTGATCACATTAAGTGGGTCAATTTAAAAGTGTAAGTATAGTTTAACTAATATGGAAAAACGTTTTTCAGTGGTCAATACAAATGTCCACACGGCACCTTTTATCTTTGATATAATTCTCTACAACATTTTTTTCCTGTAATCTGTTCATCTCTAGGGCCGAATACCTGAATTGCAATATCTCAGGAAAACATGCTTCAAATCTGCTTGCATAAAAATAATTATGTACTCCCATATATTTTTTTTATGTTCGTGTAGAAAATCTTACCAGCCTTACTAAGAGGTCTTAACTTACTGGTTGTGTGCTTTTAGTGCGGGAGACATACATTCATATCCTTGGGAGTGTTGTCACAAAATTCTCTACCAGACCATCTATCTAGTTCAGGGAGATCCATGAATAAAATCATTTTCAATGTAGAAATTACTTTTGGTGTGGAGTAACTTCAATGTTAATTCATAGTTAAGTTTAGTTTTCTACATTGTGCATGATACCTGCAGCCAGGCACCCATATGCATGCAGTTAGCTCTGTGATCAGGATTCAGGTTATAGAAATAATGGTATTAATTTGATTTGATCATTCATTGCAAGTTTCTGCAGAGGTATGATGGACAGCTAGTTCCTTTGGCTAACTACTGCAATGTGGCACAATAATAAGTAAAATTATTAAAGCATCTGTTTAATACAAATTAATGCGGCCAAAATAAATGACAGTTAAATAAAGATGTGTGGGAGGTTCTATTCGAGGAACTAAGTTCCGGGAATATGAGACCGCAAAATTAAGAATGTGCGTGTCTTTTTTACTGTTTACGGTAATATTTTATGTCATTTCCGTCTCCCGTACGGAAACGTACCATGTACGAGTTTTTAGTTCGTAAACAGAACACTTCACTTGTCAGGTTATGGTCATTACATTTTGATTCCTTTATGAAAGGCATACATCGGGTCTAAAATCAGATGGGAGCGGTGTAAACGAATTAGGTAAAATGACTACGTCTTTTACTTTTCAGACTCGTGTAGCCTCTATTATGGAAGTGCTTGTGAAAGCAGCGGTGACAGAGATTTGTAAACTTGTTGATGATGGATCGGAAATGTTACGTCTAGAAGTGTGTCGACGTGACAGTGAGATCGAGGTGCTTAATAGTAAATTAACTATGATGGAGAAGGAGTTGAGGACGGCACTGAAACAGTCCACCTTCAACAGTTGCTCGGTTGGTATCCAGGTTGGTGATGAGTTTGGAGGAACAGAGCAGGGTACGTGTGAAGCTTTTTTACACTATATAATAAACGCATTTTAGTTGGAGATTTGCTATTTAATTGTAAATGAAATCATGTTTGCCAACTTTTTACATGCAGGACATGCTAGTGCCGTAAAAAGACCGCCGTCTCAGCGCAAACACTGTGAGGGGGGACGTGATACAAAGTCCACACGTGCAGAGACCGCGGAGGAGGAGGATACGCCGCCGGTAACTACTGAAGATTTTAGTGGGCCTGCTGAGCATCTCAGGTCCGGGCATAGTGAAGAGAAGCTCGGTAGGGTGGACTTTTTAGTGAAGGCGGAGCAGGATGAAGAAACTGTCCTGCTCACAGCAGCCCATAAGCTTAACCCAAGAGATTCCAAAAACACTTCTGAGATTAATGTACACTTGGAGGATGTGATGGATGAAACTAGGAGTCCGCTACAGACTTTCTTTAAACTGGAGAACAGAGAAAGAGAAACCGGTGATTCGAGCTGTTCATATGTTTCTGGCCAGGACTCTCGTGTTCTTTCTTGTCCTACAGAACTGTTATCTATCCCAAATGCTGAGGAAGATTCAGAAGGACCTTTGTCGTCTTTAGCAAACTCATATGTCCACATGCTCAGGACAGCCCCTGGACTTCAGGATGCCGGTGGGCTCGCCCTGAGGTGTAACGGCTTGGGTAAGCTTAAGAAAGTGCGCGGCCACATGGCTTGCACGAGAGAAAAGTGGTTCATCTGTGCACAGTGTGGGAAGAGCTTTGATCGATTCAGCCACCTGGAAAGGCACCAGCGGATTCACACGGGAGAGAAACCTTACAGCTGTACCACATGTGGGAAGTGCTTTTCCCAGAAGAGCAGCCTTAAGGGGCACCAGAGGGTGCACACTGGCGAGAGACCGTACAGCTGCGACATGTGCAAAAAGACGTTCTCCTGTTTGTCTAACCGCAATGCACATCAGTGTCGGCACGCGGCTGTCAGAGCTTACAGCTGTTACATGTGTGGGAACAGTTACCCACATTTAGGTGCTCTCAAGGCGCATCAGAAAATTCACGCTGGTGGAAAGAAATAACATTATCTTAGAATGGGATTTACCCTTTGTTTCTAACGATATGGGTATATACTCATCACTGGTTACTGTGGTAGTAGTTTGTATGGTACATTAAGTGCAATTGCATAAATATTATGATAAATGCCAGTTTGATGTAATAGCTGCATGTAGCATCAGTATTAAAAAAGACTGAAATGTCTGTAAAACCATATTCCTGTGTTTAGCTGTGTGTGATGCCATATTATCTGCAGGGGGCGGTATTGCTTGAAGTATTTTTGACATTGGTGCACAGGTATCACATTTAGTGTGTACTTGTCTGTTGTTGCACTCAATGAATCACTTGTTATAAATACTGAAAAAATAATTGTGCCCCAGTTAATACTGTAGCAAAAGGCATTGTAAAGTTGCACTTGAAACTTTGTGCAATGGCCCATCCAGTCCTGTAATGTACAGCTGTATGTATAAAAATTGCAACAATGACAAGGTTGTTGTCATTGACAGTTCGCTATATACCAGTGCTTTGTTTGTCACTGAACTTGTTTTGTACAAGCGTTTTAGAGAGAAAATTGTGCTGAATGTGTTTGTGTTGAGAATATTTGCTATGAACTGGCTGAAAATATCATGATGATACGGTATCACCAAGGACACCTTTTGCTGTGACTACTGTCTCCATAGTTACCATACGAAATATTTGGATAAGCTGTATAAAAACATTTCTCGGTCACTTTTTTATGAACTCCTACTGGAAGCATGCAGGCTTCTACTGGATTGCCATAGCTTAGTTTATTTTAGAACAGTTTAAGAATAACTTGGTGAAATGACCGGTGAACCACCTGTATAGGAGCAGTTGTGTTTGGTTGATTTTTCTTGATAATGAAACTCTGAGTGGTTCATATTTAGATTTTTTTGTGTGTCTCGGTCTGCAGCGTAATGCTCATCTTGTTGTGTTTGAATAAAAACATTAACGGTGCAGTATGTCACTTTTCCCGTACTGTTGGGCAGGGATGTTCTATGCTGGAAACCATCTGGCGTGCTACACACGGTTTTATATAGGTGTCTGTTATATGATAGGGTGTCTGTGTATATTGCAGGCATTTTAAGTGCATTAAAAACCTAGCTTGAATTCAGTTTGTATTTATAATGTAGACATAAAGTGGATCATGGTGTACTTGTAATTTGTTTATGTAAGATGTTACCTGGAATGCATGCAGGGTCTGTTCTTGGGTGTAGTGTTACGGGTAAGTGGAAGGTGAGGTCTATGTCCCAGAGTCATAGTCGCATTGAGTGACAGAGAATATAAGAATGCCAGAAAAACGTCATAAGCTGCAGAGGTGTTCGTGAGATTAATCGGTCACAAATTGGGGATTTCTTAATGCTCAGACTTACCTTCTGACTATTATTCGTTCACATAAGTTATTGAGTGTTGACTGTTACTCTGTTATGCTCCTTATCTTAGTTTATAGCTGTACAGCCTTGAATCTAGCAAAGATTTGGCTGAATGGAGCCTCTAGGTCTGAGAAATTGAGCTGAAACCCATCTGTGAACCAGTCAACGCGGTCGCTTACGCCTGCAAGCATAAATCTCATGTGTGGTCTCTGCTCAGATGGACCCCTGATGATCATGCAGGTTTACTCCTTCCAAAGTGGTTAAAGCATCATATGTTTAATGTGATTGGATGAGAGGTTTGTATCATACAATAGGCTTTGTGTCTTTTCCAGTTTTTCCTATTGCTTTGTTACTGTTAGCTACTTGTGCGCAAATTCTCCAGCAGAAGAGGTAACAGATATGGTGCCACATATGGGTGAAGTGAAGAACCCCAGTCCACATTTTTGCTCCCTTCCAGCTCACATCATGTACCAAATAATCTGCGTTCTTGATTGGGCTCGGTTAAGAAACATTGGGCCTAATTCACCAACCGTCCTTACGAACAAATTTGTTCTTAAACCCCACGTACGCCCTTTTTTACGAAGATTCTGACCTATTTATAATCCGCATGATCGCCATTACTACCATGAAGATAATTTTTACACTTTAAAATAATTTTTTACATTTTACTTTTATAAATTATTAAAATACTATCATTTTATGAACTGTACAATGAACAAAACCGCTATAACCAATTATTTTGAACAAACCATCATTACTCAAATGTGCGTACGAATGGTCTTGAGTGTGCGTAGATTCTGTTGTTTGAGGCCCAATGGGTAAAGAGAAAAATAGGAGTGGAGCAAGTGGAAAAACACAAGACAACTGTGTTTTTGTTTATATAGGTATCCATAGGAATTGTTTTATTTACATATAGTTTCCTTTTCTGAATATGTACTGGAAAATTCAGATGTTAGTGCATTTCCAAAAACAACTCTATGATATGCATCTTCCGTAATGACTTTACAGTGTTGCAGTCAACCTGGAACTTATTGCACCTAGCATAAGACACAAGACCAAGGGTACTCACAGGATGCACATTCATACAATATGGGTAAATTAAAGACACCAATACTTAACCTGTTTTTGGATTATGGGAGGATTCCAGTGTACCCAATGAAAACCTACTAAAAGACAAGGAGAACATATAGAATGGAGGTGGTGCTGGGTGAGTGTGGAAATAGAACATGAACAATGAAGGTATGAAGGTACGTCCGTCCATCTATTTTCTGCAACCTTTCAGGGTCGTGAAGCTACGTCCGTCTATTGTTACTAATAAATAAACCGGAGAAAACCTTGGGCTGCGGCTTATTTTCGGTATTTACGGTAATCAATGACATCACCGTAACTTCCTGACCTGTCCGGAAGTAAACAATATAAAACATTTAATATCAAGTTAGCTATTTTGCACTGGACAATAAAGGACTCCGTTAGCTACTATCTTTCATACGGACGATACTCTGGCTAAACACGCTCGCCGGGTGCGATCGTCCGTTAAAATGGCGAACTCTGCAGCCTTTCAAACACAGTTAGCTGCGATCATGGACATTCTGGCCAAGGCGGCGGTAGCAGAAATCAGCAAACTTGTGGAAGACAACTACGCTGTGCTGCGCCTGGAAGTCTCCCGCAGTCAGAGCGAGAACGAGGCGCTGAGGAGGAAGCTGCTGCTGATGGAGAGCGAGCTGCGGTCCCGGCGAGGGCGATCTGCAGAAAGCGCAGGTACCAGCTGCTTCCTCACGGGCTTCATTATGGATTACTCACCTCTTTAGCGCCGCTGTGTGTGCGTGTCTTTTTAATTTACTCTTGCAGAGGAAGAACACTGCCCTTTAGACAACAGCTTTGGAAAGAATTGGAGCATCAGTCTGTATAGAGATGACGAGTCTACGGCCGCTGAAGATGAAGGCACTATGCTGCAGTCCGTTACTTTGGGATATGAGGTCAGATCGCGTACAGATTCATCATCCTGCCTCGGCAACCTCTTGCTGTATAGTAGTAATTCTCAAAAAGCAGGAGTTAAAAACCCGACGGATTTTTGCTGAATGAAATGTGGTGGCTGTGTTAAAGACTAATTGATAAAGGGGTATTTGCTTTTTAAATAGTGTGGTAGTGAAGTGACTAAATGGCATAATCATTATGAAATACTTTCATTAAGGTATTAAACATCTATTACTCATCATTTTCATGCACTACCTTGCATTAGTCCTGTATCTCTGTTACAGGTGACAGACAAGGAAGTGAGTGAGCAGGAACTTTTCATTAAGGAGGAAAAACCTGATGAAGATGCTTGGAAAAATAACCCACAGGGTCTTTTGAAAATACGCGAGGAGGGTAAATATTTGGAAATACACTGAGTAACGTAGCATGGCCGGGGACTGACTGCTGGGGTGGGTTTGTGAGGCAGGTACGGCCACATGCTGTACGGTCCGCTGGTTTTCATCAAGCCTGAGAGATCAGTTAATGTATCATACTTAATCTGCGAAAAGTTTTAAAATCGGTATTTAAATTTTCTTACCTCTTGGCAAAATGCTTCAATTCTTGATGACGTTTACCCTGTAACTTAATTAAGGAAGCCTTGTAATCCACTCGTTTTTTTAATTAATTAATTAATTAATTAATTTTTTTTATCAATGTATAAAGATTGAAAGTATAACTATATCATTAGAACTAAATTTATAAAAACTTTAATATGCAGATGAGGATGATTTTTTTGTTAGTTTAACATGGTTTATCCATGCATTAGTGTTCTACTTATTTACTGTCTATATATCCATGCATTAGGACCTGTCCACTGTGAAACGTAACTAGTAAACACTGAAGCCCATAATCACAGCTAAGAAACCATACATGCACTATTATCAGTGGTGCAGATTCGGATACGGACAATAGGGACTTGTCCCTACCTATATTGTGGGAGTACCGTGTATGTTTAGGGGGGTCTGCGGATCAGGGCTGATTTGGTCCCTGCCTATGTTGAAATCGAATCAATGAATATTATACATGTCTATGAATTTAAGCTTTTGTCATTGTGCAGTTTACCGGTGTCCTTGAAACAGGAGCAGCGGAGTCTGATCCACACGAAGGAGAGAGGCTTCCCCTTGAGCGTCCGCACTGCCAGCAGGTGTGTGACGCAGCATCTGTCCCCGCAGAGGACACGCCGGTCACACCTCGCCCCCTAGCGGACGGCGCGGGGCCTGCAGAGAGCGCAGTGGAGCTCGTCGGACATAGGTGTGCTGGGAAAGCCAGGCAGGGGAACAGCGTGGAGGCCAGGGAGTTTGATCGCGGCGCGGGCCGGCCTCAGGGCACGGAGGCCGAGTACAGTCAGCTGTGGAATAACTTTCCGCAGGGGGACATGGACGCGCCGGTGGAGTTCACCGACTGCGTGTACGAAAACGAACCATATGTACAGATCCTCCCGGCTCACAGGGAGCTTCAGGCCGGACTTTCCCCAATGGCAAGCCCCGGAAACACTCTGCCCTCCTTCCACAAACAGTACAGCCATGGGTTTGATAGCATTTGTGTAAAAGAGGAGGCTAAAATGGAGACGGTGTGCAGCAAAGAGACTTTGCCTGCCTTAAATCACAGTTTGTCTGGGGAGAAACGGTTCTCAATGAGGGAGAGCGTCTCCTTCGCAAACGCACAGCAAAGCCATGGTTCGTCAGAGCCGCAGCTGAGCGCGATGCCATGTGCCTCGGGGCCAAGCTTAGATGCACAGAGCGCCGATGGATATGCCATGGATCACAACGGACTGAGCTCAGCCGTCAGGTCGAAAAATCTCTGGAGGCCGGACGCCGGGGAAAAACTCTTCATTTGCACGCACTGTGGGAAGAGTTTCAGCCGCCTGCCTTACCTGAAGATACACCAGCGCAGTCACACGGGTGAGCGGCCGTTCAGTTGCGCGCAGTGCGGCAAGCGCTTCCACTGCTCCTCGCACCTGAAGATACACCTGCGGACGCATACGGGGGAGCGGCCGTACAGGTGCGGCACCTGCGGGAAGTGCTTCACCCAGCAGAGCAGCCTGAAGACGCATCAGAGCGTCCACAGCGGCGAGCGGCCCTTCTGCTGCGGCCAGTGTGGCAAGACCTTCACGCTGCTGCACCACCTGAAGCGGCACAGGATCATCCACACTGGCGAAAGCTGAGCGCCTTCAAATAACTTCAAAAAAAAAACTTTTCCCCAGATGCCTGCTGCTGTCTTTTTTGCATAATGTGATCGCAACTTCTAGTACATTAAAGGATTTGGAAATAGGACTTATAATTTGTCAGTTTCTGTTTTGCATAACCGGGGACTTGGTCAGCCGTTTCCTTTTGGGTGGTGTAGTGTGGCATCAGGTTTTACCGGATGACTTAGTTTCTGCGACCAGAGATCGTGAAATGCACGGATGCCCATGTGAAAGGTTTTAATTTGCAAAAAATTTTGTGCTCGAATTTGAGAATTAAACGAAAGACATAAGTAATTATCTGTAAGGGAAGTAATAAAACCAATTTTTTAAAAAAGCAAAACCACAGGATGTGGTCTCCAGTGGCTGAAAAGAGAAAAATGCCCTTTAGGTGTGCGGACTGAGCAAAGCCTTAAAATTCGCATAGAAAGGAACATTCTGATGATGGTGTCATCGTTATAAATTTCCAAGATTAAATGGTGTGACAGAAGAACCCAGTGGAAGTTAGTTTATTCGGGGTTCTAAAAGCAGTACACTAGGGGAAATGTAACAAAAATGCAGTGAAACCCTCCACATTTATCTGACTTTGTCTGGTTGAAAACAATTTGCATAAAAGGGTAGGTATAGCTGAAGTAGTTGTTAAATCATTTTTGCATGGAATAACAGAATGAAAATTTAGCTTATTATTTAAGCAATTTTAATTTATAGCCTGCTCACTGTTCTTTGGAGTGTGACCAAAAAATGCAGGGTGATGAGGGCGTTACTGTTGTGTGAAAGATGTTCACAATTATAAGCAGCGGCTTATTTGCTTCGGCAGCGTGACGTCATGCAGAATTCTGTCATCGATTTTTTAGCGTTTGTTCAGTATTTGTCTCCGTAGATCATTTAAAACCTAGGCCATGTATTGTATTCTATGCAAGCATAACAATATAAATATATTATGGGGGGTGTAGTAAGCTCAGCGTGACCGAGTGAGAAAAATATGACCTCACCTTGTCTGCACCGTAGGGAAACATAAGATAGCTCAGGCTGAGAATGTAAGTTGCACTTAAGCTGTATTGCATAACCCCACTGGACCTACTTGCCCTAAACACACAGTGCCGAACCTTGCATGACATAGATATTCTCACTAGGGATATCATTCCTTGACTGATGATGGTTTACTCCTTGACGGCTGATCTATACTTCTGCGTCAAGCCTGCAACGTGACCTACGCAAGTGGCTTACAAGGTCGCGAGGTCTCGAACATTTAAGCTCGTGTGTCGATGTGCCTGTTGCTCAGCAGTTACACGCCAAAGCTCTAGGTGACACACAATTTGGGATGTTGCATTACAATTGAAACTGAACTAAACAAACATTTAAAAAAATATTGATTCTTTGGGTCCTGGTTACATTTGTGTCGCTTCCCGTAAACAAATTTGGAAAAAATGTTGAATCACTACACTCACTTTTTATGCACTTTCTAATCAAAATTGGTGTTTATACTACTTTTTACTTTTTTAAGTCTTGTACAGTACGAATAAAGTTAATGGAGGTAAGTGAGATTGGTGCAGTCGTTTTGAGTGTTTTGTAGACCTGTTGGTACAATCTCTAGGGCAGTGTTTCTCAATGCAGTCCTCAGGGACCCCCAGACAGTCCATGTTTTTGCTTCCTTCCAATCCCCTGAAAGTTGGGAGGGAGCAAAAACGTGGACCGTCTGGGGGTCCCAGAGGATTGATTTGAGAAACACTGGCTTAGGGTATAAATCAGCCTTAACATATGCGTTTGAGGGTTGGGGTCCCTGCAGTTAATCTGCATGACAGCTTTTAGTGTTGTACGTAGCGTGTATCTTACTCTTTCCAATAACTTTTCATATAGTATGGTGCTACATCGAGCCTGGATCCTATCCCAGAATGCACAGGGCACAAGGCAGGGATACTACTTGCATAGTTACACACAATTTAGAAACACCAGTGTGTTTAACTGGAGGAAAGCAGAGTACCGGAAAAAGACTGATGTGAAAACGGACAAGGAGAACCTGCAAACTCAACATACACAAGGGAGGGGATTGAACTCACAGCCCAGGATGTGTGACGCAACACACAGAGTGAAATGTCAAAATATACTGGAAGCAGTATGGAAAAGAACAACACAGAACATTTAAAGGTTCATCACCAGTTAAGAGCCTTACCATAATGATAGTGATATATTTTACCCATGACTTTATTGCAAGTACAGAAGATATTCTGCATGTACAGTATTGGACCCTTATATGTTATAACAGGATATATGCAATCAATGTTTACATGTTGAGTGTAACTTTAAACTGTAAGTACTGTCTTTTTGTAACTAAGGAATTTAAAAGTTAAAAAACCGGTTGTCAAAGTCCCAAATTGTCCGTGCCGGCTACAGATGATAATTCATCACAGTCATTAAATAAACGTCAAAAAGGTATCAGTACAAGCGTAACAAAAACACAATAATTTAGTAATTGACTTTAACAATACCAAACAGAAAGTACAAACTAAATAAGACCTTCTAAACCATTAATTTATCTTTCTTGTTTTAATTTAAAATTGACAGTAGTACTTTTTTCTTTTTTCGTTGTAATAAAAAAATAAATATATTATGTAGTTTAAGAAGATAGGGTGTTAAGTAATGGTGGCCAAAATGACACTTTATGAACCATTTGCTGTATTTTTCAATCCCACTAGATGGTGATCTGTTCAAAAAAGGGCACAAAGGATGCCCCAAAGCAAAGCAAGAGCACCATCTAGTGGGGTCAAAAAATAGAGCAAATGGTTCATCAAATTGTTTGTCCATCACTAGTGTTGAGCATCTCCATCCTGTAAAGATGACAACCCTTATCATACAGTTAAGTGCAGTACTGCAATAATAGCATCTCCAATGAGTTGGGTCTGTGCAGCCCCATTAAAGAATGACAGTGGAATGTACATGTGAAGTGGCTGATGTCTATAGTAGTGATGGACAAAATTACACTCCATGAACCATTTGCGGTTTTTTTGACCCCACTAGATGTTGCTCTCTATTCAAAAAAGAACACAAAGGATGACCCAAAGCAAACCAAGAGCACCATCTAGTGGGGTCAAAAAAATACAGCAAATGGTCACTTTATATATAATTAACAAATAGAAAGACTTTGGTCGAACACTAAGAGGCAGAGTTACTGGCCGCACATCCCGTCTAGCGTGTCCCACTGTCATGCTTCATGCTCATTACCATTGTGGACACCAGGTTGGCCAGCTGCTCCGAGCGTACCTTCCCTGTCTGCAGCACCTCCTGGTGGTTGGCCTTCTCCTCGCTGTCGTAGTCCATCACGGCCTGGTTTGTGATGAGCGACAGGGCGAAGACCTGCAGGCCGCAGTGCCGAGCCACGATGGCCTCATGCACTGTGCTCATTCCTGCCAGGTGAGGGCACACACAGTCCTTCATTATCAGACAACTAACCTAGACCATGGCTGAAGTCAATTTTAAAGTATTATGTATTATACATCTGATGTAAAAAACCCTAAATCTGATATTTTTTTGTGTATTTACATACATTACATTACATACATGCATATAGATTATTAGTGTATTTACATACATACACAAAGTTTATTTGTTGTTTTAAGTTTTAAACTTACAACCCAATTCCCTAAACAGTCGGGACAATGTGTAAAATGTCAATAAAACCAGAATGCACTGGTATGCAAACCATATAAACTGATATCTAACTGAAAATAGACCAAAGACAACATATACTGTAGAAATACATATGGGAAATACTGGAAAAGTTGTGTAATGCTACAACACCTGGTTTAACATCCCACAACTGATCAGGTTAATTGGCAACAGGTCGGTAAGATGACTGAGTATAAAAAGCGCCTCCCAGAGAGGCAGAGTCTCTGCAGTGAAGATGGGGAGAGGTTCATTACTCTGTGCAGTGAAGATGGGGAGAGGTTCATTACTCTGTGCAGTGAAGATGAGGAGAGGTTCATTACTCTGTGCACTGAAGATGGGGAGAGGTTCATTACTCTGTGCATTGAAGATGGGGAGAGGTTCATTACTCTGTGCATTGAAGATGGGGAGAGGTTCATTACTCTGTGCACTGAAGATGGGGAGAGGTTCATTACTCTGTGCATTGAAGATGGGGAGAGGTTCA
>JAABNX020000090.1:757343-769204 GCA_015163995.2 Mormyrus lacerda
AAAAACAGAAACGTTATAATATCGATTCTGCTCGGAATGAACCGAATGGATTTTTTTTTTCGTTTTTAAGCCCTGGTTTGAGTTACAGAAAAGCTGCACCTATGATGATTAATCAGTCATCCAATTATTCTGTCACCAAATCTAGATACATATACTAATATAAACAATAGCAATGATGATTATAACATTACTGTGCAGTATCAGGCATGGGGTGGGAAAATTTAACTGGTTTTAAGAATGTGGCTCAGAACCGATGTAAAGATTTAGTTTTAATCTTGTTTTTGAGCTTTAATGCCATACACAGCTGTCTCAAAGTATTCATGTCCATTTCATTTGGATGAACCCCCAGTTCATTGATGGATCTCGCTTCCCCGCTCGCCCTGCCAACCGGTCATCGCACCCACTGACCACAATTTGGAGCAGAAAATTCCCTGAATATTTATTGTCGTATTTACGGTTGGGGAAATGAGGAAACAGCTTTTGGACGTGTCGAATTTGAAAAAAATGAAAGAGGTGAGTCTTTGGCAGGTGATACTTAGCTGATAGGAATGAAAATGTTGTAAAGGCCCCATCTTCATATAAACTTAATTGTGGTAAGTCCATATTTAGCCCATTTATGAAAGGCAGAGTGAGCAAGAAGGAAGAAACGGGGTTATTTAAAATTGGAGCATAAACTGAAGACCTGTGCAACCCGTTATGCTTCCTGAACTGTGACCATATTTTAATAGAGTGAACAACAACTGGGTTACGAGAGACTTTGGATGCAGTTATGGGAAGCTGAGAACAGATCGTAGACTAATGACATTTGTGAGGATAACTCCTCTAAGAGGGCCCAGGAACAACCATTGCCAGGTTCAGAGTAGGTCAAGAAGAGAATTTTATTTATATTGCAAGTCCAATAGTAGTGCTGAAAGTTCGGAAGTGCCAGACCCCCTTCAGATTTAGTAAGTTAGAGGATTGATATTCTGAGGCGCACAGGTTTATTTTTCCATAAGAACCCAGTCAGCTGTTGATCAAAACTGATAAAAAAAGGATTTGGGAATGAAAACAGGAATATGTTGAAAGAGATAAAGGAATTTTGGAAGGGTAACCATTTATGAGATTGACCCGTCCAGCTAGGGATAAAGGAAGAGAGGCCCATCTAGTAAAATCTGGTCTGCATTTATCCCATATGGCTTGAAAGTTATGGTGAAATATCCCTATAAAGGTACTAGGAAAGGTTACCCCGAGATATCTAAAGCCATCGAGGGCCAACTTAAATGGAAATGATGTGGGAGGTATCCCCCTGGCTGCTTTGTTTACACAGAATAGCTCACTTTTCTGAAAATTTAGCTTGTATCCTGAAAGTCGCCCAAACTCATTCAGGATTGATAATATGATGGGAGGGAGGACTGGGGGTTTGAAATATATACTGTAGGAGCAAGTCATCTGCATAGAGGGAAAGTTTATGCATCCTACCATATCAAGTTATACCTTCAAATCTATCCTGACACCGTAACCAAATGGCTAGGGGCTCTATTGCTACATTGAAAAGCAAGGGGGAAAGTGGACATTCCTGTCCGCTTTGAAGTGAGAAAGGTAGAGAAGGAATCCCGTTAGTATAGACAGAAGCGGATGGAGTCGAGTAAAGTAGCTGAATCCAGGAGATAAAACCAGGACCGAGGCCGAATTTCTTAAGAGTATAAAAAAGATATCTCCATTCCACTCTGTCGAACGCCTTCTCAGCATCAAGGGACATAACAACCTCAGGGGAGCTGGAAGGAGTGGAGTATAGTATATTTAATAATCTCCTTGTGTTGAAAAAGGAATGCCTCCCTGCCATAAAACCCGTCTGATCTGGGGAGATAATAGCCGGCATTGCTTTTTGGAGTCATTGTGCAAGGACTTTAGCCAGTATCTTGCAATCTACGTTTAAAAGGGAGATTGGTTAGGATCAGTGAAATAGACGCCTCAGTCAATGTTGGTGGTAGTTGGCCAGTATGTCTCGAATCATTGTACATCCTAGTCAATAGCGGAGCAAGAGATGAAGAAAACGATTTATAAAATTTGGCTGTGAAGCTATCGGGGCCTGGAGATTTCCCACTATGCATGGAATTGATCGCCTGTAGTATTTCGGGAGTGGTGATGGGACAGTCCATCTCCCTAGCAAATGTTTCTTCAACCTGGGGGTAGTTTATTAGTTCAAGAGGGTTAGGAATCTGTGTGGGGTCCATAGGACACTCTGAAGTATATAATGTGGCATAGTAATTTGCAAATACTTTATTGATTTCTGCAGGATCAGATACTATACTGCCTGATTGTGAAGTGATTTGGGGAATTAGTCTGGAGGTGCAGGCCACACAGGCTTGTTGAGCCAGGAGCTTCCCTGCCTTATCTCCTTGTTCGAAAAAAACCTGCCTAGACTGGGCCAACTGCCTCTCCACATGCCGTGTCCAGACCATGTTGTGTTCTGATAAGAACTGGAGTCGTCTGTTGTAGAGACTGGGAGAGGGTGAGAAAGCATATAGAGAATCTAAGCTTAAGCAGCTCGTCCACTATCTCTGAAAGCTGATCAAGTTCTGTCCGTTTTGCCTGTGTGGTGTATGAAAATACCTGTCCACGAATAAAAGCTTTTAGGGCCTCCCATACAGTGCCACTTTTAATGTCTGGTGTATCGTTAAACATTGGATTTGTTCACTTACAAATTTACCATCAGAGAGCATATACTGTAAGAACTGAATCTCCATACTTTAGAAGCAAATTTATGGAAAAGAAGGACGATGTCTGCCGTTGTCAGGGCATGGTCAGAAATGGCTATTGTATGGTACTGACAAGCTTTAACATAGTTTAAGAGTCTTGTTTGGAAGGAAGAAGTTGATCCTTGAGAATGTATGATGTACAGGACAAAAAAAAGAAAAAGCCTTATTCTCAGGGTTAGTAAATCTCCAGGGATCAGAGATTACTATTGTCAGATGCATGTTGTAGTAGCACCTCAGCTGATTTGGATGTGGTAGCTGCTTTGGAAGAGGACCTTTCTAATTTCGTATCCTGAACCAAATTAAAGTTACCTCCTATAATGATGTTATAACGTCTGGGAGCTTCGAAAAGAAAACCATCCATCCATCAGCTTCTGCTGATGGAGTCACCACGACATTGGAGTTTACCTCTTCTGGCGCGTGCCGCCCGGATAATCTTTTCTTTTAGCTGATATTTGTGGATCCGTGCAATTGCAGCCCGTGGTCTCCCTCCTGGTTTAGCCCTAAGGACTCTGTTAGCACGGTTGAGTTCAGGCAGGATGGGCAATACATCGTTGCCGAGAACCTCGACTAGGAACTCAGCGAAGAAGTCTGTAGGATGAGGACCCTCAGTAGCCTCGGGAAGTCTTTTGATTTTTAATTCAAATACATATTCATAGAGCTCTTAACATCATGTCACTATTTCTGTTTGTGCCACCATGTTAACAGGAACAGCTTAAGCGAATGACCCTTGTCTCAATTTCAAGCCACCAGAGTTTGTTGTGCACTTTAATTCTGAATGCACTGAACGCTGTTGCAAAACTTGATAATTTAACCCATAAGATGCCCCTGGAGTGCTCTCCAGAAATCTTGAAACAGACTGAATTGACAGTGTTACAAACCTGAAGCTCCAGCTTGTTACCAATATAAGTATTTTTGCCCTTTCTATAGTTGTAGCTATCACACAAGTTTCATGATTTTTTTTTTTTTAATTAAACGTGAATCAGTGCCATTACTCCTGCCAAAGTGGTAGTGTTCATTTCTTGGTAGTGCATTCATTTCTTCAGAGTAGTATTACTGTTTACTCATGGTCATTAATGGTAACAAAGTGTGTGGGCTGTGGTTATGGCGCTGAACTGAACATACGTCTTTTTCTGGCGTAAAATCCTGAAAATTCTACTTTAACTCCACGAACAGTGAAATTTTACACCTGTGGCAATTTATTATTGTAACCTGTGAGAATATGCCGGCGAAGAAGGCACAAAACAACTTTTCTCCAAGTGAGGAACATGACATCTCGTATATTAGCAGCCAAGCTAACTCGGCAGTTGATGCTAGTCCCGAGCCACACGTGGTCGAGATTGCTGGAACGGCCCATAACATGGATGTTATTCAGACACTCGACGAGATCAGAAATGACTTTTCTACGAAAACTGATGTGGTCCTGAAAGCGATTCAGGACATTAAGAGGGATGTGCAGGACCTTTCGGCGCGCATGGATGAAGCGGAACTGCGAATTAGCAACGTAGAAGACAGTTAACTCAGAGAAAGACAAGTCTGATGCGCTAGTTAAACAAGTAACTCTCCTCACAAATAAACTCAATGAGCTCGAAAATCGCTCTCGCCGATCCGACTTGTGACTAGTTGATGTGCCGGAGAAAATGGAAGGAAATGATGCGGTGGCTTTCCTGGAGAAGTGGCTCCCTGAGGCGCTGGGACCTGAAACATTTCCGACACCACTCTACTTTGAAAGAGCACACAGGTTGCCCAACCGGACACATTCTAATCGACTCAGCACTCTGAGATTCCTCATCACAACGTTTTTAAACTTTCAGGATAAAGTCAGAGTAATGCGAGCAGCCAAAGGCAAAGTTATGTGTGGCGGGCGGGAGATTTTGTTTTTCCCGGATCTATCGGCGGAGCTTCATCGGAGAATGACTTTTTGGATATCGGTCAGTATCAGCTAGAATTTGTTATCATGGGGATTTAATGGATTTTCCATTTACTTTATAAGCTGCAGGAGAGACTATAGTGAACATTTCAGATGTACATGTTCGTGAAAATATTTACTATCGTCGGGGGACACAAAAGACTTGTTGGTTATATTTTATTCTTTCACGACTGCATGGTTTGGCCTAACTGCTCCCTTGTTTACATTGGATCGGTGCGTGTGCGTAACTCCACCCCAAGTCAGGGGGAGGGACAGCGGGCTGTCTTGTTCAGGTTGACAGCTAAGGGGATTTGTTCATGGCAGATTTTCAGTTTTTTGTTTGTTTTTCGATGCTCCTCAAAACATGGTGCTTTTTACTGGTGCTTGAATTTGGGAATGTATTTGGGAATGAATGTCATTAAAGCTGTGTTTGTTTGTTTATTGCTTTCTTTCTGCCATATGTTCAAGATGTTTAAAGTGTTGGATGTTTATGAATACAAAATCCAATAGATATATGTTTAAAAAGAAAATAAAATAAAGTGTGTGAAGTTACTGTAAAGTGTGTGAGGTAAACTCTGCCAACCACCATGAAAATGTATTTGTACTGTGCTAACATGGCTTAAATGGTTGTACTGTGCTAACATGGCTTAAATGGTTGCCATTGCTCTTGGCTTGACTTGATTATACCTCCTACTAAGAGAGAACAGCATTTAATAACAAGTAAGACAAGAGGTGATTAGTGCTGTCATACTTTATTCCCATGTTTATGTTTGTTCAGTGTATTCTTTGTTTATGTTTTTGTGCTCATTGTTACTGTGCCTTTTTACCTCTTTGTTGGTGCATGTTCTAAATAAAAAATTAACATTCATTGAATTTTTGTTGGGCTTTTTTGAACAGAGTTTGGGAATCCTGTAGCCTCTGTCTAACAAACAGACCATAGACTTGTTATATGACAACAATTACATGTAATTTTACATTTCTTTTCTCTGTGTTACTTGATGTTCTGTGTTTTAACAGGGAGGATATACATGTAAAATGACAGGTAATGTTTGTTTACCCAGGATAATGTGATTTTAAAGAAATAAAAGTAAATTTACATTATTTATCTTTTGTTTTAAGTGTAAAAATCAGTATCTTGAATAAAACAATTTTATTTGAAAACAGTACTATACTGTATGTTATCAAACATTTAAATTATAGAAATTCAAGTTTATTTCACAGCATTTTGATGCTTTTTTCCATTTTAGAGATCTTTTTATAATACTGCAAATCTATAATTTTAACCAAATAACCAAAGTTTGGCTGTAAAATTACAGCACACATATGGGAAAACCCTGTAAATTTTTATAGAGATGTACTGTAAAATTACTTGGTATTTAACTGTAATTTAACAGTTACTGTTTGGCAACTTTGCTGCCAGACTTTTTACTGTTTTTTTAAAGATTTTTTTTTTCAATGTATGTTCAAGAAGATCCCTGCCTAGAGTGTGCCCCACATGGACAGCCAGGGGGCGGAGTCATTGAAGCGGCGGACTCAGAAAAGATGCGCCTAGAGCAGAGCTACAGGGAGAGGGGGTAAGAGTGAGTGAGGCCTAGAGACAGCAGTCCACGTAGCGTCCGTATCAGCAACGTGTAGCACGGTGACAGGCAGCTTGTACAAGCACGACAGGAGTAAACACATTCCGTGCTCATGCTTGTCTGACTGACTGATGAGGCTTTTTTTAAATGATAGCTCTGGTCTCCCTTGTGTTTTTATCATTTTATCTTACCTAGATTTCATTGGTTGTGTGTGTGTGTGTGTGTGTGTGTGGTATTAGCAGATAAAGTACAGAAAACCACAAAGCACATAGTAGCAGCACACAAGCTTTTTCATAAGAATAATCAGTAGATGGTTTTCAAATGGAGTGCCATTGAACAAAATCGATCTCTTAAAAATAAAACATTTCTTGATCGGTGCTTATGAGAATGCATTACTACACAAAGTTACATATTTACATTTTTCTATCTATTGTACTAACAGCAGTAGTACACTGATTGGAACTGCCTTCACTCTCGTATGTACCTACTTTCATTTCGTGTTCCCGGCTTGTGTTTGTTCAAGTCAGTACATTTCTGTATAAAGTCTCCTACATTAGAATTGATTTTGGCTGTAGGTAATTCAGACACTGCGTTGTCAACGCCCATAGAGGTAAGAAAACCAGTTCAGGAGACGCTACCTGATTATAGTCGGGCATGAAACTACTTCCGTGCTCAGCTAATAATAAAAACTGTACTTGACAACAATTAAGCTTTATAAAATTGTTTTTAGTCAAAGATGTTTATATGACTTTTCATATGAAGTTACATTGTTCGTGCCAGTGATGAGTTAGGAGACAAAATCCCACTAATCCGTGCCTCTTATTTAATGCCACCAGCTCCTTTATTACGTCAAAATCAGAGCTGTACTGAAGCAAACTTAACTGGGTAGGGCTGCTTTTTCTTTTCTCAGACTGAAACCGGGTTGGGATGAATATGCACGTATACGATGTTTAAACCGTAACCTTCAGCTGGTCTGGCTAGTTTGCGAAATGGACAGAATGTTGAATGCGTGTCTTTGCAGAGCTGTTGAGACCATGGATTTGTCTCTGGTAAGTGTTGAATAGGTGTTTTTTGTTAAATCCTTTTGTGCATTGGAAAGAATTTTGCAGTTCAAAACTGCCACACCTTTACAAACAGTTAATGAAAATACTTTAAGTGCCTGTTCTCATTAAACTTGTCATTCAAAATGCACATTGCGCCTTGTGTGAGTGTACTTGAGTTTAGGTTACACTTTCCTTCTCTACTTCATGCATCTCACTGACACATTTTCTGAAATAATGGTTCAGTTAAACTGCTAGTGTAACATGTTTAGATTTTGATGAACTACTACTGTAGTAATAGTGATAGTACT
The DNA here is from genome assembly GCA_015163995.2 of Mormyrus lacerda. Taxonomy (NCBI): domain Eukaryota; kingdom Metazoa; phylum Chordata; class Actinopteri; order Osteoglossiformes; family Mormyridae; genus Mormyrus; species Mormyrus lacerda. Next base: position 764,916 of record JAABNX020000090.1, read on the forward strand.
GAGAGCGGTCTTTGGTACCTTATGAACCACACTGTAGTAATAGTGATAGTACTGAGAGCGGTCTTTGGAACCTTTTAATGTAAAAAAATATTTTCTCCCTCTGTTCTTTGGATTAAAAGTCTGTATAAAACATAAATAGTATAAAAAATAAAATCCACCATAAAATGTAACGTGTAGTTCACAAAAAAATGAAATGAAAATACTCAAATCTTTTCAGCATTAGTGTCACAATCAACAAAAAAATAAGTTGCCTTTAACCCTCTGGGGTCTAGGGGGGGACACACACTTTCACTGACTGGGGCATCATCACACATTTCTTTAAATATCATAAATATGGCAAATAAATGATTTCTTATATATTTGCTTTGGCATTAAACTCATCTTGATCTTAGTGTTCTTTGTAAATATGTCAGATTTATGTGAAATTTGTAATTTGACATCTAAGTATAGACATTGCATAGAAATGCAGTTTGGAACACTTGCAGAAACATTATAAAAGTACATAGTAAGCAATGCTGGCAGTTTGTTTTGATCCCAGATATCTGATCACCAAAGTCTTGGCTACATGAAGATGACTAAATGCTGTAGTTGCAACATTCACTTGGATAAATAAATAAGAAAAAGCAAACTCATGTCACTATTTCTGGCAGGTAAAACAAAGTATGATGACATGGTTCATTTTTTTGCCTATTTAACCTAATTTTAAAAACTTTAATACTTGTTTTGAAAACGTTTTGAAAAGAAGACAGATTACGGATTTAGCCAGTTTTTTTTCCATGTTTCTACAATACGATTTCAGTGAGTTATGAACTGAAATACATGAGAAAGATACACTGCATCGCCAACGATGCCGTCGACCCCAGAGGTAGTTGGAAGTTGTACATTCTCACAGTATTCTTCATATATGTCTGGGATTGCCGTCTTAGAAAAATATTTCCTTTTTGGGAGGGCGTATCGCGGGTCTAGCTTCTTAACAAGAAGCCTTCTTTCTCCACCGTTTGGATTGGCATCATATCTTTTGCCAAACAAATGGTGACAACATGGGTAAAATCTTTCCAGCGTTTGTGTCATATGGAGTACAACTGGCGAGAGACTCGGTGATGCCATGCTGAACCAGTTTGTTTTGTTTTGGTTTCGGTTTCGTAGTATTAGCTTCTGACGTTTCCTCCCGGGCTTTCAGACAATCCTAGTACAGATTCGGGTGCCGAGCTTGAGAGAGTGAAATAAGTTAGAGGTATTTCCCCCTTTAGATTGTACCGGCTTCTTGCACTCCTTACACATTACCGTGGTCTGTTCTGTATCTGCTTGTTTGTATCCAAAATAATTCCAGACAACTGAAGTAGCTGCTTTTTTGGGAATTAATTCTTCAGCAGTACCGCTTCCAGCCATGTTTGCCTTCACCATCGCAACTTTAATAACTTCATGCCACACGTGAGCGTAATCCGCTGCGTAATGGTGTGAAGTCTTTACGAAATAAAATTAGCATATCATGATTTTTTTTTTCCTGGGCAAAAAGAAATGTACCGGTATTATCGTGAATGATATGATATGGCCCACCTCTACTGCTGGGTACTGTCAGCGGACGGGACAGTGAACTGAGCATCTTACATGAACTATTACAGACCGTGTAACAGAAAGTGCTGGGTAATGCCAGCAGACGGGACAGTGAACTGGGCATCTTAAATTTCTTTTCCTGGATTTGGCAGCTTTTGCCAAACACACAAATACAAATGTCTATGTAGCATTTTCATCCTGAAACGAAGACAAGAAAATTCATCCATCCGTTATCTGAAACTGCTTATCCTATTCAGGGTCTCGGTCACTTGTCCTCACATCTGCAGCCCCTTTGCTTGGCAGACAAATGAGTCCAGAGCCTATGAACGCAAGGTAGGGAATGACCCTGGAGGGGCACCCATCACAACCCATCACAGGGCACACTGACACATGCATTTTATTTCCTTAAAATGTAAGATGTTCTGGACAATCAGCTGCCTAACCTCCATGGGCAAACGTGATGATAAAGTGATGTAGTGTCTTAAGGAATGCCAATTAAGTGAAGAAAATGTATTGTTGTGCCCTATAGGGTGCCCTTATGATGGAAAAGGAGGGTACTATGAAGTGCCTACCTAGTGAAAGAGCTATGGCTCTCGCTGGGGTGCCCTTGTAATGCAGAGAAGAATATCTCTGATGGGTACCAGTCTATCTGTCTGCCCGCTGAACCACTCTACCTTCCTTTCATGCTGTCATGTGCTCCGTCACGCCCCATAACTACAAAAAAGGAAGTTGCTGCATCTTTATAACCAGGAATTTCTCTCTCCAGAGCTAGTATCACCTTGTCATGTCTGTTGTCCCATATGATTCTAATTCAAGGTAAGATGGAGAATATTTTAGCATATTGATATTACTTTACTAGTACTTTACGATTTTTAATTCCAGGAATAGAAGTGTGACATGCTGAAGACCAAAATAAGAATAATGTTAAAAACTCTTGTAAATTAATTATTTTAAATCACTTTCATTATGTACTGATACTATTAGCCATAACTATCTCTGCGTGTCTCAGTGTTCCTCTGTAAGCTGTTCTGTACAGGAATTGTCACTCACACAGTACTTTGTTACATTACTTATTGAATGGCATGACTCGCAGTCATGGAAAACCTGGTAAAGTTTTGGTATTCTCGGATAGAGAGGAAAAGCTTTGGAAACTAGCCTTGTTCATTTTTGTTTCCTGCTTTGTTCCGCAATGCGCTAACAGAAATGTACGAGCGGAAGTCAATAGTTAACTACCTTATACAAATACTGTTCTATCTACTTGTGGGTTTTGGAAAACTTTTTTATGGTACTAGAAAAGTTTTGCAAAAGTCATGGAAATTTATTCTGCCAGAATCAGGGGAACCCTGTTGAATAGACCGACGTGATAATAGTAATAAACTCCGGGCTTGTTTTACTTGTGCTGAACATGTTGCACATGCTTATTTCCTGTTCCTGTTCCTCGCTGGACCTGTCTGACTGTCACACCCGGCGTGTCCGATCCTCCTGTGTGCCACGTCCCTTCTTTAGTCTTGTGTGGAATCCCCCTGTCGTCAGCTGTTGTTTTCATTAGTCCTGTGTATTTAAGTCCACGTCTAAGTATGTTTCCGTAGTCCATACAATGACGTCTCATAGTGAAGTCTTGTGACCTGTTTACCTTCTATGCCTCTCCGTCTCCCAATAAATGTCCTCTTTCCCCGATCCTGTGTCTCCTTCGCCTGTTTCACTCATTGTGACAGAATGACAGGACTAGGGAAACATACTTACAGTAGATGTGGACTTAAATACACAGGACTAATGAAAACAACTTGAAACAGCTGATGACAGGGGGATTCCACACGAGGCTAAAGAGGGGGACGTGGCACACAAGAGGATCAGACGTGCCGGGTGTGACATTGACCAGCCTCAGCACAGATTATAAAATGGAAACGTATCCATTTTAAAATAATTATTATCATTTTATGGATAATTAGCCTTCAAATTAAAATGCAAAATTTAATTTTGCATCATATGTTTTAAATTTCCCAAACACAACAGAGAAAAAGCCTCAAAACTTTTAGTTATACACTAAAATTTTGCAGTTTAAAATTACAAAAAATGAATTTGTGACCTCAAATTCCCACTTTTGTCCGAGTAATGCTGCTTGCGAAATGTAATAGAAATAATAAGATAATTGGTCCTAGTGCAATGCTTCCCCGTCTTCCTGAAGACGCTGGCCTTTCCCCTTACCACTCCTGCCACACAGAGGTGCTGCTACGGTGTACTTGTGAGTACTGATCCACTTCAAGCACTGAATACATTTATAGAAAAATGTATACTTTCAATTCCAACGCGCCTATCCAATACTGAAGGAACATGCACGTATAAATATGGTGATTAATGAAGCCAACAATTCAAAGAACAAGGTAATTTTAAACTCAGAGGAAGATGGGAGCAGGGTATTCTGGGTAACGTAGTCCGTTAACACTAGTCCTTCAGAGCACATAGTTGGAAAGGTGCTTAAAAGTGCTCATGTCAATGGCTACACACTCTTTTGACTTAAGCACACGGTAGAATACAGCCCATAGTTATTAGTCTGAACACTCAATGGACATCTCTGTCTGTGATTATAAACTGCCTGTTCAAGTGAAAACTGCCCAGTTTTCTTTGGTTGAAAGACATTACAGCTGGTAAACTGACTTTTGAATATAAAGCTAACATCACCTTTGGTTTTTATTACAGAGTCAGACTGATACACAGGATCTGGTTTCTTTACAGCC
>JAABNX020000090.1:817864-830712 GCA_015163995.2 Mormyrus lacerda
ACACACACACACACACAGTACCCTGTTAGAATGCGTGCAAACACACTGAAGAAGTGGTCGTCACGGTCAGAGACCTGGCAGGAAACGTCCGGCGTTGCTGCCCATATTTTTTGTAACAGTTGCTAGGGTCAGCTAGTAATGTCTGCACACGTCTGGTCTGGCGTAGGCAGCAGCAGGGCTGGAAAGCTGTGAGCAGGTTCCTCAGCTCCCTGGCCCCTGCTGGCTGTAGGTGACAGAGCTCCCCTCGTCCCTCTTCCCGCCAGGGCGTCTGGTCGGCCTCCAGCATGTCCACCTCCCCCTCCTTCTGTGCCATCAAAACTGGCGCAGTGGGAGGCAGACCATCCCTCCCTTCCATTAAAAGATTTACATGGTAGCCCTGCTCATCTTCGCCACGATCTGGGTCCTGCACTGGTCATACCAGAACTTTTGGCTCTTCTGAGCTTGCAATACGTTCACTTTCACCACCTCAAGGTGCTTTTCAAAGCCGTCCCTCATCTCCAGTGTGTCCTGGATGATCCCTTTCCCCCCTGAGCCGCTTCCCACTTTTTCTTAAGTAGGTCCAGCGGCCCCTGAACTGGCCACTCAAACAAGAGCTCAAAGGGTGAAAACCCCGTAGATGCCTGAGGTTCCTTCCAGTGGGCAAATACTGTAGGACAGAAGGTAGCTACTTACCCCAGTCTTCCCCGACACACACTTTCAACATATTTGTCAGGGTCTGGTTAAATCCCTCTACCAGACCATGTCTTTGGGAATGATAGGGGCTGCTTTTGATGACTGCTTCATCAGCCATGGAATGAAAGACCTGGTGCCCTGTTTCAGTGATTTTATGTATTTGTGTATCTTTGTGTAATTCTAATATTGTAAAATTCAGCATGTCACTGGAGTAGTTCGCAGTTGAGTGTGAAGCGGCTGGGATGAGAATGAGCACCTCCAACTGGGAACGGACGGGAGGAGGCCCCGGGGAAGACCTAGGACACGCTGGAGGGACTATGTCTCTCAGCTGGCCTGGGAACACCTCGGAATTCCCCCAGAGGAGCTGGAGGAAGTGGCTGGGGAGAGGGAAGTCTGGGTTTACCTGCTGAAACTGCTGCCCCCGTGACCCGACCCAGAAAAGCCTTAGGAGAGGGATGGAAAATGATTCTTTAAATGTAATGTTATACATGCAATTCTTTAGCTTCAAAAGCGCCCGGCTGCTTCAGCTGCGAGAGCGTGCGGCTGAGTGCAGGTTAGGCTGCTCAGAGAGCTGCATGAACTGGTCAAGTTATTGGGAGACCAGAACAACCATGATTTTTGTCTTTTTAATTAGTTTTTTTTATTTGGAGTGTGGGTTTGGGTTCCTTCTTTCTCCTGATGACACCTGTAGTTACTTGGTGTAAATATTTGGTGGAGTTCACCCCACAAACACGCACAATGCACCCGGTTACAGCCCCCACACACACACACACACATACAGCACCCAGTTACAGCCCCCACACACACACACATAGTGCCCAGTTAGAGCATACACACACATACACACAGCAACCAGTCAGAGTACAGACACACACACACAGCACCCAGTTTGAGCATACACAGACACACACAGCACCCAGTTAAAGCGCACACACACAAACACACACATAGTGCCCAGTTAGAGCGCACACACACAGACAGCAACCAGTCAGAGTACAGACACACACACACACAGTGCCCAGTTTGAGCATACACACACACATATACACACAGTGCCCATTTAGAGTACGCATGCACACATCACTCACACACACACACACACAAATATCCACAGAACACAGAAAACGATTATGTGAGGTGTCAAGCATGTAATTTACAAAGTAAAACTGAATACATCAGTTTAAACCGCAGTCACAGCACAACAAATAACGAAAATTAAGAACAAAGAAATAAATGTATTTGTTTAGTTCATATGACTAACACGACTGTCGGCACTGTCCACTTGCCAGCAGGGGTAGCAGGCAAACAGCCTCGGTCAGGCGAGGAAGCAGCACAGCAGCTAAAGGCAGCGTGACTGGAGCAGCCGCTGCAGGTGGAGTCTCCCTGCCAAACAGCAACGCCAGCTTACAGCTCCTGTACAGAAAAATACACAAATATATTATAAATACATAAAACCTCAGGTCCAAAGCAAAGGCGAGAGTGTCAAACAGCTGTGAATGGCCACATACTGATTTCAGGCGATGACTCAGGGTAGGGGGTGAACCTATAAAATGACCTGCCTGCAACTGGGTTGTTTCCCGTCTGTGCCCATTGTTCCTGTGATAGGCTCCGGCCCCCCCCACGACCCCAGTTGGGATGAAGTGGTTTCAGAAAATGGATGGATGAACGCACCAGCCGATCTTAAATCAGCGGTGTAGCAGCATTTTAGCTTTCCGGTAATCACAAACGAAAACGGTGAGAGAAACACAGACAAGACAAAAACTGAGCGCAGACATTGTAAAAAGACTGATAACATACACAAATAGTACAACAAACGTGCTTCAGCATGTCCACCGGAGCCACAGTGAGCTCAATGCACCACCGCCAGGGCGAAGATTATTAAAAGGGCAAACCACGCTAAAAAGCTACACACGCAAGCCTTAGTTTATTTAATTGAAGATTTTTTTATTTACTTATTTTGATTTTTTTAAATCAGTATTTTGTTCAATTTCAGTTGCAATGTTAAGAAGAGGACACATTTTGCACAGTTTAGAAAGATAAAAAAAATAATTTTGTATAAATTTGTCCGCAGCTCATTCTGCTAAAAAAAATCGTGAGAAAATCGTATCGTGAACTCAGAATCATCAATCGTATCGAATTGTGAGTTGAGTGTATCATTACATCCCTAGATGTCACAGTTGCCTGGTGTTGGACCCGATGGGCATGTGAGGGCACCCACACACATCGTGAAGGTTCCAGTCTCCCAAGACAGATCACGCCAAGGGAGGATTGTGCGCCAAGCATTACAGAACCCCATGACATTCGCACCCACCATCCGGACACAGGTACTGGACTCTACAACACACCATCATCCTGCACCTCGTCTTGACGACTTGGCATGAGCCGGACTAAAGGGGTTCACTGTCCCATGAAGAAGGGTGTGGGAATGGTGCTGTATCCGGGAGGCATGGACTGATGGCAAGTGACATTGTATCATGTCCAGCGATGAATCTCGGTTCTGCATTACCACGGATGACTGTCCTGTGCTCGAATGGCGGCACCGAAGGGAGAGGATCAATCCCGCCAATGTTATGGAGAAACACACCGGCGTCACTCCTGGCATCATGAAATGAGGAGTATGACTGTAGGGTATGACTTCAGGTCATCTCTGGCAGTGATTCGGGGACCCTGACAGCACTGCGCTACGTCAGTGACATCCTGCGTCCGCATGTCTTACCCCTCCTGAGACAGCACACTGGTACATTCATTCAACAAGACAACGGCATCTGTGTCTATGGATTGCCGGTGTCATATTGAGGTCTTCCTGTGGCCGGCCAGGTCCCCCGATCTTTCCCTAATCGAACATGGGTGGGATGTAAATTTAGACCAGGGCCTAAGGGATCAGAGGATCTCGAGGGCCAGTTACAACAGCTGTGGGCCGACTTGCTGCAGGAGAGGATACAACAGCTGTACCGGACCGTATCGCCACATGTATCTAGGCTGGGGGGCTGGGGCCAGCAGTGTGCCCACACTGCCAAACTGTCAGTTTGACCTGATATTATAATCACTGCGATACAGTCACATGACCTTACACCACGTGCAGATTCATTTCATTTCCACCATTCCATCTGGGTGCTTAACTTTTTTTGTCACTGAGTGTAATCTGTGAAGAATCATCAATGATAATGCTTGAGTTGAATAAAAAATCATCTTACTGCTGTACCTTTCAACTGCAAACTGACTTATAACCAGCTCCTATTTCAAAAGAACATACAGTGCACACAATCAAAAATAATAAAACTAGCCTTTTTAGTGCTTTTTTTCAACATAAGGGGCAACTGGACAAAAGGAGAGATCACTGCAGAATACCAAGACATGCACTGGACTAGCAAAGACCAGCTGGTCATCAGGAGAGATCACTGCAGAATACCAAGACATGCACTGGACTAGCAAAGACCAGCTGGTCATCAGGGGAGAGCAGTAAACTTAGGGAAATGAAGGACAGAATGTGACAGGACAGTGATCCAAAGTTGCCACTCTCCTCACCTGCGTCCTACTTTCTATGATATGCTGTTTATTGACTTCAGCATACACTGGGATTTCTCTTGTCACTGCAAGGGGAGATGTAAGGATGAATAATCACACAATCACTGCTCTATGAATCATAGCTCTATGTGATACATAACAGAGACGTGTTCAGCTGGACCCACCCATATGTTACTGTGATTTCATTTTGCCTGGAGGTCCTGCCCTGTTCCCATTTCCCCATCATACCTTTCCTCTTGGCTCTGACTTGGATGATGTATCCTGTGATCGTCAATACCAGCAGAAGCAGAGCTCCAATCACAGCAATCACACATCGCCAATTATCCAGTGGAACTGTAATAACAGACATAACGCATATTACTATATAAAAGGCAACTGTTAATCTCACATGATAAATATTTTTAAAATTCATACTCTGTGTTTGTATTAGGACTACACTGCACAGACATGCACTGGTTGTTTACTAAAAAACTGTCATATTTAGCATTCCAGTTATAAATGAATGTTTCCTTATGTCCATACTCAATAAGGAAACTATCAGCCATTAGTGAGTCCTGCTGTAGAGGCATGTGCCTCGGAGTCGAGACGGATGCAGGGAGTCTGAGTGTGACACAGATTCATAATGAGCCGTGACTCTTCCCCTCTGCGTACCGTGTGTCTGACAGGAGGAGACCCCCAGGCTCGCGGTCTGGGAGCTGACAGGGTTGGAGGCCGTGCAGGAATAGAGCTCCTCTCCGGCCGTGGGAGTCACCACCAGGGTCTCCTTCCCCTCCGTATCAGGGATCTTCTTATGGTCTTTAGACCAGGAGAGCTCCACGACGCTGCCATTCACCGTGCAGCGCAGAGTTACGTTACAGGTGCTGTTGTCTGGGCCGTAGTTCACCCGCAAGTCCATCTTCACGAACACGATTCTGTCTGTTCACACGACCAGCAGAGACATGAACTGATTCTCCAAACATCATGCCGCAATCGCTAATGTACCAGCCGTATTTTCACTGTTTATAGATATATTAATACACAGTATATTCAGCTAGCAAACCTATCCCTGCTCATATAAGAACACAGGACAGGTAGATATTGGGTTCTGTGACATTTTCCTTACCATAAACATGAAGTTGTATCTCATGTCTCTCCTGTGGCCATGGCGGTGGGATGGATTCGAAGGTATATTCTCCGTTGTCGCTTTTCATCAGAGGGTTGATGGTTAGAGATCCGTGTTTCTCACTCAGAGTGAGTCTCCCTTCATAGGTTTGGTTATGAATAGTTATATGTCCATCATTCTTTTGTATGATAAGTTCACCCTTCCTCCACAGAAGATCTGTTACCCGGCTCGAGTCATTTGTCCCTGAGAGAACAACTGAATCCCCGACGGCACCATTTACATCTCGCCAACACTGTCCAGTGGGCAACTTCAGGAACACTTCAGGAAAAAAGATAAGTGTGACATTATTTAAAAAGCAGAAGCACATATTAAACATATATATGACAGTAGAAATGAAACCAGACAGCCCTAAAGATACAAAATAAGAAAAAACTTATGTGAGCTTTTTGCTAACTCATAAACACTGGATTCAATTTTCACACAAGAAACAAAACAGCCTGAAATGGACTGAAAGTTATACAAGAAAAGATCTTATTACTCTTAAAAGAGTTATTCGCGCTGTACCTGTAATAATATAAACATAAGCTGGACCCAAAGTATTGCTTCAGCATTTTCCACAAGAGCCTTAAACACCATCATGAACAACATAAATTTCACCTCAGCTTGGTGATACGTTTTGGTGAAATTTTAGAATCCAGTGACCATTGTTGACAGAGCACAGCAAAGCACAGCACAGCACACAGAGCAACGCAACATGTCCTCCGCATTTAACCCATATGTGACATGGTGACATAGCAGGGGGCAGCTAATTCAGCACACAGGGAGCAGTGCTTGGGGCGGTACCTTGCTCAGGGCAGCTCAGTAGTGCCTTGCTGGTCAGGGATTCCATCCAGCAATCTTTCAATTACAAGTGAATTCCCTAACCATTAAGCTACCACTGTCTAAAACTGTAAGAATTTCTATGCTGAGCAGTGTGAAAAAAGGTGAAACAGGAAGGGTGGCAGACTTACCCACTGATAACGTCGACATCAAGAGAGAACGACGAAGGAAACAGCGGACAAGCGAGGTGGACATTTTACATACGACACGCAAAGGCTGTTTCCTTATAGATACTAGACATTCAATTCTCCTACCACCATGATCTCGATCTGTGTGCTCGGTGTCACGTTTGCTGACAGCGAGGACGACTCCTTTGAAGTGTGTGGACAGGATGTGGTGCTGATATTTCACCCATGTGGTTCATCTTGAATGCCATGCATTAATAATACAGCAGAAAATGTAAATGACAACAAATTTTAATTGCATGCAATTAATCCAAGTGTCTATTTAGCTGTTTGTTATCTTGACAAAATGGACAAAACCCATTTTAAATAAGATAAAAAAGAAACTCAAACTGGAATTAATGTCTTGACAGTGATACTGTAGCCTTTTAAATGATCATTCCCTAATCCTAATCATTACTTACCATCATATACACACATTACGCCACGATGGATGCAGTGATACACACCTGGCCTATAGACTATCGCACCTTGACCCTGATTTCAAACACTGTTCTTCAAGGCTAAATCTCATAAGGAGAAAAATACAGTGAACAATGACGTTACAGACTTTATGGGCAACTATGTGCAAGAATGGTTTTCCATTTCGTGTCTGCAGCCTCTCACAAGAGGGAGGTGATTTCCTGAACACTGAGAATACTGAGGTATTTCCAACCTTTGGCAAACTACACTATACTGCCAAAGGTATTTAGGCCACCCCTTCAAATCATTGAATTCAGGTGTTCCAATTACTTCCATATCCACAGGTGTATAGAATCACGCACCTAGACATGCAGACTGCTTCTACAGTACAGACATTTGAGAAAGAATGGGTCACTCTCAGGAGCTCAGTGAATTCAACTTTGGTATCATGACAGGATGCCACCTGTGCAATAAGTCCATTCGTGAAATTTCCTCGCTACTAAATATTCCACGGTGAACTGTTAGTGGTATAATAACAAAGTGGAAGCAAATGGGAACAAGAGAAACTCAGCCATGAAGTGTTAAATCACAGAGCGGGGACAACGCATGCTGAGGCGCAGAGTGTGTAGTGTGTGGGTTTCCATGGCCAAGCAGCTGCATCCAAGCCTTACATCACCAAGTGCAATGCAAAGCATCACATGCAATGGTGTAAAGCATGCTGCCACTGGACTCTAGCGCAGTGAAGATGTGGTTTCTGGAGTAATGAATCACGCTTCCCTGTCTGGCAATCTGATGGACAGGTCTGGCTTTGGCGGTTGCCAGGAACACGGTACTTGCCTGACTGCATTGTGCCATGTATAAAGCGTGATGGAGGATTATGCTGTGCGGTTGTTTTACAGGGGTTGGGTTTGGCCCCTTAGTTCCAGTGAAAGGAACTCTTAAAGCTGCAGCATTCTAAGCCATTTTGGACAATTTCATGCTCCCAACTTTGTGGGAAGAGTTTGAGGATGGTGAGTCTGGTGTGGAGGAACTTGACTGGCCTGCACAGAGCCCTGACCTCAGCCCGACAGAACACCTTTGGGATTAATTAGCGCGGAGACTGAGCCAACACGAGTGCCTGACCTCACAAATACTCTCTTGGAGCAATGGTCAGACATTCCCATAAACACATTCCTAAACCTTGTGGAAAGCCTTCCCAAAAGAGTTGCAGCTGTTATAGCTGCAAAGGGTGGGCCAACTCCATATTAAAGCCTATGTATTAATAATGTGATCTCATTAAAGTTCATGTGTGTGTAAAGACAGGTGGCCCAATACTTGTGGCAATATAGTGTACATGAAGACTGAAGTATTGTTGTACATTCCATTCTGAGCACTTGCTGGTAGCTAATTTTTTAAAAGTCACCAAGATGTATTTTTTTTATCCACCTACACTTTCAGAAAACGGTAAAAATTTTTACCTTTGCTGCCACTAGGGCTCCACTTTGTGGTCTGCATATCGTACCCTTAGCTGTAGGTATAATGGACCTCGAGGAAAATTTCTGTACCGTTGGTATATTAATGCTGTTTGTACCTTTGGGATGTTCCTCAGAGTTCATTTCTGCACCTTAAAAGGTATATTTACAAGGGTACAGCCCCAGTGACAAGCAAATTTTTACCCTTTTTTTCTGAGAGGTCACTGTGGTTATGTTAGTTCTTCCTTGACTAAGTACATAATTAGGGACATTTTATTTTGTTTGATTCATATAAACACAACAGCAGATCAGCCCCATTTACAGGTAGGCTTTGCAATTTTATTTCACTATATAATGAGAATGACAAATTAAAATATACGCTCCTCTTTAAATACTGCAAAAGGTTTATAATCAGGGATGGACATAACCGGTACACAAGTACGCATTCACATTTTAAAGCGATACGTGCGGCAACCGATTAACTGTGGAGGTTTGATGGTATTTTACGTGCATTATCGCCGATATAACAAGAAATGACCATGCATTTAACCTCTATACCGCAAATGAAGTACGAAATAACATATAAGGGTTAAAATGCACAATCATTTCTTGTTATATCGGCGCAAATGCACATAAAATGCCTACGTATTTGCGCCGTTACACAATCGATTGCCGCACTTATCGCTTTTAAAGGTGAATGCGTACTTGTGTACCGGTTATGTCCATCCCTGATTATATTAACCGATGGCCATCTAGTGCCCTATAAAAAAAACCCGGTGATGACCATTTTTCCAGAAAAAAATATTACACTGATTTTGAAACATAATAAGGCATTTGTTAATGTCTAGATGGTCCCATTTAAAAATGAGTGCTGTTCCAGTTTCAAAAGAACTCACAGTCACCGTGTGTCTCTCCCTTTAAATCTGTTTAATGTATCACTTGCCCCTGAAAAACCTGGTACCCAAGAGATGGAACTCAAGAATGTCTTCGAGTGAAATTCAGCAGCCGCAAAACATGCCGGTGTTGATGCATTTATACTGTATAACACAAAGCAGCTGAAACAGCAGGCAATGGGAGCTTGTAGAGGTTGTTGGTTTGAATCCTGTAAAATTGCCAGTAGTGAATATAAAATTCTTGCTGGCAAAAGAATCAGCAAAGGAACTGAACGTAAATACAGCGCTGACTGTCAGGGGAAAGATCTTCTCTAAAGACGCTTGGCTACTGCAGCTGGTGGGGCGCCGTGGACGAACTTCACAGTTTCATATACTGTTGAATTTCCAGAAGGGACGACCTGTTTCAGAGAAGAGGAAACAGGTGTTTAGAGACTTACACAAGAGTTACACAAGAGCAGCGAGGTGCAGCGATGGAAAATGTCTGCTCAATCTTTGAGCTATGAGGTTTCAAGTGAATAAATCTAGAGAAAAAAAACACGGCATGTCTTCATATTCGTATTTTTTTTGTATGCATATTTCAAATTGGTTTGGTGAGCGGCGCATAAATCAGGAGATCTGTGCTATCTGAGATATTTATATGTAAATATTAAGTTTAAATGTTCAATAAAAATGTCAAATGTAAATATAAATGTTAAACGTAAATGTTAAATGTAAATATAAATCTAGAGTCTAAATTTAGAGTCTACATTTAACATTTACATTTAAAATTTACATTTAACATGACTTTACAAACTATACACCATAGCTTTTCACTTACCAGTGTGCTTCTCAATGCTTCATAACAGGTGGATATATCTCCAGATGGTGAATCCTGCATACAGCGAATGTCCTGCATACAAAGAGCCTACGATAAGCTACACCACCATCACAAACGAGCGACATTTGATCATCTACGGGAAAATGTGGAAACTCTGAAATAAAGAAATAATACCATATTTGTTCATGGCATATTTGTCAATTAATACATCAAACCTCCTTAAAATCCTACCATTTCTGTTTCAGTTCCATGTTATTAGATATTTGTGTACTCTGTGATGAGCCACCAATGAATCTGTCATGATCTGTTGTAAATCAGGTTGAGTTGATTTAATCTGTCATAAACTGAACTTTGAGCTATTTCACCTTAAGTGTGAACATGCACAACACTGAATAGGTTAAGCAGAGCAGAAGCCACCATTGATGTTACTTTTGCACTTATCAGAGGCACATTGACATAGTCTGAGGCCTGTGGGCTATTTGTGTCACGACCTGCGTGTCCAGTCCTCGTGTGGCCACGCCCCCTCATCATCCACGTGTGCTTCCCCGATCGTGCCCAGCTGTTCCCCGTTAATTCAGCATGTTTTGTGTATATTAGTCCACGTCCTCCTCAGTCAGTTGTCGGTCATTGATGTATCGTGCTTCGCTGTTCACCCCGTCTCCCTATTAAACCCTCATTGCCCGTCGTCCTGCCTGCCCGCCTGGTCTCTGGTTGCTGCCTGCCTGCTCGTCGACCCGCGAACGTCACAATTTGAATTGCAGAGGGTCCCCCACTATTTTCTATGTCTACAACGGTGGGGTGACGATGACAGAACTCGACCCCGGGGTCAGCTGGGGGAGGGGGTGGCGATGATGAAAGATGCCACCAAGGGAGGGGGGTCAGGCAGATGCCTGGAGTTTTGTACATGCTGTGTTTCACTTACAGATGTGCTCACATCTTCATAGAAGGTGGAAACATCTTCAGATGGTGAAGCCTGTCTAGAGCACGTGTCCTGGATACAAGGAACACACATTATTTTAGACCAGAGTTAAATAGGAGCAATATTGGAATTCCATCAGAATGTATGCATGGTTATTTTTCGTCATACGCTGAACACAAGTGCAAGTTAACAGTAACACAAAAGACATAAATGTCTTCTGTTCTCCAAACGGTTACTAATATCTTGTTAGATGGGTAGATGGACACCGCTTCTGTACCCACAGCACTCCACAGGGGCACCCCATCCATTTCATATATCCATTACATTTCACCACCAGCTCACTTACGTAACATAATTAGTGAGGTATTCCTTTGCCAAGAATAGCATGGTACCGGTCAGTAAGGATATATAAGTAACGGCTGGGGGTATGTTCCCTTTGCATTGGAATAATTGTGCCCCAATCAATTTTCTTACAATTTGTAAAAATCATTGTCATTCTCAGGTCTCTGAATACTGAATGCTAAAATCCAGAAGTACATTATTTACTGCCAAAGCTGTCACTCTCCTCACCCGCGTCCTCCTCTCTCTGATATGCGGCTTGTTGGCTTCAGCATACACTGTGTTTTCTTTGGTCACTGCCAGGGGAAATGAAAGGATGTCTGATCACACAATCATTGCTCTATGAATCATAGCTCTATGTGATACATAACAGAGACGTGTTCAGCTGGACCCACCCATATGTTACTGCGATTTCATTTTGCCTGGAGGTCCTGCCCTGTTCCCATTTCCCCATCATACCTTTCCTCTTGGCTCTGACTTGGATGATGCGTCCCATGATCACCAATACCAGCAGAAGCAGAGCTCCAGTGCCAGCAAGCACATATATTCTGGTATTCAGGGGGACTGTAATAACATAATAACATAAAAGGCAACTCTTAATCACATAGGATAGTTGCTTTATTCAAACTTATGTTGTGAAAAAAGGTCCACACCGCAGAAATCTACATGAAATGGTTATTTATTAACAAAACTTGTCATATTTAATGTTGTATTTAGGAACAAATTGAATGTAATAAATGTTCTTCATAGTCCGGGGTTAATGTGGGCCAGAACAATCTGGAACATCGGTCCGGCACCTTTGTTTAATAGATAAATTGATATGATTGGTAGTTTCAGACATCATTATGAAAGTTGGGTTTAAAATGTTTTCGTCTTAAAACTCAGATATTAAAACTGCATCCCCTAAACAGAGACTTTTGTAAACATTCTGACAGTTGTATACTTCTGACAGCTTGATTTTAGCGCTGTGGTTACATTGATGAAAACAGAGATTTTGGAAAAGGTAGACTCTAAAAGCGTTCTGATTGGTCTCTATTTATCACGTGACCCATTCCTGATTTGATCTCACTGGTTACACCATCTCATTGTCTAACTGGCTCTTGGTGTCCCCATAGGATCAATCAGCTGGGCAGATTTATTAAGTGTTATGAATGAACAACCCCCCCAATAACTAACAAATAACTGAAAAAAATACTTGTTGATCCTAGATTGTTTTGGGATGGCGGTGTATTTCATCTGAAATTATGTGTGAAGTTTAATCTATAATCACCTCTGCTGACTTAGCTTAAAGGTCACAGTTCTTTTTGTGATCGGAAGGTGACACCAAAGTGGCCAGGGGCTTCAAAAGTCCCCGGTTGAGGTGACCCAGGGACCCGGTTCCAGAACTGTGTGAAAGCACCTCATGATTCTCCCCTCTGCGTACCGTGTGTCTGACAGGAGGAGACCCCCAGGCTCGCGGTCTGGGAGCTGACAGGGTTGGAGGCCGTGCAGGAATAGAGCTCCTCTCCGGCCGTGGGAGTCACCACCAGGGTCTCCTTCCCCTCCGTATCGGGGATCTTCTTACGGTCTTTAGACCAGGAGAGCTCCACGACGCTGCCATTCACCGTGCAGCTCAGAGTCACGTTACAGGTGCTGTTGTCTGGGCCGTAGTTCACCTGCGAGTCCAT
>JAABNX020000090.1:834598-856019 GCA_015163995.2 Mormyrus lacerda
AGTAAATATAGTAAATATATGAACAGATCTGGTATTCAACCATGCAGCACCTTATGAAACATGGGGAGTGCTCCAGTCTGACGCTACTGATGACATGTCCCCATTATTATCTGGGCGACCTGACAGTCTTTTTATTATATTTGCTAGTCGTATATAAATAGAGGGTGTCACTTCCACCATGCACACTTTTCAGGAAGATCATGTGTCATTATGGGAAAAGCGCTCTTACAGCGAAGCGCTGTTTTCACAGAGAACTTTCCGTTAAATGTATGATGCTTTGAAAGGCCACATTGCAAGACCTCCCACGCTGATAATGGCCAACAGCAAATCCAACGCCGATACACATTTAACGCGCACAAATTGAATAAAATTTGCTCTAAGACACACAAATCCCTCCACAAACTTTCTTCGATCAGTGACAATGAAATGAGGTAGCGGGGAGGATGAGATTTGAAGAAGCTCCTTTCTTAGTCACATATGCATTGCATACGAAGACGACGATGGCGCAGCGTAATTTTATTAATACGACGCAGCACATTTACCACGTCCTGTGTACTTACAATGCACTGCGGTCTCGTCATGCGTTTTTATCTGCACTGCTTCCGCTGAGGGATTCTGCAGAAGTTTTTATATTCACCAAATATCAAGTGATAACAGTGTGATCTGATTTGAAAACCCATGACCCGAGATTGACAGGCATTACAGCTGCGGTCACTGAGTGGGGGAGGGGCAAATGGCTCCAGCGTGATTAGCCACAGAGCACTCGGTGATAAGGTCGACGCACCAGTCCACGTGGTCGTGGGAAGACCGGTCTTGCTAACTTGACTCCCAAGAACGAACTTGGGGTGCAATGAATCATGGGATTTGTGTTGTTTGACGAGGATGCAACTGATGTACCTTGTGTCTTTGATATTTTGTGGCGGGGAAAGAATGACATACGGGAATTTTTCCTGTCCTCTGTACTTCAGTTCTTGACCATTGGAACTGGTGTTCAGCAATGGAAGATGACATCCCCGATTCAAGAGGCAGGGTCACCCCTCCCTCACACAGCTACCAGCCAGGCGCAAAACATTTACCCAAAGAGCGAGACAGACTGCACTCGTGCACAGAGAAAGTTTATTTAAAAAATAAAGAAAAAAAAAAAATCCAAAATTTTAGTCCTAAAAATATATAAAAAGGAACACTCACAGAACAAGCTACAAATCTTTACAACCAGCTGCTTAAAAAAAAATAAAAATCACTGTAAGACGTCTGTAATAGAAAATAAGCAGAAATTAAAAAAACGCCAAATTCTATATGCATGCATTAAAACCATTAGCGAAAAAGATTATTCGTAGTTTGTTACTCATTTCCATCTACGATATTCATACACAAACAGTTTAGGCTCATTTCATTGGTCTTGACATTACATGAACGAAAAATACATAAAAGGACATCTACTGAACCAAACGCCTCGTCTCCAATCCTCCCCCACAGCATGACAACACAAAGCCATTTCATAGTGAATTACCTTCCAAGGACTAAAAAAAAAAAAAAAAAATCAGTAAAGGAAACTGACTTTAAGCGTCTATTGTTACAGTCATTGGCTGTGGTTTGTAGTGGTTTGGCCTGTAAAGAGGCACATTGTGGGAGAAACCACAGCCAAGGGGGAGAGGGTGGGAATGTTGCTTTATTTAACTAGTGTAACTGTGGCCACGCCAGGTCACAACACAAACTCCTGTATGTCAAAACAGCTTTACATTCAGAGTTAATTCATAGGAAGGCAGGCATGAGGAATGAACCTGTGTCACATGACTGAACATGTGACCAGGGCCGGAATGAGGCTGCCTCATGTGACCAGGGCCGGAATGAGGCTGCCTCATGTGACCAGGGCCGGAATCACTCACAAAGACTCACATGCTCAGCAGCAAAACAGAGTGAGGGAATGGTCAGAAACGGTTCATAAAAAAACAAAACAAAAAAAAGCATCAGCAAAAACGCTCATTTTAAAAATCACAGTTTTAAAAACATGAAAATGAGAATGGCGTCAGCCACTTTCCCATGATAAAGATCCATTAGCACGGTTTAGTGTCATTCTTATGTACATATTTTTTTTTTAAAAATCCCCACACACTCATTGGATAAAATGTAAAAAATAATAATACGCAGTTAGCCAAGAAGTTACACAAGTAGTCACCAAATCTAGTGTTTTACATGTTAGAAAGGCAGTGCTCCTCCATAACGGGAGGCAACAGGCATAGTTGGGGGGGGGGGAATTCACAGGCGCAGACACACTGACGTGCGTCGGAAAGGACATTTAAGTACAGGACTCGAGCACAGAGTCCGTACGTCCATATAACAAAGACAGGCTTAGCTACGGGATACAAGCATATCACGGCTCTCTCACACGAGCACACGGTCACGCCGTCTTTAAAAAGGGTTCATGTGCGGCTTCCATCCACATACCGAAAGCACCCAGACTCCTTTTCCACCACAAACGAGACATATTGCCGAAAAAACTGACAGAAAGGCAGAGCTGCGGAACGAGTGTGCTGTTTCTCCGGTGGGATCAACCCGGTTCAGATTTTGCGAGGCCCCTAGTGGACAGACAGGCTACTTTAACGTTTAAGTCATTTGTGACGAGCAGACAAGGAAAGGCAAGGCAGAGACTCTCCCTCGATTGGTTATGCTGAACTTTAGTAAAAGACTGAACTCCATTAACGGAAATGCAGTAACTGGAGCTGCTCTGCTTTATGATCCATTTGCTCTTTCAGGAACATCAACGCCCCCTTGATTTTCAGAAGAATCTTTCGCAGCCAGATTTTAATAATGCACATGTCATGCATCCATCACGCTGACTAGTCAGTGATCTCCCCGTGTCTCCTCGTGCAAACTACATGCCTACACAGACGTCTCCGACTGCAGACGCATGACAAACTTGTGACTCTTGGGGTCGACGAACTCCTCTCCCAGGGACAGGAAGGGGAGGGGCGTCACCGTGACAACCAGAGCAAAGTCAAGCCGGCGTAAAGAGAAGGTGCATCCCTGGCGCAGGGCAGAGGTCACAGGCTCCTCGCTCACCAGTGTCCACTGGCGCCCCCTGCCATTCTCCCGCTGGTACTGCAATGTGGGACCTGGCGTCAAGTACCGCTCCAGGAAGGCCTGAGAAGAGGAGGAAGTATTTGGTGGGGAGAAGTAGGGGTTGCATCACAATTATGAGAAGTCTAATGAAAGACACCCCCCCATCTTTGATAGTCTTCTGGTCCAAAACAACTCCCTAAAACCCGAATGTGGGATGTACCACTCACCTTAGGGGTCATGTTGTGTGTGATGCAGAACTGCAGGTGGGTGAGGATGCTCTCCATGCTGTGGTATGGCTGTTGGCGTGTGGTGCGCAGGTACTTCTGCATGGCGCGGGCCATGGGCGCAAAGATGGCCTGGGCCGCCTCGCGTGGGTCCATCACTTCCCTTGGGTTCTTGGGCGAAGAGGCAGAGGGGTTCTGCTCGTCGTCCTGCAGGCGCTTGATGTGGGTGAAGGCCTCCTCTACTGCCACCACCAGCCTGGGAGGCGTCATTGCAAGCAGCAGCCAGTCACCAAATTTTACAAGTTCTCTTGAGAGAGAGACCCATTTGCAAACTTATTCCAAGGAATTAGTTCCATCTCAGTCTTTAAGTGCCTTGTTTAACTCGGAGAGCACACAGCAGAACCTCATGACCGATGTAACAGTGTGTTTATCACTATACTATGCGTGATGCTTGCACGAGGACAGCCTCCTACTCATTTCGCCATGCACGTGCGCAACAACAATAAAGCGGACTTCGACCAGGCCTAGCAAGCCCCGTTTGTAGCTCACCTGGCCTTGCGCTTACGGATCCTGCGCTCCATCTCCGCCTCCTCGTAGTAGTACTCATTGTGCGAGTTGTCCCGCCTACGGGCAGCAGCGGCAATCATCGCCCGAGACTGTCCCGTCGAATTGTTGGTGCTGTTCTCTATAAAAAAAAAAACACAGGCAGACTGTCAGCAGGGCTCACAAAGAACGTGGTCAAAGGCGACGGGAGACAAAGAGGGGCGGCTGTTGGGATTCACCTTCACCCAAAGAGTAGACTTTGAATCCCGACATTTTCTTGGAGAGGATGGACTTCGGCAGGTTGAGAAGAGCCGGGTTGTAGACGGGGAAGTCACTGTAATAGTGCTCCAGGATCCACACAGCAGCTCTCTGTATACTGCGGCACACAGAGACACGCGTGACGACACGGCTGAAAGGTCAACTAAAAGGGAGTCTAGCCATCGGAGTGTGATTAACAACAGGAAAGCATAGCACTACCCATAATGCTTTGCTGCCTTTCCTGAACATCCCAGTTCCACCTCATGTGCTCAGTGTCAAGCTCACCTGGCAGACATGCCCCCCCCACCCCCAACATATAGCATGTAGCTCCTCGTGTAATAACTAGAACCTGCTAACCCCCCTGGGTCAAAGGATCCAACATATGCAATGGGAGCATCAGAATTAACATCCAGGTAGGAGGAAAACTGCTGAGACGATGATTTTCTGGACGGTTAAAATGGCCCAGAAAGATTTCTGCAGCACCTTCGTTTACTAAATCAATCTGATCGGCAGTTTCAAACGCAGTAAAGCGAGTTTAAAACACTTTCGTTTTAAAAAAACAGACACCGGTCTCTGTTTTCCCCTCTTGTCTACACGACCCCAGAGTTTCCAGCCCACCCCCACCCCCCCCCCAAACAGAGAGCTTTGCAAGTGCTGTTCTGAAACTCCATTTTAGAGTCAGGGTGTAGAGTGAAAATGCCCTAATTGGCCTCTACTCATCACATGACCCATCCCTGATTGGATACCACTAGTTACACCTTCTCATCGTCTGATTGGTCACATGGTCACCTTACGCGGAAGTAAACAGTGTTCCAACATGGCGGACACGCAGGAGCTTTCCATGTCGCTGACCTGTATGCAGCTACACGGCACGTTACAGACGTCTGCTTCACATTTGCACAAAGAGAAACCAAATTACTGAAGTGTGTCAATGCTTGTATGCTCAATGTAGGCTAATAGCTTCAGTGCGTTTACTTTTGCGAGCGACATAAAAGCGGCGATGTGGATGGAGATTCTTTTCGTTAGAAAATGGTGCAGTTTGGGAGTTATTTCGAGGCCAGTCGTTTTTTACCCCAAATCCCACTGGAACCCCTAATTTTAGGTGGTCAAGCACACATCTGTTCTCTTATACACTAGTTAAGACATTTCACAAGTATGTCAATCAGATGCATCCTTAAGCATTTACATTAACATTTCAATTATAAAATTTACCAGATGCTTTTATCCAAAGTGAATATAACTGATGCGTGTTGTATTGAGAAAGTGGGGTCACAGTCCCTGGTGATATCAGCCTGCCTACCTGGGGTTTTAAACCAATGACCTTCCGATCAGAAGCCTGGCAGCCCAACCCACCGAGTCACTGAACACCACCCCCAATACCCTGCAGATGGCTGGCGGACATGTGAGAGCGGAGGTACCTTAGATGGCCCACGTTGTAGAAGCGGCTGGCCCCGTCTGTGGTGCGGACCACCTTAAGGCAGAAGGCCGGCTGCAGGTGCCTGACCTCCAGCAGGACCAGCGCCAGGTACTGGATGAAGAGCAGCGCGTCTACCAGCGAGGCAGCGTACTCCACGATCACGCGGTACTCGGGCTCCCGCGGCTCCCACACCCGCACGCTGTAGAACAGCCAGTAGGAGGCGACGAAGAGGAAGACCAGCACCATCAGCAGCGAGCGGAAGACGAAGAAGCGGGGCAGCGTGGCGCGCGGCGGCCGCAGGAACAGCGCCCAGGAGGAGATGAGCAGCACGAGCAGCTTGAAGGCCAGCGAGACGTAGAGGCCCTCGCAGGGCGTGCCGCAGGGGTGCAGCGTCTCCCAGAGGGCTTGCGGCAGCAGCAGGAAGGCCAGCGGCGTGAGCAGCGCGAAGAGGCCCAGGCAGCCGCTCAGCACCGGACCCACGAAGCGCCGGCACTCCAGCGGCGACGACTCGTCCAGCTCCTTGGAGACGCGTGTCAGGTCCTCGTTCGACACGCTGTGCTCCGAGGTGCCCGTCACCACGGTGGTCGTCTCCCCCCAGTTATCATCCTATGAGGGAGGGGGGGGGGGGGGGAACAGGGTGCCAGACATGACAAATGCTCTCAAAGCATTTTCCTTCACAACTCAGCTAAAGCCTCACACCTCCTAAAACGAAAAACCAGCTTAAGTCAGCATCTCTCTTACGCCAGTCCTCAAAGACCCCCTCCCCTGCAGTCCACATCTTTGCTGCATCAGAGATTCGGCGTTCTCAGTTGGCTGACAGCTGAGAGGAAGCAAAAATGTGGTCTTTCGGGGGGGGGGGGGGGGGCAGAGGTCCCTGTGAACTTGGTTGAGAAACTCTGGATTAAACTGTTGACCTTGAATCTATCACTTCTCCAATTCATCCCTCATAGTCAGGAGGTCAAAAACCAAGAAAACCGTTCGAGTCACGACCCATAACGTTCTGGGAAAACCAGGAGCTGCTTACAGCCTTAATATGAGCTCACCGTTTCCCCCCATGCAAGTTAGTTATTCTTTAACAAAACACCCTTCCTGGTAAAACAGTGCTAAGCTCCGTGTTTGACACCGAGGGGCGCCGTTACTGACTCTGTCGTCCCCTCTGGTGGACTCGTTGTCGAGGAGGGGCTCTCCCGGGGCCTGGATCGTGACGGATTTGTCCCCGCGGCTGCTGCCGCCATCTCGGCTCTTCGAGCGGTGCCGCTCCCGACGGTCCCTGGAGGACAGAGGCGAGGGGGTCAGACACCGACACCAGCACCGACAACAACGAGGTTGCCTTTGGTGACGATTCGGTCACAAAATGGCGGCATCGCCCAGACTGCATAAATGTACGCAATGAAAAAAACGCTACACGACCGGAGACCGAGAGACACCACGTGTTACGTAGCTCAAGGCTGCAGTACAAGGTGCACCATAGGCCTGACGGAGCAATCGGAAACTATGCTACAATGTCGTCATACACTGGTACAGCACCATCATCACAATCACCTGTGCTTCCTGGAGCTGCGAGAGTGGGACGACTTATAGGAATAACCAGAGTACTGAGACTCGGTGTCCATGTCTCTGTCCTTGTGGGCCGCTGGGCGGGGTTTGCGAGCCCCTCCTCCCCCGGTCCCTCGCTCTCCGGCGCCGCCCTGCTGGCTCTTGCGCTGAGAGATGGACTTGGAGGAGAGGGTCAGAGGGAGCTTCAGCAGATCAACTTTGCTCCTGAGGGAATCTATCTTGGAGGCCGGAGGACAGAGGGCAGAGAAGGCAGGAGCACCGAGGAGGAAGAGGAAGAGGGACGATGTGCGATGAAGGGCCCTGAAAGAGCAGAGGGGAACATCAGTGTGTTGGTTTCCAGTGCTCTGAAAGGTGGAATGTCTTCACATACCAGGGTTTCACAAAACAGACAATATGGTGTCGTTTTATTAGCAACGACGTCTAACGGTCCATAACAGACTTTACAGAAAATATAAACTACTTCAAAATGCACAATTGCATCCAACTTTCACCTCATGACAGGCACGATACAATGGTGATAGTATTTAGTTTCTGCAATTTCACACAAACATCTCATTCCCCCTGTCCCTCTCACATTCCCGCCAGTCTCCCACAATCTCCCGGGTAACCGGGCCTCCTTGCTGCCATGGCAATGAAAGAGGGTGTGAGGGTGGAGGGGTTTGTGGTTGAGGGTTCCCATGGCGACCTGACCTTCTGCCATCCTCTCCCTCTCTTTGTGTCACAGAACCCAGCAGAACTCTTTGTGTCGAGAAAAAAAATCTCCAAGAAAACCAGGAGGCTTCTCTGCTGGTGAGCATGCCTGTGTGTGTGTGTGTGTGTGTGTGTGTCCTCAAAAGCCAACCACCACACACATCAATTTGCCACATCTGATTGGTTGGGCCAAACAGTGGTGAGTAAGATGAGTAGTGTTTTGCCCTGTATAGACTGTGATGGCCTTCAATTATGAGACTTATGACACACACATCACACTGGACCGTTTGTTCCAATCCCTAAACAAACAAATTCAATTTAAAAAAAAAATGCAACCTTCTATTTACAGGACAGTTTTTCGGCTGTTCCAAGTGCATTCAATCTTGGTCACGGGGCAGAAAGCAGGCAAACAGGAAGAGTCATCGATGTAAACAGCAAAAATGCATCAGCTAAGTGTGAAAGTGAAGTCCTGTGTGAAGGTAGCCTCGGTTTGGGCTTGAAATATACAAAACTACCAAAGCATTCAGATGGAGTGACTGGAGCCCGTCAGTAAATGAGCCAATGCCACGATAAGACAGATTCAAAATCATATAGCTTTCTCTGTAGAGTAGGATATATACAGAAAGGTAGCCGTCTTTCCAACAGTCAAGCTGTTTCTCAGTACTGAATATTACCCATGGTGCTTAGGTGCAAACCACCAGATGTCAGATGCAGCGCAGACTCATAATGCCATGTCGACTGCAAAGCATTTCAAATGTACAGCTTTCATTTTAAATGGAATAAGCAATTGTGTAATGGTGCAGTAAGGGAGTTCAGACAAACTGTACACTACTTAAAAGGTACTACAATGCACAAAGGGATGTATAAATAGAATACAAAATCGTAACAGGTACAAATGCTGATGTTTATACCATACTCAGCTCATACAGTGTGGCACTGGGGTGTGGAGGATCTGGTTAGGTGGGGCAGGTGTGGATTGTGTGTGGGATAGTATTACCCCTATGTGCCCTATAGCCCATATTTCCGGCTTAAATTCAGCTTCCATGGTAGCACACAAAGGCTTATGGTAAGCCTGCGATGACGTTCAATTCTGCCTTAAAACACCTTGGGTCGCCGCATAAGCGGAACGAAGCCTTGCTTCACAATTTGAAGGAAACGTACAGCAAAAGACTAGAAAATAAACCACAAGCCGACAGATCTAGCACCGTGAAGTAGGTACTAAAACCCACACGGGCACGAAAGAGCCTCTGCGGTGTCACTCTCACATTGTTAAAGGTGAGGGGAAGTACGGGAAGGTCCTAATCTGCCACCAGAAACGGCACACTTCTGCAAGTCCAGCGCAATAACTGAACCTGACTTGGGGATTACCAGTGAGACACTAAACAGATTCACCCATTATGGATTTTCCTCATTTTTCACACAACACGGCACTATCCTCATAATTCGTGAGTCTTGCTCAGCAACAGTGTAGATGCAATTTCACACCCACCAAACTAGGGAGGCCTGTGAGAAAAGGAGACGCGTTACTTTCTATAGAAGAGCCACACCATGGCCAAGAACAGAAACCACTGCAGGTTTCCAGTCAAGGTGACATTTCCTCAATAAACAAGCACCTTGAAATTATTCAAGAAAAACATGTAGCAATGGCATATATCCATCCCTCTCATTCTGACCTACAGTTCAAGAGTCATTAAATGAGATCTGCTTTCCCGCGTGTCAGCGTACCAGCTGCTGAGGGCTGTGAAGTCACACACTACTCTTTGGACGCGCACAGAGTTGACTTGAGCGCCTGTAACAACATTAAAGACCAAACATTCCAGGCCAGGACACACAGACACAGACAGGCTCTCCATCAAACCGCCTGCTCTACACTTCTGCCCCAACAAACACAAGCCTCTGACCCCATCTGTTTTGGGGAAGAAAGCAGGTGTGCATGTGGTGATCCGGTAATGGAGCCTGGAATAGACTTCCAGCCAGCATCCATGTGGCTGTGTTGATAAAAAAAAATATATATATATAAAAGGTAATAAGTCACCAAAATCCCTATTAGAGAAATCCCAAAAATCACAAGCCAATACCACCAGGCCTGAGCAATGACCACGGGCTAGTGGTTTCCCCTGGCCATGCCCCCGCGACACCGACGCCCACCCGCCTCCGCCGGACGAGCCCGGGGCTTCGCGGCCTTTTGTTTATCTTGGCGACCCGACCAGCTGAGACAATAGGCAGAGCCTCGCGCCAAACGGACCCGTGCTAGTCGGCGCGTGCTGCACGGCTCGCGGCCGCGCGCTCGGAGCGGAAACGCTCGGCTCGGCTCGGCCCTGCCCGGTCCGGTCCGGCTCGGAAATACGCCGCACACTCTCCCGGATACTTTGGAATTAGCGCCAGCAGCAATCAGGCGCAGATGGGCAGCTTCTGTTACACGCATAATGTTTGTAACAAGCGGACAGACCTTTGTTGCATAAAATGTGCATGAATTTTAAAACAAATGTTCTACAAACCTTTCATAGCGCGCATCTTTTATGCGATTAACAGGAATTATGAGCTGTGAAATTACCCGACCCAAACAAACAAAAAGACTCAATCATAACGACTCAATCTAGCCATAAGTGCGTTCCTGACGCGCAGTTGGCACGCAGAAATCTCTCTGCATGTGTAATATTTTGATCATATTCCAAAAACCCCACTGAAAAACAAGAATTAACATTCCTCTCCTTGCCAAAGAAAAAAATAAGATATTTTAATCGGGCTTCGATACCGGAGCACAACAGTACGGACCCCATTAATAATTTAATGACCGCAAGAAGCCCGTATTACAAAAGGTAGCCGAGAAAGGAAGATTACTCGTCTGTTATGGGAACATGCAAAAGATTTCAATCGCAGGGCGACCAAAAACGAATATGTGGTGTATCAGGATGGTAGGTTGCTGCATTAAGCGCTCGGCATTTGGTGCCAGTTTATTTCCAGCCCGAGGAGCTGCAGACAATGGAAGGGGGGACTCACCGGCCACTCTCACGTACAGACCGCAGATCTCTCACCAGCAGTCTTCTGCTTTCCCGCTGCGAATCGGTGTTTTGAGGGGGATTTACATTAAAATATTTCAATGCAGAACACGGACATAATAACACGAGCCCCCTCGTAAGGTAAGCGGTGCTGGGAGCTGGCCGCAAACGGATCCGATTCCCTTTCTCATGTGCCAGCTTCCATGTAACCAGGTGCTGATGCGCTTTGCTTGGCTAAATCAACGAACAGTCGTCTCTTTTGCCCGAAACCCACTGATCTTTACACCGTACAAAATGCATAATTCAAAAATAAACGGTAGAACAAGGGCTAGAATTTTAAAAAGTTAACTATAAACGCCGAAGAGGGCTTTCAAACGAGACTTACTGCTTGCCAACTCCACAGTTTACCAGTTAAAGCAATCGGACAGGACAATCCGCACTGCTTTTTAGGGGGAAAAGATCAATCCATCAAATGCAAATTAGCGCCGCTTTCCGACTGCTGCAGCACATCTTTAACATTTATCGCTCTTTTTTTTCTTCTAAATGGATATTTTTCCTTCATACAACGCCGAACTCCTCTCCCCTCTTTCCACCCATTCAATCCTTCCTACTTTCCTTTTCTCTCAAACTGCACCCCCATCCTTCGGCGCCCCGCCCTCATTTCTTCATCCCTCTTTCCGTCCACTTTCACTAATCCTTCCGCTGTGTGCCTTTATCTTAAGGAATATGTTTGCACATGTTTTGTTTGTATATTTCGCATATTAACCGATTCGGTTGTATATAAAAGCTCCCGACGGATCGGCTAACTGGGTTGAAATATTTCCCGAAATGCTGCGCGGGTAAAATGGGAATATTCAATAGTTGTAAGGCGGATTCCTTTACACGAAATTGTGATGACAGAATGGATCTTAGACATCACCGGGGCCTTATTTACATACATGTGCAAATACTAAACACAATAATCTGTGGCACTTCTTGCTTGATGCATATTTTAGTACTACCTTTAAGATCCAATATCGCAGTACTTCCGTATTAATTATGGATGCTACGGTACAGTAAACGTACAGGAAATGTTTCAAAAGGCTACAAATAATGAGCAAATGTACAGAAAAGTACTGTACTAAATTCTAGGTGAGCGTCTGGTGAAAAAATCCATGTTTCTAATGGACCAGAACTAATGTCCACTGCTGATCATTTTAATGTGTAATTTGACAGAGTATATTATGACATTTAATGTGACGAAATAGTTCCAGGTGAAAGGCAAGAACTTGGAAAATTGGAAATGAAACCATGTTTATTTAATTATAAAGACACCCACTGTCTGCTCCTCTCCTTGAGAGACAGTCAGGGTCAACAATTCAAAGACACTAAAGATCTGTGCATCATATTTCAACACAAAAGAAACTATTAGAGCAGTTGACATTTTCATTCTATTTTTTCCCTATACTTGCAAAAAAGGAATTAAGTTTTTGTTCTCATTTGTAACTTGTGGCAATTAATGCTCCACTTTCATGAGGGGGAAAAATACCAAACCGTGTAGTACTGACATAAAAATCTATTGCACTGTCTCACTGACACACACACACACACACATCCTGATCAAGCTTTAGTGCTTAGCGCAAGTAAACATTTCATTCTTGATAAAAAATATAAACACCTGTACGCTGAAGACCACGACCCAAATCGCATCCTGCCAAAACAAAAAAATAAATTAATTTTAAAAAGCCCAATCTGCAGAAGTTTGGTAGTAGTCTTCATCTATGGCCGTATCTATACCTCTCCCTCACACATCTACATCCTCATCAGTCCATTCATTCATGGTCCTGTCCAGCCGCCCACTCATCCATCCATCCACCCACCCACCCACTCATCCATCCATCCATCCAGACCCGGGTTGGTCCATGTTTTCCTATAACCGGCTCAATAGGCAGTGCTGGAAGGTTCCCTGGAACTGCTGAAGAGCACGTCCGCCTTGGCGTTGATGAAGTACGTCACCAGGAGCGACGTCAGCAGGACACCCACTCCCACCCCAAGGGTAAGCATCTGGAAAAGGGGGGGGGGGGGGATGCAGGGTGATAGATCATGGAGAAGCCAAGCTGACACAATCACTGCTGAATGTGGGACTGAAGGCTTCAGTTCGCCCCAATGTTCAGATCCGCACTCGGTAGATAAAGACTGAAAGTAACACTGATGGTACCATCGTTAGCACAAAATGACTGGAAATGTTTCGAGAGACAAATATTTTCATTATACAAGATAATGGGGAAATACTGGCGAATGTACGGAAATTTTGCTGAAGCTACAGAAACGGAGATGAAAATGCAGGGATACCAATTGTCCAGTGTCCTGATCGAATGTTCCCAGGCTTCTCACATCTCGAGATGGAAGTCACACGGTAATGTCAGCTAGCGGGGTACTGCTATTTGTATTCTCTTCATTTAAAGGCTAACTGCTATTTCACCACCTTTGATTTAATACGTGTAAAGTGAACAGCAATTGTGTAAATCAACAGGCCATCTTTACCTCCAGATCGCGACTGGCGACCAGGAAGATTCGCGCATTGATACGCTTCCACCGCGACTCGGTCCACGTGGAGTATTCTTTGGAGCCATAGTCCTGCAGCTCGAAGGCTGGGGAAACTGCCCTGGATAGGCGTACGGGGGCCCGAATGCAGTAACCCTCCCCCTGTGTGCTGTTAGGGGCCACGGGGCCCTGGACCCAGAGATAGCTGTACAACTGAAGGGTCAAGAAGAGGGAGAGAGAGAGAGAGAGAGACATTCTTACATCACGGACTCTTAAGACGACCGACAGGGAGAGGGAAAGAAGAGCACAGGACAGACTCACATCCTTGCTTTCCCCTGGCAGGTTCTCGGGGTTCTGGCACTGATTCTGGGTCAGATTGGTGACGATTCCGGTAAAGTTTGCCAGTATGTACTGGATGATCCGCGTCGACGTCTTAATAGGGTCACTCTTATCATGCACACCGATGTAGTACTGCAGGGGGCGGGGCCCTGGTGATGGAAGGGGAGGAGCCTCACATGTCAATCAAGGAAGCAGTGCAGATCGGCAGTGGCCCATAATGCTCTCTGGCAGTGCACGCAGAACATGCTCACGGGCCGGCGATCAGACCACTGATGGCATTCATAGTTACAAAGCTGGACGTGCATAAAGATTAAACGTTCGCTTTTCTCACCCACCCAGTTTTTGAACGATGTCGGGGGCGACCAGCGCCCGGAACCAGCTGTTGTTGGGCTGAACCAGGAAACCATAGAGCATCTGGGTGACCTGGGAGGGGCGACAGGGAGCGAATCACCCGGGTGGTAAAGAGGGAATAGGCGCAATGGCCAAAACAGCCTTACGATACATCCCACAGCGACACAGCGGTCGTTAAGCAGGGCCTCACGATCTTGGGGTCGGCGTTGATGGCGGGCAGTTTATCCACTGTGCCTCCGGCCTGTATGTAGAGGGATCGGGCGACAAGCGTGGCCACTTCCGTCACATCCTGACACAGGAAGGGACACGGTCACCTCCGGCAGCGCACACCCAAACCCAACACCGCGACGCCTTTCCGCAAATCCCTCCTGGGCTTACGGTGAGGGAGCACACCATAAAGTCATTTAAAGGCAGGAATGGGGGCCGCTGTGTACCTTGGCAGTGTTGGTGACAAACTCCAACTGCTCCTCCGGACTCAGGTTGGGGGGGTAGGTCACGTTCAGGTATTCGGCGTTGTCATAGAGACTCTCGTAGTACCTGGAGAGGAACGTGGGCAGGAACCCATAACAAGTATTTTATGCATTTTATCTGCCATTTCATTTTCCTAATCCTAGCCTCTCACGGATGAGCTTGTTTTCTCATCCTCTACCATGGGCATAAATTACAGTGGGGGGTGGGGAGGTTAACCCCCCCCCCCCCCAAAAAAAAAAAATCAGAACCACCCCCCCAAGTAATCATATTGTCATGATGAATGGGTGGGGCCCTCGACCCCTCCAAAGTTATGCCCCTGACCTCTACCTGTTGTTGAATGCAGACTGGTGGTCAGCGAGCACCACCCCTGGGATGGCACGTTCCCGCAGGAAGCGCTGGAAGGAGGAGGGCGGAAGGGGCTGAGTGACGCCCGGCTCAGCCAATGAGAATCCGAGCCCAGCGCATGCGGCCTGCATGTTGCCGATGAGCTTCTTGACCTGGGAAGGAAAAGCTTCAATGAACACCAAGACAGAAGAGAGTTTTGAAATAGGTCAGTCCCCACCGCACACAGCTTCTGCCCCAATTCCTTCACACCCCACTAGGGGGCACAGCCTACAGTTCGAATACCTCTGAAGTATTGAAAGGGACAAAGAGCAATTCACTCCATCCTCTTCCCACATCAACCCTCTGGTCCTCTCACCTCACTTTCAATGGTGCTGTTCCTCCGAGACACAGGGTCAGAGTGCAGCCACAGCTTTGAGTCCCTTCGAAGTGCCACCTAGTGCACAGAACAAGTACTGCACTATAGAAGATACGCATTTGCGCATCATGATGCAAACAGTCGGTTCGCTAAAGGTCACTGATTTCTGAATGAACGAGGCGTGTGCATTTACCTGTCCAATCTCGATCAAGGAGTGGATGTTGTCCAGATCAATAACAAATTTTCCATTCTTCATGTCATATACCATACGGGAGCTCCCGATGTAGTCAAAGGCCTCCTAAGCATGGCGGGTATCAGAGCAGAACAGTGTCAAAGAGCTGCCCATCCACAGGAGGGCAAAGAAAACGCACACGCCGCAACACTGACCCCCTGGAAGAAGACGAAGAGGATGTTGCGTGGGGTCTGTAGCGCCTCCTTGCGGGCATGCAGGGCCTGGACCGCCGCCAGCAGGGTGACGAAGCCCGCCACACCGCTCTCTGCCCCTGGGGCCTCATCCCAGAAGAAAGACCTGCTGTCCAGCTGAAAGACAAACGGGGAGAGACTCAGGATCCACGTGACACACGCCGTCAGCAGCGAGGTGGAGATGCAGCTCCAAGAGACCAGAAACAACTGAACACGTACATAAAATGCAGGGAGGAGTCTTCATTCGACCCTATTTGACCCCAAGACAATAATCCGGGTCAGTTTACACTACACTGCGACTGGCCATGACGATCCGTGACCTGCTGATAATTTCCTCCGGGATCAATAAAGTATCCCGAACCTGAATCTGATGACTGCAGCGGTGCGGCCAAAGCGCCAGTCCCTGCTGCATTACTCACCCGAGTGGCGGCGATGACCACTTTCTCGCCATGCAAGTGACCTTTGGCCGTGTTATTCAGCGGCTGAACGGACGCCCACGCGTTGTAGTCAGTCAGGGCATCGCATACGATTTCTACATCAGACAAGACATATGGAAGAAGATAGTGATCTGCCCAGAATGACGCTCAAAGCCCGCAGACGCGCAAGACGCCATTCACAAAAACATGCATTTAGGAAAGCATTTGTCTAAAGTCACACACTAATGGAGGTAGTACAGTTGCCAACAAGTTCACTGCAAGTGCTGCTGGCTGGTCTTCCAGTGAGAGGATGACAGCACACTGTCAGGGTCAGTGTGCCTGCGCCCCAGGGTCAGTAACTGTAGGTGATCAGGCTTATCCCATATAGCAGGGCTCTTCAACTCTGAACCTCGATTCCAAATCCAGGCCTTGTTTTCAGTTCTCCCAGGTAGTTAGTTTAATAATGACTGATTCTGATTGGTCAGAGGCTTCACACCTGCCTCACAGGTAAAGGAAGGCTGGAAAACCAGCAGTGCTCGGACCTCGAGGACCGTGAGTTGAGTAACCCTGCCATATAGGGTCACAAGTGTCCGGAGCCTATTGCAGAAGCGAAGGGCACAAGGCAGGTTTTTACAGGTTCTTAAATGAACACACACTTGTCGCAAGCTAAGGCGTCTCGGGGAGCACTGCGGGGCCGTCCTCGGGGGAGGAACCCCAGCCGCACTGCGGAGCCGTCATCGGGGGAGGAACCCCAGCCGCACTGCGGGGCCATCCTCGGGGGAGGAACCCCAGCCGCACACACGTCACCGCGTACCTGGGCTGATGCTGAACCTGGACTGGATGTCAGTGCGCCTCATGCAAGTCACTGTGTCCTTGACAGCGTGCATGTGGGAGAAGAGCTGCATGGCACACAACGGGTACTGGGGGGCGCTGTTGTTCACGCCGACGTTGTGATCATGGTAGCACTGCAGGGGAAAGAACAGATATGCAGCAATACATCAATGCCTTCAGCGCCCCCTCCCCGACACCAGACACCTTACCTTGCGAATGATGTCAGTGTCGTTGTCCTCGTGCAGGGAGAAGATGGGGAAGTTGAAGTCCTCATATGACAGGCCATCGCCCAAAGGGTTCCACACCATTGTGTTGCAGTCTGCCAGCTCAGGACCGTAGGTCTTTGAATACACACCTGTGGAGAGATTAAGGACAGTTTTGGTCAGTGTTAATGTCCTTAAACTTCAGTTTAAAGCACAGTTATTAACTCTAGCTGCCTGACCACGGCGCAAGTGTTTAAGGACCCAGTGACCTCTGCCAGCAGTTAACAACATTCAGCCCAGCCATCACCATGGCAGCACTTGACTTACCCGTGCCCTGGTTCGGGCAGGAGTTATGCGGGGAGAAACCTTGCTGGGGACTGGACTTGGGGATCACGAGGACGACACCAGCCACTCGCATGGAGTCCTTGAACCTCATCATGGTGCTCCTGCAAGGACGCAGCATTCGGTCGTCAGCACCAGGGGGCGCTGTGCAACTCAGAGCACGACACCCCATCTTTACAAGCCGCACCTGTTGAAGTACTGGGTGTCCATCAGGACCAAGTATGGTGGGTTGGGTCCTGCGCTTAGAACCCAGTTAAGATCGGACTCAGTCTCCAGAACGTGGAGGATGCCCGTATCACCCGAGATAGAGGCTGAAAGAATCGGAGGGAGAAAATTCATGCAGCAAAAGGGTGGGTGGATGTTATGCCCCCTGGCCCCAAATAAGCAGCAAAGAAAATGATCTTCATGAGTTTCTAATACAGATAGTTTGGTGCAGTAGGCGTCCTATTTAAGCCAAGCGGCACCAACCAAGCGATTTGCAGCGGAGACTCACACTGGCAGCCTATCTGGTGAGTGGCGTTGAGCAGTCTGACACATGGAAAAGTGTTCTTCAGCTCCACGTAGATCTTCTGTTGCACAGAGCTGCTGTTTACACCTAATGGAGAGATCATCACTTAGTGAGCATTCAGCAGCCCCTCACAAAGCCCTTCATTGTTAAGTTAGCCTCAAACAAAAACTGAGGGGCTTTTCTCCGCTGTCTGGCAACTTCTCTATAATGAATTGGGGGGGAAAAAAACTATCCCCACCACAGCTTTGTAACTGAATAATAGCCAAAAGACACGAAGTGTGTCCCAATGGATCAGGCAGAGCCAGTCAATCCTATAGACTACATAGGTGGCCGCCTAGGGTGCCAATTTCTGAGGTGGCAGCTACTTGCCAGTCAATTTCACTTTGCTTCGGACGAGGGGCGTCGGCAGTGATGCTTGACTAGGACCGGTACTGGAATCAGTGATGTCATAACTGCAACCATTTAAACACTGCGGCGCAAGCGAAATGCATATAAACTTATGCAAGAAGTACTGAAAGCGGGGCCATGCAGGAGCGATCAGCGGCGATCGCTCTTCCGCACGGCGAATAACGTTAGCGGTTAGCTTAGCACACCGGCGCCGAGGAAGCTATGCAAACGGCGGCCCACTGCTTCAATACGACGGCGGCGTCGCTCCAGCGGCTACGTCTTCAGCTCAGATACCATATTATCATCCATCGACTGTCTGTTATACGGTCTAATGGTGACTGTCTCCATATATAAGAAAAACAACAAGCGCGACTCATGAGATATAAAGTGCGTATCTTTACGGAGATTCCGCGTTTCTAAACGAATTTTACCGCGTCATCCGCCGCGTACGGAGCGGGATCCCCAAACCACAGTGGCACCGCGACATTTCCTACCGTTACAAGCGAAAAAGAGGGTTAAAAGGACGAGCGATGCCGCCGGAGGGGCCATCTTCCTGGTTGTATGAGCATAACAGTGTGGGGCAGGAAGCGCTTCTGTCGCGAGCTTCCTTTTCCGTCATGCGGGGGGGTCACGGAGGGAGCGGCCGGTCGCCATGCGGATTTTGTGGTTCGGGAGAAACGTATTAATATTCATGGTAAAAGCGCTCGATTGGCAGCTGAATGCCGTAGACAGGAAAAAACAGGAAGCACTTGTGGATAGGAGTATGTTCACTGACCAATCAGGTAGCGCTTTATCTTGAATATTCATAAAGTTCTTTTTATGGATATTATTTATGCATATTACTGCCGGCGGCTGCGGGGCTGGAGTATATACTGACTGCAGCCAAGTCTGACAACTTTTACTCCTCGTAGTGTGGGAGACCTGACTGCAATGGCAGCACTGCCAGAAGGGAGTAGATAATCTATACAAATATCACCTGTATGCACATTACTTCTTTTACAATAACCAACTCCTGATCCAGACTGTTAGCAGTGAAAAAAAACTATTGTGTATAGTATAGTAAGATAGCTGCCATTAAAAAGATCAAATACTTTAATTTCAAGGATTCAAAGTTTTTATTGTCATGTACATTCTTACTTGAATGCCTTCTCAGACTGAACGATTAAACAAAGCAGTGCAACTTAACAGTATCTGACAATAAATAAACCAACTTACGTGAACTATTAAAGCATTTATTTACTTTATTTAAACTTTATTTAACCAGGTAAATTAACTGAAACCCAGTTCTCACTGCTTTTAGGGAGAAATAGCAGACAACGCATCGGAACTCCCTGGGATACAAACGTCATGCGTGTGACTAAACTCTTCAGCCAATAAGGGCAAATTTGTGTCGTCACGGAGGCGGCTCCAGTTTGTGCAGCCGGCTGAGAGTTTTTTGTTTGATTGAAGATTTAAATTACAACACAAGTAATAACTGGCCAGTTACCATTAAGAATAACAAAACAAACAAAAAAGAACATTTACAAGACATTTACAAAATAAGCCAGAGCCACATATTAGCAGCATAAGCAGTTATATTACATAATGAAACTGGATAAGCCGGCTGAAAGGTGCCGTACGAACTGTCTTAAGTCGTCTTGCTTTGGCGAGGTTTTTGTACCATATGACATGGTGACGTGTGGGGACCTTTTGCAGGGCCGTCTGAAGTCGGACAAAAAAATCTAACCATGATGCATTGCGTCAGGACTAGAATGCATTGCTTTAAGCGAGTACTTTTTTATTATTACTGATGTATTCCATGTACAAACAATTTGGCAATTTCAAACATCATTATATTACTACAGAACAGGTGCATACAAATAAAATAGAAAGTGAACGGAGAGAGAAAAAAACCTCCACGCAGGGGGGCTAGGGTTTTATTTGTAAATCTTATTCTATAATAAAATAAATCTACTGCATTTTTACCTTTCATTACCTTTAGGGCTTTTGTATATAGAATAAACTCATTATGAAATGCTCAAAAGGTTGGTTTAACTTTCAAGTATTTTTGATTTATGTATATAGAATTTACCCAACATGAGGATGTTATTTACCAAAAGATCATCTTTACTATTATTCATTACAAGTCCATAGCTAATGTCCTTTAGGGTAAAGTTAACAAGGTTATGTACCTTTGGATAAAGCCAGTCATGGATTTTGGCCAGTACTGTAAGTGGCTGCTTGAAGTTGAACGCACCCAGTGTTTCCTCGAACCACCGGCATTGCACCTATCTCCGGGGTTGTTATTGTGACAAAATCCTGATATTAATCATAAAACTAGGTCCCCTCAAACTACATTTTGCAACATATATTTGGTCGCATTGATCTGTCGTTTGTCCTTGCATCATCCTACTTAAATTATGCAGCTGCACTGCAAAATTATAAATTCTGCCAAGAGATGAGGAAATGCACTGTTCCTGCGATGGCCATCGCTTATTTGGGGAACTAACCCTGGAAATTGTTCTGCATTCAGAATTAATATTAATTTCATGTCACACTTCCAGTGTATTTGGATGCAAGAGATTATTACCCAGTAATAGTTTTAGGCATATTTGTTAGGCTAAGCATGTACTTGTACGGAGTGCTGATGTTCTGCTATTTATGCTGCCATGTCAGAATTTGCTACCATAGCATACATTTTCAGTTATATTAACTGATTAATTTAGTCCTGATTTTAACACAGTTAAAGTATACTGCTCTGGAAACAACAAAAAAATCAGCATTTTTTATGACTTAATCCTGGTTCTCCTGACAGAAGGCTACACAGCAGGCTGCTTCCAGGCTCAAGGTTTCTAAGACAGCAGTACACAAGACCAAGGTGAAGCAGGAGACATTGGAAACAACCAAAAACCACCCAAGTAAAGGGTGGAAGCAACTTTGTAATGCCAGAGATGACCGTCAATTTATCCAACAGCCGCAGAGGAGTAATCAAGTGACCTTCAAAAGGAATGAGAAACATTAAGTGCAGGTGTGAAGTGCACTGCTAGGACAGTTCGTATTAGGCTCGTATCAGAGCTGTACTAATATAAAGGGTATTATGTCATCCTGTATCTTGATTTAGAAATATGATGCATCGCCCAGCCCCAGACAAAGGTAAAAATTGCCGACGGGGGGGGGGGGGGGATGGGACGGGTTACAAA
>JAABNX020000090.1:863356-876000 GCA_015163995.2 Mormyrus lacerda
GCTGTCGTGGCCTGGGGGGCGCGCGCACACACACACACACACACACACACACACACACACACACACACACACACACAGAGCGGAGAAATCCCAGTGTCACGGCCCAGAACATCCACAATATGAAACATCTCGTCACTTAAAGCTTCACTTCGGCCTACTGACAGGCAACATTTAGCATTTAGCAGATGCTTCTAAGCAAAGCAAAGTACGATTTTCTGAACCAGAGTCACCCAGGCCCTGGGCCAGTTGAGGTTAGGGGCCTTAAGGGCCTCGCTCAAGGGCCCAAAGATGAAATCACTCTGTGGTTCCTGGGATTCGAACCAGCGAGCTTCCCGTCACTGAGACAGCCTCCTAACACGCAGAGCCACACAGCATGTCCACAACAGCAACACAAAGCAGCAATGTGTGTGTGTGTCTGTGTGTGTGCGTGGCTGCAGAGTACTGCCCAGTTAGCAGCCCCCGTCAACCCAGCAGCTCACCGGCAGCAAAGAGGTTGAGGTTGGGGTGAGCGCCCAGCACCCAGAAGCGGTCGTGGTCGCGGCGGAAGGTCTGCACGCCCGTCCTCTTGGACATGTCCCACACCCGGATGCTCTTGTCCTCCGAGTTGGACAGAATGAGCTCCTGGCGGGGATGGAAGACGGCGCACGACACGTTGTTATAGTGCCCCCTGCAGGTGTCCAGCTCCCACGCCTTGGACTCTGTAGGGAGAGACGGACAAGACATGTCTCACATTACAGGAACATCCAGGGAGGGGGGACAGAGTCTCCTGTGGCCAAGCGCGTCTCTCACCATTCATCCTCCATATTTTGACCTGCCGGTCGTCAGCTCCAGACACTATGAGGGGCATGCTGGGATGGAAGGCTGCCCAATTCACTCCACGGTCATGACCCTATAGAAGAGAAGGAAACTATGAGGTTAAGCCAACACTGCCCCCTGCAGCCTGTCACTGATCACTGCATGGGCATGGTAAAGGGAAGAAGCTTCAATGTCACATGACTTGATGGTATCTCATCAAAGCAGGCCAAATTCAAAGATCTAACAATGGCTATGCCTCAACCACCATCTCACACACAAAAATCCAGGTCCATGATTGTGATATTGTCCCCTGAAATCCCCCCTCCCCCACCAAAAGCCAGCCCCTCACCTCCAGTACGTGCTTGACAACGGCATCCGATGCCCCGAACAGGTCAACGCCGGAGATACCTCGCACCTCAGTTTCCACGGCGCCAGGAGAGAGGTTCTTCTTCCTCAGGCCTGAGCCGCCCAGTGCCACGCGCCACAGAGGGCAGAGGTAGAGGCGGAGAGAGGTCACACTCGAGGTGCAAAAAGCAAAGGGGGGCGTGGGGTGTAGGGAGAGGCAGCAATGACCCGCACGTGCACACACACACACACACACACACACACACACCCCCTTTCGGCCGCCTCACAGACAGATTCTGCAAATGCATGTGTGCAAGACCTGCTCACATCGTGACCCTGATCTGACAGCCACTATGCAAGATCCCAAAACTGCTGCATCTGAACCTGGCCACCACCAAGTCAGACTGAAGCCCCGAACGGCTACCAGTGAAAAGACGTAATGATACAAAAAAAACTCATTTGTGCGATATCGCGATAACTCCATGATGCAATAATTATCATATCAAAAGGTGAAGAAAAATGTCAACAAAAAGTCCTTTATTAAATAAAGCATTTACGTATATGTATATTTGTTGTATATAAAATGTGCTTTTCCTTTTAATAAAAGCAGTAGTCCTTTAATAAAATAAGTTCCCAGTCATGACTTATGCATGTGCAAAAAACTGGCATGCTAAATTGCAAAAAAAAAAAAAAAACAATAATATGATTACCATTAAGTTTGATTGCAACCTTTCACACTCAACCCAACAGCTGTCGATTAATGTAATAATTAGATCAGTCATTGATTAATTAAATAAAGTCACTGCTGTCATACCAGCTGTCCAGGCCAGAACACACACAACCGGAAGGAGCAGAGTTTGCACCAGCAAATAAAACAGCAGAATCTGTCGTGTGGAGAAACCAAAGGACAGAAAGGTAGGAACTAAAACTCAGAAGGAACCCATGTGCGAGTGTGGATGTTTCTGGCGGAGCGTGGGAACAGGGTGATGCAATAGCAAGGAGGTGGGGGATGATCGCTCATGGGGGGATGGAGTGGGCAGCAGAGGTGGACATTTCAGGTCCAGAAAGTAAAAATCCAAACCAGGATTTTGTTTCAACCAACCAGTTGAACATAAAGAGTCACAGTCACAGAGTATGTAACTAGTTGGTTGAAACAAAATCCTGGTTTGGATTTTGACTTTCTGGACCTGAAATGTCCACCTCTGGTGGGCAGAGGGATATAAAGCCCAGATCGGATGGGTGTGGCTGGGTGACACAGGGGAAGTCTGGGTGAGTAACCGTGTGAGTGCATGCAGGCGTTAACAGATGCAACCTAAACCGCTCTCCTGTCGCTATACTCTTACAGCTACAGTGTAGCATCAAGGATATTTGGGAGTTTGTTCATCAGTCAGGTTAGCCAATAAGTAGGTAGAAAATGTGCACATGTAGAATGCATCACTGGCCTGTGGTTACAGTGTCAAGGCTGAAAGATGAATGCGGGCACAAAATGTCTTCAACTGACTACCTTCTGCTTCTTCCTCATAAGAGACTCCAGCGTGCACACACTGCGCCCCCAAACTCACAGACAAACCTCCCTTAGTTCTTCAGGAAACAGTAAGCATGCAAATGCTTGTTGCTGTAGGGAAACTGGACAGACTCTTCGGCACGCGCCAGTACCAGAAGATAAGGTGAGATGTCCGCAAAGAGGTGAGAGTTAGATGTGTATGCTGGTGCTCACTGTTAGAGTGGTGAGATGAAACAAAGACAGGACATGCACAACACTCAAGCAGCTCGTTTACGGGAAGCCATGCACTGAAGAACCAATCACATGCCGGGCGCTCTTCCAGAGGCCTCGACCAACCCTCCATCTCTGATCACAGGGCCGGGTGACCCAAGCCCTCAATGGCCTGCAGGGGGCGCCGGTCTCCCCTCTCATCTCTCCTAATGGTTTCAGTGATGTGAGCGTTCGTTTTTCTCAAAGGCAACTCAGAGAGAGAGAGAGGCTATCGATAGCTACATCTAAGGTTCTGGGCATCTGAGCCCAGAGAAGAACATTCTGTCTTTTAAAAAAAAAAATTAAAAATGCAGCCTGGGAACTGAATCACCCAATAACAAGGCTCACAATGCTCTGAAACACTCCAGTGAAGCCACTAGGAGGCGATGTAGAGAGAAACCCAGCTGGTCCTGCAGGCCTCCAAGGCCCTGGCTCAGCCTGCTGGGCTTTATCCTCCATCGGCGCGCTGACAGCCACCCCACCATGGGGGGGGGGGGGGGACAAGGAGGAGGGGGGAGCTTCTGTCCTCCAGGAATCGACGACAGCTCCCCTGTCCTCCCCGCCCACACGCACCCATTCCCGGACCCAACAGCACCCCCTGCTGGCCCACACCCTCACCAGAGATATCCCACACGCGCACGGTCTGGTCCAGGCTGGCCGACACCACCAGGTCCTCCGACGGGTGAAACTGAGCACACATCACGTAGTGGTTGTGTCCTGTCAGCACGCTGAGAAGAGAGAGCGAGGGACAGACATTAGCACAGCACGCTGACAGAGCACTAAAACAGCAAATCCATACTAATTCCCATTGTCTTCTTAATTAACCCAAAACTGATTTTTTTTTTTTTGGCAATTCTGACGAAAAGCACAAACTGACCAGACACAGGTGCGGGACTGCCAGTTCCAGATGCGGATGGTCTGATCATCAGAGGCACTCAAAATCCAGGGGTATTCCTGAGGTGCGGGCACAAGCATTTCAATTACTTTGGGATAATTAATTACTTTGGCAGCGGCGTGCAACTCAGCGGGCGGAGCCTCTGTGCATGTGATTATAAGGTTATCAGTTCAAATCCCCGGGCCAGCAAACAGATGCTGGCAATTGGGCCTCTGGGCAAAGGCCCCCAGCCCCAGGGGTGCTGCACGCTGGCTGACTCTCTGCTGTGACCCCTGAGCCTGCTCTCCTCTCTACGTGTGTCTGTT
Organism: Mormyrus lacerda; assembly: GCA_015163995.2. Classification (NCBI taxonomy): domain Eukaryota; kingdom Metazoa; phylum Chordata; class Actinopteri; order Osteoglossiformes; family Mormyridae; genus Mormyrus; species Mormyrus lacerda. The sequence goes on from JAABNX020000090.1 coordinate 867,450, forward strand.
TGTCTCGTGCAGAGCAACACAGGGTAGGCGAAAAGGGAATTTCTCCACCGGGATCAATAAAGTATTGCGATTCCATTTTAATGTGATGTGATGTCGCCAGTCCAGAATATGGTGGGGTGGGGTCCAACACAGGCATCACTGCCTACTTGACCCCTCTCTGCCACCTGGCATTCTGGGTAACACAGAACGGGAAGCATGTGTGCTGATGGTAACAGGGCAGGAGAAAGACGGAGGAATAAGGGGCTCACATGGTGGAAGAACGTGGTCCGGATATAATCCAGGTGACCGAGCAGCGTGAACAGGCAGCGCCGCAGCTTGTAATTCCAGACCTGAACAGCAGAAGCAGTACAGTCAGATGCAAGGCTTGGGTGCAGAATACAGTCATATATACAAGTGCTTATCACAACATACATGCAGCATAATGGCTCACCTTAATCTTGTAGTCATCACCTCCAGATACAAACAACGGCTGCTGCTTGTGGAAGTCGATTCCTCTAACCGGACCTGCACGACATAAATTCAAAAATCAGATTTTACCACAAACAGAGCGCTTTAAAAACCCGACAGGGGTGTTTTTCGATTTTTGTCTGCTGGACCACCTCCCTGCACCCGTTCTGCACATCACAGAAAGCCTGTCCTGCTTATGAAGCCCTTTGGTCAGCGTGAGCCCAGGCGTCAGTGCCGGGAGGGTTGGATAACATGCACTGGAAAGTGCCAGTCATGACGGGGAAGCGTGTTACCGTCGTGCTCGTCAAACTTGTCGATCAGCGTGCACATGCGATAGTCCCACAGCTGGATGACTCCATTGTGCAGGCTGGCGAGAATCCAGGGCCGCTTGGGATGGAAGCTTAGCCCTGATAAAGGATGAAAAATGTCATGTACCGAAGGAAACATTACATCACGTCAATCCCGGACACGCCTGCTACTTAACCCTCATCAGTGTAAGCTGGGCCAGGACGGACGGACAGATTGATGGATGGATGACACGTATTTCTTTATTCATAACGATAATCCACTTCAATCAACATTTCTTAGCATGTTACAGACATATTAGCTAGCTAGCCCGATACATCACAGCCAAAGACAAGCAGGGAGCGGCTGCTTTCTGCACTTTAGTCACATCATACACAAATAACGCTACTACAGTACTACAGTATCAAGAACACTATGCCCTTGCTGAATTAGTACCCAGTTAGCGACTACTCTGGTTGTGAAGAAATAAAAAGGTTATACGCAGCAAGCTGCTGCAAGGACTGAATCATCTGAATGTACAGACAATTCATAAGTTAAGCTATACAGCTTTCGACCAACAGCCACACGGTACAAAGTAGAAAGACAACGACTGTTACAAGGTATACAAGATGAACCAGACTAAACAGCAATAGGCCACGATTATGGTCTGAAGTGTGGGTCTATTTTTTTAGCTACGTTACCTTTCACACGGGCCGACTTCGTCTCAAATTTGGTCAACATCGTCTGTTTCCAGTGAAAATCAAACAAATGTAAATACTCCTGGTTTTAACCATCCACTGAAATGACACAACCATATGCGGCTACGTTTTACTTCGCTTCTTTTCTTGCTAATACGTTTGCCACGGCTACGTCTCCGGTACCAATCCAGTTCCTCTGAGCGAAGCCTTGACACGTCACCCGCTGCAGCTTCCGCTTGCGGAGGAGGAAACAATAAAGTTTGTTCAAACTATTCCAAGGCGGAAATAGCCACGTTTGCAATATTCCATCTTGACGGTCAGCTGGCAGCCATTTTGGGAAGGTAAAATGGTGAGGGCGTGTCTATTTCGTTGTAAATAAAAGGTCAAGACAAAGTGGTGTAAACCGGTTTTATTCAGCATTTTCAGATATTTAATATGAACAGTATCCAGGACTGGAACAAAAGTAAAGTCCTATAAAGGATCACTGTTAACGTATTAGAATTTAAGAAAAGGTTAAAGGTATTACTCCTACACTGGACTTTGTAATCACTGCGTTCCAACTCATAATCAGCCATATAATACAGGCATCCTCCTTTTCTTAGTCTTATGATTGATTATTGTCACCCTGAGCATATATCACAGAGGGTATAATCAGCTCGCAGTCAACCATGCAAAAATGAGCATAGATGTGCCATCAGTATTTAGGAACCACATCAGTGGTGCGAGGGCAGCCACAAATCTTAAAAAACGGCAAGATGCAGAATTCAGGACAGAACCCTGCAGCCACACTCCAACAATTCCCTGATCCCTTCCCTCCTCCTGTGACCAGAGCATCTCATGAGAGGAATTAATGCAAGTATGCATAAGGAATCTCTTTCACCCTTAAAGAATCCAAAGGGGTAGATGAATTAGCATGAAGCAAGATTCTTTGTAATCCAGGAGAAACCAGCAGGACTGCCCTGGGTATTGACAGGTGACACACGGTGAAGGGTTAGTTTATAAATTCATACTGCAATTCAGACGTCACTACCGTCAAATCTGTTTCTGGGACTTGTTTTTCCCCACTGTTCGGTTACTGCAAAAACCACAGAGAATATTCAATAACAAATCTCTGTTTTACAAGGTATCAAACATACATAAATTGTGTGCAAGGATCTGTGCTTCTGTATATTAGCAGTCATACAGAGGCAAAACTGAAAGCATTTCGTACAGTTGGTGAGTAATTCAGGCAGCCAGGCATCAGTAACCCATCACTAAAGATGTTCCCAAGGGATTACATTAGTGTTTCACCGCAAAATCATATGGGATATATTAGCTAAATTCACAGTCATTTCCTGTATGGGGATCACAGCCAGACAATAGCGTGGTCACTGTAATCAAGTGAGAAATTATAAATATAAATGGATGTACTAAGATCACTGCTCATTACTGGTCTCACTTCTAGCACATGAATGTAAAATTCAAGCTTAGATTCAAAGTAACTTGCTTTCAAATCCCTAAACTATCCAATCCCTGCTCAAAGGGCAAACAGCTTGATGGGTGTTCTTGTGTTGCCAGAAAACTCCAGTGATTCTTCCACATGTACTCATGTGCCCCAGAAATGAGCAACTGCCAAATTACTGGTCAGCAGACTTAGAAGGGTTAAGAAAGGTGCTTAGCAAATCCAATTAAAGACAAATTTCTAAGTGTAGTAGGAGGGAAGACCTAAAAAATTGGTATGAGTCCATGTACCACTTGATTTTTTTTTATAGACAGGAGTAGTTGCGGAAAGGTGAGGATCGTCCTGTCTTCTGGTTTTTCTTCAGACACCAGTCAGCCGTCACTGGTAGATGTCGCCACTCCTCTTTGCGTCTCCCAGTCTGTCAGATCATGTCACCAGCAGCCTTGGGCTTACATGACAGAGCACTGTTCGTCTGTCCCCCCTCCCGGGGGAGCCGGAACATTCAGGGAGTCCGGGTCAAAGTTCATGCCAGGAGGCTTGAAGAGAAGGAGGACCGGAGTGAGGCACGTTATTTCTGCCACATGGTCAGTACTCAGCGGTTACTCCCAATCACCAGAGAAACTCACCACTTCCCCTGCCAGCTCTTTAGGAGGGTGACCCAGATCCTGCAACTGAGGAGGAAAAAAAACACAGCTCTGTGATTCTCAGACCAACACTCATTCATCCATCTTGATAATAAAACTCTGAATTCCCAAGGTTTCCCTAACTCCCATGCATCCTCCCTCACCGGTTCCCAATCTCATACCTGCTGCATGAGCTCCAAGATCTCCTCAAAGCTGCCGTCCCCCTCGCCTCCGCCTTGGCTCCTTTCTCCTTGCTTCTCAAAGTGGCCGCAAATCTGGCCCATGATCTTGTGCTGCTGCTCATAGCGCTGGTACTGGTCAGGGGGGAGGGACTGGCGATTGCTGCTCAGCCACTCAGGGTACTGCGAGGCATAAATGACAGGCCTCTCGGTCAATCGCGTTAGACGGCGAGCTGCTGCCGGGAAGATTCACATTAGCTGTACATCCAAGCAAAAACTCCCAGGAGTGCAATTCAGGCATCTGCACCAAGAACCCGGTTTTCCAGAGAAATATCAACACCCAGCTCCTCTGTACTCAAATGCAGCAGATAAGGGACTGCATTAGCATAAAAACTAAATTCTGCTTGTCATTAGATTCCTCAAAAAAAAAAAAATTACCTAATCATCAACACAGATCAACTGTGAACAAATTATCTAATTGGCTCCCAATTTCTCTGCAGACTTAGCTGGAGCATGAATGTTGTGCAGTGTACCAGTCCGTTCGTACGCCCATTCCATCGTGTGCCAAGATGCTTCTAGAAAGAATCAATCTCTACAGTTTACGTGACGTCAGGGGAAAAAAAAATCCACATGCAACCAAATGTATCTCTTAGATATTTCTAAATAGCACTTTATTACAGATCTCGAAAATTTACAAAGTCATCTTATAATTTCCCAGTGAACACTAAACTAACTGTCATGCCCCGATCGTCAGCTCCTCTCGTGTGTCACGCCCCCTCGTCAACCCCGTGTGGATTCCCCGTGTTTAACAGCTGTTCCCGATTGTTGTCAATTAGTCCATTGTATTTAGTCCACGTTTCCTTTTGTTTCCCCAGTCCGGTCATTGACGTTACGTGTGTCTTTGAGTCTGTCCGATCGCAATAAATCCCCGTTTCATTATATCCCTGGCTTCCTGCGGCTGCTCCTTTACGTGACGTAACACTAACATGAACCATCGTACAGCAATAGCAATGCATCGGAGTACGTTATGCAATTCATTAACATTGCTTGAACATGACAGGGAACCTCGCTCATGCACAAACCTTCTCCGTGATCTCCTTCAGGGACGGATACAGAACCTCCTTTGACAGCAGGTTCTGCATGATTGACTGCATGATGGGCAGAATGTTCCCGTCCTCAGCCCCTCCTTCCCCATTTTCATCCAGTCCCAGTCCCTGCAGGGTCTTTGCCAGTTCCTCACCAGCCAATCCTGCATTCTGAGGATCAGCAGAGACGACATCAGACAATAAGGAGAAAAGCGACGGGGATAAGTGAAAGGAAATTTAGTATCATGTTATAAATAGAAAGTTTTAAGCCCACATAAAGATTCTCAATTTCCCTTTCATTCTTAAATAATATCCTAAGGTAATATATAATTTTTGACCTGCTGCATTTAAATACTGACAGACACTCCATGTAATACAATACGATGATTCCACAGAAAACTGAAGGCCGACTTATGTTCACATATACCATTAAATTTTTAACCCTGTCTTTCCTTCACAACACATCAGGACTTGTAACTACCTGCAAGCTGTCTGTGTTTTTCGCCAGTCCTGTCAGCGTATCCTTCAAACAGGACGTGAACTCCTGCTGCGAAGCCAGATCCGTTCCTATGCAAGACGAAAAAAGAGCAAACAGACACACGTTAGCAAGCAGCCCCTCCGCCCGGAAGGTTTCCTCGGGGAGCCGGGTTGCCCCTAAGCAGTTCCCTCGTACTTATTGGTCCGTCGCCTTGACTTTCTGATCTGATGTGCAGTGAGCACGGGCAGACACGCACGGCACGGTGCGCCAAGACAAAACGCACGCACCCACTTTGCCAGCAGCTTCGGACAGCTTGTGGAACTGCCCCAGCAGCTCGGGCTCCTCCTGGGCCAGCTCCGCCATCGCCCGCTCCCACTCCTCCCGGGCCTGGTTCGCCATCTCCCCGTCAAACAGCGACTCGAAGAACTGGCTGTCCTCTAACAGCAGAGAGGGCTGGCACAGCAGAGAGCACGTCACGCGAGACACACGGGCAGGCCGCAGCCGCAGAGAACCATCCCGCACTCACACAGCCTGGAATTATCTGCCAGTTTTGGATAAACACATTCCATTTAAACTGGGAAGTCAGAAATTCCGAGTTCCTTGTTGGAAATTTCGATTGGAAAGCTCCTTGAAGTCGAAATTCTGATTCGGAAAGTCAGAGGAACCTCAGAATTAAAAATGGATGCACCCTTTAACTGTAGTTATGTAGCGTTTATTAGCACTTGTTACTTAATTGTGTCTTATTAAATCTGTTGCACGCACAGAACCACTCAGACGCTATCTGTGGACGTGTTGCTGCACTGCTTGTAATGCGCAAAATAAAGCAAAATGCATTGTTATCAATTAATATTGCTAATAAAGGCTAACAATGAACCTGGCTAGAACTAGGGCCTGTTTCAGAAAGCAGGATTTCTTGCTTAGCTAGATAACTTGTTGGATTTAAGGTACTCTGGGCTAAACGCAAGTGAACAAAGCCCCATAAAGGCCCCATACACCTGGCTACCTTACATCAGACAAGTTGTCCGGCTAAGCAGAAAATCCTGCTGTTGGACACAGGTCCCGGGTATTGTTAACTCGAGTGCGATGTCATTCTCAGCTCCAACTTCCAACCACCGGGGTAAATGAAAAGCAGCAATATGCAACACATCCTGACATCAGTGAGTGCTTTTCTGTTGAGAGACCTAAACGCAGAAACTAAGCAGGTATTTGATGGAAAATATCCATCTACTTTCTAACCCCTTATCCTGGTCTTGGGGCCAGGGGGACCTGCACTCTATACTAGGCAGCACAGGTCACACAGCCGGTTTTCTCTGGTGTGTGGGGGTGTGTCTGTCCTCACTTGCTCCTTGTTCCCGCTGACTGGATTGGAGGTGGCTGCGGCGGCGGCAACAGCAGCCCCAGCGTCGTGGGCTGCAGGGGCAGATTTCGTCTTCTCAAAGTCATCAAGGGCGCCTAATGCAAGATGCAGAAGGGATGTTTTAGCAGATACTCTCAGAAATATCTTACATGAAAATTAACACAATGAATACAGATTATTACTGACGCTGCACCAGTTCAATATGAAGGTCCCCTACCAATACTAGAACTAATCTATCTATAAGGTTCTGGAAGCAGGAACCGATTCACCGAAAAGATTCCCCTAAAAGTTTAAAGGCATAAACTGCCAAATTACACAAAATATTGAATGCTCGCACTCTGTAAAGTTCAATCAAAACAAGAATTTCTGATCATAATTTAGTAAAAGAATTGACGTAAATCGAGTTCGGAGCTTAATTTCTAGCTGCACCGATGCAGACACGTTACATTTTCATAATATCCGTGGATCTCACGGTCACTACACGTAACACATCAAACCTTGAACCTTAGATCTCGGCGAAGCCAACAACAAAAAGTACATTTGACAATGTTCGCATAGCATGTCAAAACAGCAGCGTGAATAATATGACTTTTGTTCCCCATTTAAGCGCACTCACAAAAACTCAACTTCTTGCACTAGGTTAGGGACACATCAAAGAAAATTTCAAACCTTACTGTCCAATAACTCGTCCAGTTCGGAGTCTTGACTTTCTGGAGGTTCAGAGGATGCTGAGGCCATTTTGTCTTCCATCCTGACTGACAGATGGCGCAGTATATTAACGTGATCCAGAGCGACTTTCTCCTTTTTTAGAAACTGAACAGGTTGCGCTGAAGCAGCAAGACTCAATATCGCCACCTGCCGCTTCGGAGTCCAATAACCAATTCAGGCAAACTACCTTCTAATCAAGACTGTAATTATAATACATTTTGAAGGACATACGCCCCCCAATATTCAGATGAGCTCACAATGTCCCCCCAATATATATTAGGATTACGGCCTTGGTCCCCCTCAGTGTTGACTCTATGGCTAATCATGTTGTTATAAGTTGCTCAGTTTATAAGTACTTGAAATTTTGCATAATTCGCTCTCTTAAATGTATGACATACTTTAAATGTTTTTAAGTTTATGCGAATAATTTCAAAGCAGCTAAGCTGTAGAACAGAATATTTGTTGACAAATGTTGTTGATATTATTGTCATGGAAACGAGGGATTTTCCCGTTTAGTCATTTGATAAGTCACACAGGCCGTTTTTCGTCAGAATACACATGGGAAAAGCTTCACCCTTTTTTAAAGACTATTCCATATAACATAACCTCAAATTAGTTCTAAGTGACAGTGGAACTAACTTCTGCATTAAATGACAACATGTGTTTTTTTTAGAGCAGACTGAACATTTACCACAGGGATACTCTGTGTTCCAAGCATGAGTTGCATCCAGTCAGGGAGCTCTACATGGCGCAGAGGTAGAACTTCACCAGGCAATTACGTGTCAAATGACTTAGGTAAAGTTGGTTTCATATTCGGATATTTTCCGTCAACAGCTAACGAAAGTAAAGAAGCATTAACATTTGGATTATTGATTATTAATCTTCTATCAAAGGGTAATCGGCTCCTCGTAGTTATTTACAGAAAATACTCATCGTTCGTCCCTTTATGAAAGGTTTTCTCCAAATATGCAGCAAATATCATTCTCGGCGGATTTTAGCCTTTAGGGACCGTATATAAAGTGTCGCCAAAAGAAAAAGTGTGTAATCATTCTGTATAAAATCAAAGAATTGAAAGCCAAAGTATATTAGTAAAACAACTAATGGCATCGTAACGGATTAATGTTCCATGCAAAAATAATGGTGTATTAATGTGAAACATAAAAACTGAGAATTCAAAACATATAACATAAAATAGTATTGGCTGGTTTACAATTGTAAATATTTAGTTATAATTGCCCAACTTTTGGATA
>JAABNX020000090.1:899473-921262 GCA_015163995.2 Mormyrus lacerda
CCCCACCTCCTTCCTCCCTGCCCTCCATCATTGCTCCTGAAAATATCTGGTTCTTATTATCTGGTATAGACTTAGACTACACTGTGCCCGAGACCATAGACAAAAACGCGGATAAATACGCGCCCCCGGCTGCGTCCTGCTCTTTGCTTACTCTCTCCTATTTTCGCACAATATCGGCCTCTCAGACTTCATCCTCTGTCTCACTCCTGCACCCAGTCCTGTCCCTTACGTGGCCTCGTGCGGCTTGCACTAGAATGCTCACCACAGTGCTGTCCGTAGGAGAGGTGGGTACGTTTGAGTGGACTTGAGGGACGGTTTCCACACACTCTCCACAGACGTGATATCCTTCTGCTGAGATCCATGTGCCATAGAGTCTGTGACACCTCTGAGTTTAGTTAGAAACATACAAAATTCATACTGGACCTTGTGCAAAGTGGGTCCACATGGTCGAGGAAAACACTTTCTTTCCACAATGCAATGGGTCGTCTTAAAACCGAGACATAATTACCACTATACACAGTATTCACAACTGCCACAAAATTATTATTGTAAAATATTGTGATTAAATGATTATTGTACTGAAGACCCAGAAGGGCATCATGATGGTAAAGTATTAAACGGTCCCTTCCACATGGCTAATTATCTAAATATGTAAATGTCTGAACCCTCAGCGTTGTTATAGCAACATTGCAGAGGGGCCTCGGGATATTTTCCAGCTCGGTAAATATCGTCACTATGTTTATAGAAAATAAGACATTGCAATTAAAGACGTCAAGATATATATATATCGTCAAATTAAAAAAATATAAGAAATGCTGTTTTTATAAAAATGTTTCTCTGTTGATGCACCATTGGGTTTGTATGCTTGACACACTGTTTTCTTAACATCTTCCAGCTATGACGAACACGTTCTGCTGCCTGTTTTTCGACTCTTCACGTGATTCACATGAGTCTCTCGCATCGATTGTCCTCTTTTCATCCATCTTCACAGTTTTAAGGAGGAACCCTGACGTTACAGCTCTGAATCGCCACCTTATGGTCAATGTGTGTAACTCGCGAATTTCTCATTTCTGACAATTACGCGCGGTTTCCTGATCCGGTATCCTTCAATGATTAAAAATCATTGAAAATCCATCCATCAGTTTCCTGTAACCGCTTGTCCTATTCAAAGTATTGGGGGCGGGGGTCCGGAGCCTGTCCCAGTGCTTATGGGCACAAAGTGGGAACAACCCAGGCCGGGGCACTAACCCATCGCAGGGCACACTCACACACCATTCACTCACACATGCACACCTATGGGCAATTTGGTAACTCCAGTCAGCCTCAGCATGTTTTTGGACTTTTGGGGAACCGGTGTACCCAGAGGAAACCCCAGAGCGACACGGGGAGAACATGCAAATTCCACACACATGGAGCTACGGCAGAGACTCGAAACCCCTTCCTAGCGGTGTGAGGCAACGGTGCTAACCAGAGCAAAATGAGTTTTATTTTCCATAATGTAAACCCACTAAGATTCATTTTCAGAAAATGTCAGTTTTAGTACATTAATGGCTGTTTATACTGTAGCTTGAAGACCATTCAACTACCGTAATGAAGTCGATTAGGAAACTATTTGTAATATTTATTCGAATTTAAACATACTCTAAACTCAATGTGTGAACAATATTCGTGAACGCGTTCATTCTGTATGATCATGGCCACTTTTTTCCAGGTTTCTATGTAAGACACAGGGGAAAAAATCGGAGGAAAGTATTTTTCATTCTTATGACAACCTATTTCGCAAGCCTGAACGCCCGTATAATGCGCCGCATAATTCAGGCATACTCCGCATAAACGTGTCCGATCCGCAAGCATCGTGAGCTTGTCCGTACAAAGACAATCGTTTCCGCTGCAAGACTGTTCTGTGTCCTTGGCAAGACGTTTTGACTGAAGAGAAAAACAGTAATATGTAGGCTACGTTTTTAAGTTAAAACTGCATTTTGATCAAAATGTCCGTCAGTATTCGACATGGTGTTGACCTGAACTTCATGAGACACATAGCAAGTTTTTCAAGAATATAAGTTGAAGAAAACTCAGACAAAGCACGCTGTGTACACAGTAAGAATTAAATTACAGGAATCAGGAGTCATCGCTGAGTCTTAATTTTTAATTCAGGCTTAGAACTGCTTTTGATAGATGTATTGGCCTCACGTGTTTGTATAAGTCAGTAGCGTTTGATGACGAAGCGATGATCAGATTTCTACTTGAAGGAACTTAATTTCACGATTCCTTCACTTTTTCCCCCTTGTTTTCTTCCTTTTGTAATGTCCTGAAGATAATTAACATTCCAGAGGGTCGGAGAGCGGGAGAATACTGTGAGAATAACATCCGTGTTTGTTATGATTCGTGAGATGTATACACTTCCCAAATATATATATATACTTACAAGTCACTTTACCGATGATACATGGACATGTAATAAGAGAGAGAGAGAGGGTGGGGAGAGAGAGCATAGGAGAGGGTGGCGTCAGAGACACACCCCTCTCTCCTGCACCAGCATGCTGTATCATGCATGCTGGCGCCCGAGGTTGTAGGAGAGCACTCACGAAAGAAGATTATGTCACTGACAGGAAAACTCCTAAGCGAGAAACTACAGTGAACAAAACAGTACATTCTCCGACAGTATATCCTCAGTATTTCGGCAGAGCGGTTCTCCACCTGCCCACCTGTTCCCACCCTCATTCGTCAGCGTTCTCGGCCGAGCCTCACATGCGGCTGGCATCACTTATCAGAAGAGGCGGCCATCAGAAGATCTCCCTTTCCGACGCTCATCATTCCGTATCTTAACCGAGTCTTTTCAAAGACAGGCAGTCCTTGTCCTCAGAGAAGCGGTGAGTCCACTTTACACTTTGTATTGCTTTTTCTCTCCCTCTTTTTTTTTTAGTTCCCTCACTCCTTCGCCTCCCCTCACCCTCCTCTCCGAGTCTGTAGATGCGTCCCGCTCTTCTCGGACCTGTCTACCTCATTCTACAGCAAAACTGCCGGGCTCATGGTAGCTAATTATTTCGGTGTGCGTTTTTCGTGGGTCTGGTTGTAACATCTAAAAAGAACCGAAGCCTTGGTGATGTAAAGATGTAAAATGGCTTTTTTCCGCAATCACCGAGTGCCGAAAGGGGATAACAGAAACATTGCGTCACATTCTTTTATTAATTATTGTCTTCTGTTTGTCCATATTTATTGTTACACCAACACTAATGGCAAAAAAATTGTGGAAACACATAGCGTTTTTGGTATTAAGTTTTAAAAATCACTGCACGAATATTAGCGGTAATGTTTATAAACAATCAAAGAATGTTACAAATATCATACATAAGTAACAGTTGAATAAAGTTCCGCAATCTCTAAACATTGGTATTGTTTCCACACTTTTGGCTACTAGAAAACTTTGTGTCCTTTTTGATGTTTTAATATTTGAAGTCTTGATAGACTGGCATTCTGGATTTCCCATGACACACACCTACTAAACTGTTAATGTTATAGAAGTATGATACCAGTAAATTCTCTTGTCTGGTAAGCACCACATTCGCTATAACACGTGTAGCAATCCACAAAGACAGGAGATGGGGGGCATCTCTCCCCCAGAAAGGCATTTTTTGACCGGGAGATTTCACAATTAGGGATCACAGGTACCATGGTATAATGCCGTTTCCACTCAGCATGTTTTAGCACGTAACGTATTCACTTTGCCAGTGCTTGCAACATGACGTCATATACATTTTTTTTGGGTATGTCAGTAGTCTTGAACTCATACACATTTTTAACGCATCACTATATTAGGAGATTTTTTTTCTTGCTTCCTGTGATTGTGTATGAATACGGATCTCAAAATGCTAGGATGGGGTGGCTGTGTCAAGTACAGTCATAGTTTAGGACGACCAGCATCCCTGAACTGGATGTCAGCCAGATACTGATGTTGTTTTTAAAAGTGAAAGATTATCATATTAGGGCTGAAGCCAGTCAGCTTTTCCTATGAGAAAAATCTGAAGATTCTTACAAATATTCTAGGGAAGGTTGTGAACTTTTTAGCGCTTCCGGTCTGTTAACTAGTGACTGAGGGCAGCTGCTGACAGATACTGCCCTGTATTTTTTCAGTAACTTCTGTAACACAGAGACAATGTGTTACCTCAAGCGAGAATATGTGGTACAGCTGGGTGTCAGATGATGTAAAATTCAAATGAGGACCTCGAAACAAGACAGTTATTATATCATCAGTTTGGTCTCAAGTTTCGCTAATATACAAAAACGTAACAAAAATGTGTTTCCATCTCTAGCTGCCCCTGCCAATTTCTGCTGCGTTCAACATGTCCGCTACGAGTAAAGAATGTCCGCTTGCCGTCACGTATATCCCACGTTAGAAAGAAATGTATTTATTTACCGATAATTCCTCAGGGTCTCTATCGACACGGACACAGGCGCACAGAACACATTTATGTGGCACAATGTAATGGAATGGAAAAAAAAGAAACATTCTCTTATGTTGTAGTTCTGGATTCGGTTCAAGTTATGTGTTTGTACTTGTGGGTAATCCTGTATTTGAATTACTAATGTACGGGTCACCTAGAGAAAAACACCCTTATCGTGCAAAAAAATATGCAAACATCAAGGATGAGTTGAGACTTCGTCCTTAAAGAATATAAGTTCATCTGTTGAATGGTACCCTTATCTTGCTCTTATTTCATACCACAGTGATGGCCAGAATTGACACCACTACCGTCTTCGATTCCTTTGCCTCTACCACGGTTAATGACACGTTGAGAGAGAATGAGAGCGCGGTGAGGAACACCTTCACCACTGCAGTGGGCGCACTGATCCTCAGTTTGACTTTCCTCATCGGTGTCCCCGGCAACGCCTTCATCATCTGGAGCATCCTGGCCCGGGCCAGAAAGCGTTCCATCACCACCTTGCTCATCCTCAACCTGGCTTTCGCCGACGGCTTCCTGATGGCTCTCACCATCTTCTTCATCATCTACCTGGCCAAGCGCAACTGGGTGTTCAGATACCCCACCTGCCAGCTGCTCTTCTACTTGTGTAACACCAACATGTACGCCTCCATTATGCTCATCATGCTGATGAGTCTGCACAGGCTGATGGCCGTGGTCTGGCCCCACCGCGAGAGCGCCTTCACCAGCCAGAAGACCGTACGGCGCCTGCTGCTAGGGTTTTGGATCCTGGTGCTCGTGATGGCGGTGCCTGGCTATGTTTTCAGAGGGGTGGAGCAGGTCAACGAAACGGGCGAAAGCTCACGTCACGAGTGCAACCCTAAACACCCGAACAGCTGGCATGTGAGTATCAAAGTGAAGGCAAGGGGGCGCCAGAGGGGACCCTCTACCCAGTTCTGCTTTAACCGTCGTTTGTCTCCCGCAGCTGATTTTCCACTACACGTTCGAAACAGTGGTGGGCTTTGTGATCCCCTACACCGTCATATTGGCCAGCTATGTGTGCATCCTGCGTCGCTTGAGGCAGACCAAGTTCCGTAGAAGGATCCGGAGTGAGAATCTCATCTTGATCATCGTGGTGACCTTTTGCCTCTTCTGGCTGCCCTACCATATTTTAAACGTGGTTCAGGTATGCGTCGGCATTTCAGTGTGTTCGGGTATGCGTCGGCATTTCAGTGTGTTCGGGTATGCGTCGGCATTTCAGTGTGTTCGAGTGTGCGTCGGCATTTCAGTGTGTTCGGGTGTGCGTCGGCATTTCAGTGTGTTCGGGTGTGCGTCGGCATTTCAGTGTGTTCAGGTGTGCGTCGGCATTTCAGTGTGTTCAGGTGTAGGTGGGGTATAGAGGAAGCACATGAAGAGGTAAAAATGTATGTCTGTTTGCGTAAAAATGAATGAATGTGTCTGTAAACGTCTGCGACAATGTTGGCAGGATTTCTGGGTTTCCGAGTTCAGTCCCCGCAGTGGCTCACGTGCCTGATCACATGGTCTCGTCAGCCAATTACACAGCTCCCTGCCCAATAATATGCCCAAGTCTGAATGCGGGGAAACAAGGAAAATAGTAAACATTTTGAAATAAAACTAATTCGTTCCATATGCAGGGGCATTTGGTTCCATTTTCAAAGAATCATGTGGTACGGAGGATAGGGAGGAAGCCCTGGAGGAAAATAGAGGAGATAGTTATACTGCCATCTGGTGGAGGGAGGTGGCCGATCTTAACTATAAAGGCTTATCGATGCGTCTGCGTCAAGCCTACACAGAGCTTACACTGCGGTCTGTCCCATTGCTAGCATTTATACATATGGCAGAATCTGCGTCGCCGTGACGTGCAGTTACATGTAGATATGCGCGACAGGCTATGGCGTCGGCTATGCCGCACTGACGACAAAGGATTCCGTGGAGGAGTAAAAATCAGCCTTAATGCAACACTCTTCTAATTCAGTTTGAATCGGCAAACGTGCGAGAAAGAATAACCAACGAAAAGCACGTCTGAGCAGAGACTTTTGAGTCGTGCTTTTGAGATTCAGAGTCTCTGGCTCGTTCCACACATTTCATTTCATTGACAGAAAGCAGGGGACACACAGGCTGGTGATGAAAATGCCAACTGGTTTCATTCCTTGCTGAAGTTCTGCAGCTGAATAATTTAAAAAAGTGCTTAAGACATCCATCTGTGCTTCAGGCTGGCCGTACTGCGGCCCTAACCCGCACTAATCTATCTGTCACTCCAGTAACAGAATTCACAGACCAGTGATCAGTGACATTTGTTCTCCAAGGGTCACCAGTGACTGGGCATGCAGTGCGACCAGTTCCAAGTCACATGTTGTTCAGTTTAATGTTTAATTTCTGGTTTGTGAGAACTTGGTTTGCTGAGCGCCTGACAGTTAGCCATACTGAGCAATTGTCATTTTCTTCACCTGCAGGTTGTAACTGAAATATTTTGGCCCAAGAGCAGGTATGAGAACAAATTATGCTGTTTTTTTGTGATGGTTTTAATTCGTTTTCATGATAATGTCACCCTTAGATGACTAGGCCCTTCTGGGTGATTTTGAGATTAACAGCATGCTTGTTCAGTATATAACAGAGTTCTAAAAGCCACCCCTTTGACTGTAAACACGCAGCTTTAAAGGTACCAGCCGGAATTGTCGGGCCATCACCGCCTCGCTGGCCTTCGTCAGCAGCTGCGCCAACCCCGTGCTGTACACCTTCGCCGGCAAGTCGTACATCCATAAAAACGGGCTGTCCTTCATGGCGAAGCTCTTCGAGGGCACGGCGTTGGACTCTGAGAGCAGGAGGAATCGGAAGACTAGCCGGGAGCCCCGAGATCTGGCTTTGAAGGAGAGGGAGGGCGACTCATCCTCCACCAGCGCCAGCATCACCACGGAGAA
Source organism: Mormyrus lacerda (assembly GCA_015163995.2). Lineage (NCBI taxonomy): Eukaryota > Metazoa > Chordata > Actinopteri > Osteoglossiformes > Mormyridae > Mormyrus > Mormyrus lacerda. The sequence goes on from JAABNX020000090.1 coordinate 906,831, forward strand.
GAACAGGATTTAGCCCGAGGCTGGTAAAGGTGGTTTCTGCCCATGTGATGTGGATCCTGCTGACACACACGGGCAAACACACATACCTCACTCATATATTCATATTCTCATGCAGCTCCAGCACGGTGGAGAAGCTGGAACAAAAGCTGTCCCTGCGATCTTTTTGAATTTTACGCCATCGCTCCTCTCACAAGCATTAACCCCAATGCATATGAACTAGGGCTGTGGGGATGCATTGTGATGAATGGGATATTAAGTATCTATAAAGGAGAATCAATTTTAGTGGGAAACTAGACATAAAACAAACGCTCTCGCGTTCATGGCTAGACTAGAGTGAGCAGATAATCTATCACATTTCCGATGCATCAAGTTCTTCCATTAACAATCCCTTTGGGGGCAGCGATTTATACAGCTGTAATATGCACATTTTACGTTTTTGCTGTTCTTATGTACAGATGCAGTTTATGTCCACCAGGGGGTGACAAAAATCAATAGCCTGGAGAGAGAAAACGTTGCTGTTCTATGGTTTTATCACCAGATACAGGAGGTGGATAAAACAATTGAAACACCATGAAAGAGGAGTTTAACCTTTAAATAAATCTCACTTACATAACAGTAGGTCATCATAGGTTCAGTGCTTATTTGCAGCATCTGTCAGCTACGAAAGGGCTCTGACAATTAACACTTTGATACCTGAGTTTTCAAAGCAACACGAGGCAACAGGCAGAGTGCAAAGAAAATTAATAGTCTACACCAGAATTACAGCGGCATCAGTCAAAGACCAGCGAAATTTTAAAAAAAGATGACAAGCATATACCAACCATGACCAGGCAAGCTAGCAGGAAGACATGGACGCGTTAATAAAGTGATGATTATTATTATTAACAGGATAGTTGTAGCAGACAAACACTACAAAAGTGTGGCTCCAAAAATAGTCACAGATATGAATCGGCACGACCCAGTCTCAACATACAGGCAGATAGTCGTGATTATCCAATGAGGATGCTCCTTACCTAAACTCTTATTGGATAATCATGACTTCTAACTTAACTCACCTAACTGAGAAATCCTGCTTTGAGGAACACCCTCAGGTGTAATGAGCACAAGCACGGACCCCTGAACAATGGAATACTGAAATATGGGCGCCCCAGGGTGACATCATTTAGCCAGCCGCCCCATGTTTCCTAAGGCGGGCCAGGGTCTTGCTGTTTGACGGGGACCTAGGCTATAGCGCATGCATTACTTCACCCTACTGGACAGGGTCACGTTCGGAGAAGGTCAATCGCCATGTCAAACATGGTTGAGGAAGCATGATGTTAAAGGTCCCCATTTCGTGGGCGTCATTAGGTCCAAAAATTGCTCTATGATTGCATAATGACCAAGGGAAGATGAAGGCTGCTTTACAGGACCAGGTGAAGTCTGTGCTGCTGACACTATTCTCACGTGATGGATCCATACTCCCAAGAGTATATCACACCCCACACACACTGCAGGACTAATTAAGTCATGGCTTCATGAACATCAGGACAAAGTCTGGATAAGAACACGGTGCTTGGTGCAGGCGAGTTTCTAGCTATTAAAAAGATCAGGGGCTAAATGAAGTTTACCTGGGGCTCATCTTATTTGTTTTTTCAAGAAAGATTGGCATCGGGGCTGAAGTACTTGGGGCTAGACTTTAATACTCAGGGCTGTAGTGATCAGACCTAATGACGCCCATGGTTAGCTATTCATTACTTTGCCCATCCCCTGTACATCTGCACGAATATGTATGTATGTATTTGTTACACACATATTTATGTGTAATTTATTTCGAATGGTAACATCTCCATGTGTGGATAGTTGCATTTGTGTTGGGTGTCATGTTGCATATGAAAATTGTCTTTGTGTGAAAAGACCTGACTCTGAGTGTGGAAACCAAACCCTAAATCAATGGTGTGGATTTCGGTATGGATGGTGAGGACGTGTCCCTACTAATATTGAGGGAGCAATGTGTGTATTTGGGGAGGGGGAAGGGGGGGTCATCTGTAATGGAAAGCAATTTGGTTTTATCAGTGGCACTTGATTCCTGTCAGGGGAGGGGCACTTAAATAGGGGGGGCTTTCAAGAGTCAAAAAGAAGGCTGCATTTTCATTCTATTATGCACACAAAATAAAAAAACACCATATTTTCTTAAATCACTAAGTAACCATGACTATTACTTCTGTGTATTGATGGGACTAAAATGATAATTACATCATCACATATTTGCATTCAGGAAGACTGTAGCCAATTGAATCTCAGGTGAGGCGTGGTGGGTGGAGTCATCATGTACCAGTTTAATGACAGTCCTTACAGTGCTGCAGGCAAGGCTGTAGGTTTGAAATAACCTGATTCAGTAACTGTCAACAGAATGATTCCAGTAAGACGTCTGGTTGCGTAAATGGGGACGGGCATGAGGGCCTTTGAAGTGTAAGTGTGAGTGTAATGCAAACATACATGGTTCGATATTCTGGCCATAAGGAAAAGTGATGTTAAGCCCTTTTTAAAATCACGTGTAATGTCGTGTTAATTTACACAATGCGATTACAAAGGTGGGCGGTGCATGGTTGGTCAGCACTGTTGTGTCACGCCTTTGTAACTTGGGGTTTGGCCTTCATCGGAGTGAGCACTGTTGTGTCACGCCTTTGTAATAGTCTCTGGACCCCCCCCCGTGACCCTGAACAGGTCAATCGGCTTCAGAGGATGGATTACAGAGGTGTTTCTCTACCATACTTCATTGGAGAAGACATTTGAGGGCTACTTCCTCACATTGCTTCTGGCCTCCTCACGCTAACATCAGCCCTTGTCCAGAGTTGCCAGCTCTCTCACATCTGGCGTGACACTCACACTTTCAGACTCTCACACTCACGCTTTCAGATTCTCACACTCACGCTTTCAGATTCTCACACTCACGCTTTCAGATTCTCACACTCATGCTTTCAGATTTTCACACTTTCAGATTCTCACGCTTTCAGATTCTCACACTCACACTTTCAGATTCTCACACTCACGCTTTCAGATTCTCACACTCACGCTTTCAGATTCTCACGCTTTCAGACTCTCACGCTCAGGCAGGAAATCTTACAGCAAATCCATATTATTCCATTATAAACCTAAAATCAGCTGCACCGAAAGCGCTTAGGTGCTTTGCAAACCCTTCTGACTTTTTACGAGGTAATAAGACTGATACTCACATGTAAATGCGTGTGCATGTGTGCGGACTCGCCTCGAATTGAGAATCTCACTCCAGCCAGCAGACCATAGTTTAGTCACCAAGTCTGTGAAAAAGAAGTCTTTGCACAACCATATCTGTATGCTGCGTTTCTCCTCCAATCCACATGTTCATGTTCATGCTGCTCAATGGGAGGTCATGTGTCCTGGACTGAAATAAACCTGCCCACTTCGTCTGCACTAGGCACTCAATTTCCAGAGCCTGATTGGAGTACAAACCAAAAATCAATCCGGACCTCGCAGTCGATAGATCTGTGGTTCAAATTCCGGGGGGGGGGGGAGGGTAAAGGGGAGCTGGGTTCACCTGGAAGGGACAGAATCCCCCTTGGAGACGCCCCCCGAGACGTTTAGGGGAGCCCCAAAAACTGTCCACTTTTGTGTTATAGCTTATATTTTGTTTTTTTTCATACATTACGGTTCCTGAATTAAAAAATAATAGTATAAATATCTCAGTGTTGTGTGTTTATTTGCTCATCACATTCCATTTTCTGGACATCTGTCTCCAACTCAATTCTGTGTCTATTCCTGTGGTGGCCTTCCATGCACAATTTACAAATTACACAATTTACATGATTTACAAACCAGAACTCCTGTTTCCCAGAACCAGAGACCAGCCTTCTCTTTCTTCTGGTCTTGTTTTGTGTCATGGGGGCAGGGCATGGCGAAGGCAGAGAAAAGAAGGTGAGGACCTACTTGCAGCACGGAGACAAAAGGGGTTTATTGACAAAATGGAACACAACGAGGAAGGCGCGAAATAAAAGGACCGCAAGGGGTCAAAAGAAAACAGGAGAGATCATACAGCAGATGCACTGGGGAGCTGAGCAACATGGGGAACAGGACTGAGTACCACAACAAAGTGACAAACACAGAAACTAATCATAACTGCCCACAACTTCAATGACCCATGAAAGAACAAAATATAGCTAATGACACACAATGCAGAACAGATGAGAATCATAACCAATTAACCAATCGCAAAGACTCACGGCAAACAAGGAACAGGTGTAAATGAGGACAAGGAGCAAAATACAAGAAACCAACTGAAATGCAAAAACACCAAAACCCAGCAAACAAAACAGATGAGGCTTGCTCCTAGCCAACTTTGAACCTGCAAGTCACAGGTTCTCAATCCAAGCCACATGCTCAGCCCACTGACCTATGACATTAGGGACTAGACACTCTCTGGTTGAAGGCCAAGTAACAAGGAAGAGGACAGGATGGACAGCACCACCTACTGGCCAAACGGGAAGGGGACACGAAGGGCAGGGTAGTATGGATGCTGACCCTGATAATTACCCTGTATTTGACTGCGCTGCTGCGCACTTATATGCTTGCACGTGCGTGTGAATTGGGAAGGTACCACGCACACCAGAATTTTTCGCCCCACCCCCCCAAATGCCACTGTGTAATCTGAGCCCTGGATAGATCTCAGTTGCCAAATCCAGTTGGAAAAGTCTACTAAGGTAGACATATCAATAGGGTTCCATGATATTTACTTCTGGCTATGAAGGTAAGACGTGGGTTTTGTGTCAAGTAGCCTTGTTTTATCACCTGAACTCTTACCAAAATGTTGCGCGCCCGAGGGTCGATGCATCAAGCCTGAATGTTTGAGCGCTTGGCTGGATATTAATATGGATCACGTTTTATTCATAAGCCACATTTTACATATGAAACAGTCAGCCAATGATTTGCTTTGTAGATTTTCATTGCAGCTCAGCTGCTGGTCCTGAATTAAGAAGGGAGGTTAAATCATGGATTCATCTGGGAAAAAAAATCTTAAAATGTCTTACGGAAAGTTGTATTCGCTTGGTGCAATGAGCCTCCCGACACGCTGATGTGGGGTGACGAAAACAGCAGTAAGACGAAATAATTCCATGGTTACATCCGGTGGGCTGTGACCCAAAACTGTCTCATGGGAAAATTGTCAGTGGGTTGTGCGACACGTGTGATGAAAAAAAATCTAAAAAAAAAAAAAAAAAGTTTACACCATCTTTTCTAATGTTAGACTTGCCAACTTTCCCGCTCCCCTGTTGGCAAGTTCTACCCCCTGTTCAGTAAATTATGTGCATTATATGTATGTAGCTCAAAAGAGACATTTCGGATTGTGATATAATGACCCGGTGGAAATGTGAGCCCTGAGACCAAACCACCGATTCAGAGCGAACGTCGCTCACAGTCACCTTTTGTGACTGCGATGGGAAACGTCGCCTGCAGCTTGTTTACCCATTTCCTCATAGCCCATGTCAACCACAATCTCTTTAGTTGCACTTTCGCTTGCGACAGTTCAAAAATTTCGTATGAAACTAAAGAAACTGCTATAATGTTCAACACTGGACTTTATGTTAGCCAGACGGCAGGAAATTCTTTCACTAAATATCTATAGTCAGGGCAACTTTGTGGCATAATAGTAGAGTATGTTGATATATAGCTGCAAATGGGATATAGAAATACTTTTGGAATTAGTTTTGTTGACTTTGGGAATTATATCTTTCCACCCATTTTAATATTTTATTTTGTATATTGATTTATAGCATAATTTCACTCATTTATTAATTACTTCTTTGTGCATATTATAGCAACAATATTTATTCGAGCATAAAACTTGCTGTTTTTGCATATTGTTCAAGTTGAGTTAGTTTGTACTTCTCTCAGACTTTTATGTTACCACTATATTATTATTTTTACATTTTTTTAATTTTACTACCTTTATTTTGAATGTAACCAGGCAAGCTCCCCGCAGAACCATTTTCAACATACTTTCCTTTGATATCTTTTTTTTGAATGGTCAACTTTATGAGAAATGATACTTCATTTTTGAGGACCAGAAGTTTTAGATTGACCTATGAATTTATCCTTGCATGGGGAAGGAATAAAACTTACCTTTATTGCGACATCAAAGCCTTTGCATATAGCATATGTTAAGAAACACAGAGGCTTCCCAGAAACAACCCAACGCTTGAATTGACACCCCTCTGTTGGTCAATCAAAGCGTGATGTTCCTCTAACTGTCAACAACAGGAACAATTATCTCGGATGACAGAGCTCGCGCTTCTGCGAGTGTGACTGGAGCTTCGAGTGACAGCGGTGAGTCACCGTTTCTTTAATTACCTGTAAAATTCAGGTGAAGACAATCAAGTTCCACAAGCTGAAACAGCAGGACAACATGCCTGAGGTGTTTCAATTATTATATAGAGATGCTAAAGAAAGGTTCAAAATACGTGATGTTCAAAGTATTATGCTGGTTTTATAATTATGAGTAACAGTTTTGAAAATGTGGGTCAAATCTTAGGTGAAACGCATCTATATAAAGTGAGATTTTTCTGTAAATAATAATTCTAATTGTATGAAATGAGCTGGTTTGACTGGAGTAAACCTCACAGAGCTGATAATACAAAAAAAAGAGTCACCTGTTGTTCAACTTTTTCTGAAAATAGTGTTTTTCTCCAGTGTTTTGGGTTATGTTGTTAGCTGGTAAATATAGAATGAATAAAAATTCAGAGTATTTTTTTAAACCGTACAATGGGGGCTCATTTTACTCAAAGACAAACACAAACAAGCCTGAAGATCAGAGGGGTGACCTACAATGCGAATTCACAGCTTAGCAATGCTTTTTGAGACTTGCAGATTCACAGCTCACTTTCACATGGGTGCCGTGGTAAAGCACGCCGAATGCCCAACCAGACGGCTGTACTACAATGTGGCTTTACTGGTTTAGCAAGGTTTTGGGCTTACTTCCAAGTTTTGGGCACTACGAATTGTTACTCATTTTTAAATGGGGCACACTGTCAGAGTAATTTACACTCCCTGCAGAACCTGCTCCGAGTAGATTAGTGCTGCCGTTTGGACTACAGCAGGCGCAAAAAGTCTGCCCTTTCACCAAAAACAAATACACAAACCGCCCTTTCGTGAAGAAAGAAAAAAAATCATAGCCTACTGTATATAGGAGCTGCCCTTTGACTGAATAGTTGAGATGGGCGATACCACTGATCATAGAGACTCAGGCTTTTCTCCTACGGGTGCAAGGTGATAGAGTCCAACCTGTCATTCCCCTAGAAAAATACATTTGTAAAAAAATAAACAAACAAACTGCAATTACATTTGCAATAAATTATTATTGCATACTGATGTGACTAACACAAGCCACATTTTCAAATATAACGTATATGTGGATATATAGCATTTTACATGGATGTTCAGCTGGTTGACTTATTTCTTCCCCACAACTAAGTCCCTCCTTAGCACAGGGTCACCCAACGCTCTCCCTGGGGACTCCCAGCTTCCAGTAGGCAGAAACGTGGACTGCCTGGGCTCTCTGAGGACCGGGCAGGGAAACCCTGTCTTAACAGGACCTCTTCCTTGTTCTCCATCTCTCTCAATAACCTGTTTTCATCATTGCTTATTTCCTCTTGAACTCAGCTCGTTCTTCGTGCTCAGAATGGCGGATGCCAAGGAGTGTGTCGATGGGATTAAGGCATACGACAATCCTGGGTTACAGGAGCTGGTCCCACCTCCCTGCTCGCAGGATGGGGTGCCTCAGAACCAGCCCCCACCATACATGCCACCACCCTACCCAATGACTCCATACCCTCCCCCGATGCCCCCAGAGCCTGGATTCATCACGGACCCGGCCCCCCAATACTGGCCCAAACCTGAAGAGCAGAACCCACCGGCGGAGACGGAAGGTAACAATACAGGAGCACTTTATCCCACCTTAACTTTCTTGAAGGTTTGGAACAATAACCATCCATGCTGAACTACCAGGGTAAAATTATTTCCCTGCAGTGACCAGCATGCCGTCGGTAGGAGTTATGATTGTACCGACCGCATTCGATGACAAAACCATCCGCCGGGCATTCATCCGGAAGGTATGCCAACCTGGCGTTTCGTTGAGCGGCGCATCCGATCGTTGAGGAAACTCTGGCATTTCCTCCTCCCCGTATCATACCTGGCACAATATCCTACTGTTACAAATCTTTCAGTACTTTTCCTCACTTGTGAAACTCACGTTAAGGGCTCGCTTGTGTTTGCACGTTCAGTATTACTTGACCACCCGCCTCTGGTTGGCCTGTTAAAGTAACTGGAGCTTCCTCCCTTCACCAATCGATGGCAGGTCTTCTGCGTGGTGACCCTGCAGTTGCTGGTCACCTTCAGCATAGTGTGCGTGTTCACCTTCTCCAGAAGCATTCAGGATTGGGTGCAACATCACGTCTGGGTGTACCTGAGCTCCTACATCGTGTTTGCGGTGGTGTCTATCTTCCTGGCCTTCTGCAGTTCCTTCAGCAGGAGCCACCCCTGGAATATGTTGGGGCTGGTAGGTATCACACTCTTATTGAAGCCCACAGGACGCTGCTTACTGCCCGCTAGGTCACCGTTTCCCGACCCGGCCCTAGGGGACCCACCAAAGGCCCACATTTTTGCTCACTCTCTGCTGCTCTACTGAGGACCAGATTGGGAAACATCGTGTTAGGTTACGCTCTTTTTTTCACCCTACAAGCAACAACGATGCTTGCGACATCACAGCAAGGCACCGGCTTATTCTAGGCGATGAGCTAAAGATAGAAATGATGATGCATGTGATGTCACTTCCTGTGCTCCCAGGCGGTGGTCACTCTGAGCCTGTCTTACATGGTCGGCACTGTGGCCTCCTACCACAACACATCAGCTGTGATTATTGCCATGGGAACCACACTAGTCATCTCCTTCAGCATTGTCATCTTCTCAGCCCAGGTATGCCCCACAGCTTCTGCCAGCACAGAACGACAGAGATACTCCGTGTTCTTTTATCGCCATAATTCCTTGGGTTTCCACTCACAGTCCGACAATATGGTTTGGCAAACTGGTATTTCTAAACGACCCCTAGTGTGTTCGTGTGAGCCTATGACATCCTGACATACCAGCTAAGGTGGTTTTAATGTTGCACCCTCTGCTTCTGGTTTAACTATGCAGGGCAAATAACTAACTGTACTATAGCCAGGATTTTGAACCTTACATTCTGGTCACACATCCTTAATCATCTCGCCACCTGCTGGAACGCAAACGAATCAGTTCTGCTCTCCCCTAACCTCACCCCTGTACCCACAATGGCCAATCTGCCATTTCAGACTCGCGTGGACTTTACTCTCTGTAACGGAGTGATGCTGGTCCTGGCCATGACCCTGCTGATGTTCGGCTTCTTCTCCATCTTCTTCTACTCCTCGGCCGTGCAGATCGTCTACGGCTCTCTGGGAGCTTTGCTGTACTCCATGGTGAGTGAAACATCGGCTTCTCAGCCGCGGTCACAATCAGACCGGTGTCGAGAGCCTCGACGTTTGACCGCGATTTAACCATTCGGCTACCGACAGCCGTCGGGGCAAAGAGCCGGGCCGTCACGTGAGAATGACTGTTCTGGCCCAAAGCAGAGAGTCCAGTCTACCCAGCTATCAGCCTCGCTCTCCCTCCTTTCCTCAGTTCCTGGCTGTGGACTGCCAGCTGGTCATGGGCAGAGAGAAATACGGCCTAAGCCCGGAGGAGTACGTCTTCGCTGCACTCATCCTCTATCTGGACATCATCACCATCTTCCTCTACCTGCTCATTCTGTTTGGAGGCAGCTCTAACAACTAGGCATGCGTGCGTAGGCATGCACACACGCACGCACGCACACACGCACACAGAGCGAAACATGCAGAAATGTGCACGCACAAAGAACGACAAACATCGCATGAAAATCTCTGCTTTAATGCTGAACAATTTGCAAGGCAGGTCCGATACTTGTTAATAGCATTTAGCAAGTAAGCATTAGGCCTTAATATTCTGCACAGGCCAATTAAGATGGTATCTTTGTAATCAAATGTTAACTTCCTGTTACCTCAAATGTATCAACAAAGGAACCACGGACCGGAAAAGCTGATCAGAAAATAAACAATATGAAACATTAACTACAGCCACAGTGTCTTTCCTTGTGACGACGTTTGTGAGAGCGATGTCACTTCCTGTGCCTCATATTCACCACAATGATGAGTAGTTGAAGCGCACCCTGAGTAGGTACCTCATGCGTGACTGGGCAGGGTTGTACACGATGAACTCATTGTACAGGAGGGAGTAGCCATTTCCCTGGCCCACCCCCGACTTCACTGTTGGGCCCATCGGCACAGTGACGCCATCCCTGGGAGGGGAGAGAAAGACGGCAGTGAAACGGCGCGCGCACCATCACTGTAAATGTAACCGAACGGAACCGGATGGATGGGATGAATGTTCCTGCCTGGGAACAAGGTGATGCGACATGGACAGGGGGCCTAGCGGTATTGACGTGACAGGCTGGGTCTGTCTGCTCCCGGCTCACCGATTACGCTACAGAGCAACTGCGACTTTAAGTATTTGTCCTACTAAAAAATAAATAGGCGATGCTTTATTTGCCATCTGCACAAGGAAAGGGAAAAACCTAAATCGTAATACAGTAAATAGCATATAATCATACTCGCAAATAGTGCAACAATCTTAACCCCTACCCAGCCCTAACCTTAACCAAAAGACAAAATATCACTTTAGGCATTTTTACTCTTTTTGACTGCATTCACAGATTTTTACTGAGTTTCAGAAAAATGTCCCCACAAGGTAAGAAGTTACAGGTGTTTATCACATTGTGAAGAAATCTTGTCCTCAAAATGTAATAATTACAAAAAACAGACACGCACACATGCACATCTGGTAGTGAGCAGTTTCATGCAGGAACTATTTTCTTTCTACTGAACTACATACACCACAGTTGCTATTCATTATTGTTGGTAGTTGATGGAGAAGCTGTTCGTTTGGGTCAAAGCTGCGTTCATGCATGAGCGCTCTGGCACTAACTTCTGCACAGTGATACGGTTGGTGTGTGGAGTTCGGTAGAAATTAGTTCCTATATGAAACTGCTCACTAGAATAGAATAGAATAGAATAGAATAGCCTTTATTGTCATTATACTAGGTACAACGAAATTTGAGTGCCACTCCCTTGGTGCAAAATACAACACAATAATAATATTAATGTAAATATAAAAGTACAATTTAAAATACTATAAAATAATATGTACAAATGTGTATCGAAAAAAATAGCAGCATTTATATAGAGACAGTGCATGGTTACTATAGAAGGTACACTACAAGGTCTGTGGATCATCTTGAGTAACCAGGTCATGATTTTTGCTAAGATACATTGCTGTTGAATATTTGAAGTTTATATTTATTTATTTATTTCCCAGCAGAACAACCTAGATGAATGGACCACAGGATATTTGAAAAATATATTTTTTGATTTTGGGGTGAATCCCTTTAAATAAAGAGGAAGAACAATGCATTACTGACCTCTTTTCACCAACCACACCCTAATCTCCCTGAGACAAACACGGTCACGTACAAGGTGACAGCAAGCTTGGGGGTCACTGAAGGGTCAGCCATATACAGCAGCCACAGAGCTGGGGAATAAGGGGCTTGCTTAAGGCCCCATGGACATGTGGCTGTCTTGCCGAGGCTGGGGCTCAAACCAACAACCTTCTGATCACAGGCACAGAGGCTCAGGCCACAGAGCTACTAACAACCCCGTCTTAATCTTCACCAGCGTTTTAGCTCTGGTCTCATAGTTATAACTGGAGCGGCCTGGCCGCAAACTCACAGTGTGATGGCGTTTCTCGGGTCGGGGATGGTCTGACCCAGGCCCTTGGTGCTGTGTTTCCCCGGAGGCAGGCGGGACGCCTCGTAATCCGCCGCCAGCAGCTCGTTACTGTCACCCAGGGCGACCTGTTCACAGCAAACGTCAGCGTACATTTCCAGTGCAGACGGCCAGAGCCACACGACTGACTTTCGAGCACAAAAAGAAGCCGGCGGGCTGCACAGGTTAATTTACAGCTCCGGCTCGTCCAGGTGTATTTTTATTATATGGTTACACCAGCAGAGCACGGGCTCCTCGCAAAGGCCTGGTACTGAGAGTGCTGTGGCCATGCATGCGGCTGCAGACACCGAACCACACCTCACTGAGCAGGAGGAGGCCTGTATTGTTCTTCTGGTTGGTGAAGCAGTAGTTGGCGCTTTTCGATGACATGTCCGCAAAGTAGATACCCTTTCCGAACTGGAGGGAAAGAGGAGAGAGGGGACAGTCCACGTTTCTGCTCCCTCCCAACTCCCTGACAGACAGTCCACATTTTTGCAAAAACGTGGACCGTCTGGGGGTCTGTGAGGACCGGGCTGAGAAACGCTCTACATGAAAGGCAATGAGAATATCAACAAATTTGATGCGTATTATAAAGAAGACAGGTGACAAGTATGGCTGACGATGGTATCTTAAGCTGGCCCTCCGTTGGCTCACCATGTATCCAGTGACAGGGGCCTCTGCGGGGGCCACTCGCAGGCCGTGGCTCAGGATTCCCACCCAGTTTGAGAGCCGGGAACCATGCCACAGCAACACCCTAGCAGGAATGGGGGAGTCAGTGCAGGGCATCCTCTAACCAAACAGCCAGTTTGCTTACGGCAGTAAGATAGGGAAGAGGGATGATGATGAGAACAGGGCCACTGGTCCCCAATCTGGTCCTTGGGGACCCACAAACAGTGCATGTTTTTGCTCTACCAGGGGATGCAAAAACACGGAATGTCTGTGAGTCCCCAAGGAACGAGCTAGGAAACACTGCTCTAAACTGACACTGTAAAACAGAGCGGAGGCCAGAGTCCATTGGATCAACTAGAATTTGATCAGAAAACAGCACCTCAAAGATGTTAAAAATTTGTTACGCAGCTAGTTGGTTTTTTTTTTTTTTTTTTATACTTAATAATGATCAACAAGAAGCTTCAAAAGGCAAAATAAGTTTCAGTTCAAGAGTGTTGAAATTGACTGCAATCGACCCAAATAGTGGGATGCACATACCGGTTATGCAGCTGCGCAGTGAAGCGTTCACACTCCCCCTCACGCTCCACTGCGAAGATGTCCAGCACCGTCATGCTGTAGTCATTATGGGTCGTGGCGTGGGTGGACTGCAGGTACTTCTCTATCACCTGCGGAGGACGGGGTGAAGACAGAGGCATGCTGGGAGACCGCAGAAAGGCGGGAGAATGGGCAGAGACACACGCTCGGGGAAGCGCACACGCGCATGCACACACCTTGTACTCGTGGCTTTCGGGTGACAGGGGCTTCAGCTGGCAGCGCAGGGAGCGGTACTGTTGGTCCAGCGGGTGCTCTGTGCTGTCCATACTGGACTGCACCATCTTCACCGCTATCTCTATGTCGCTGAGGGCCTGTCAGCAAACAGTCGTTCAACCCACTGAGACGGTCCAATCACTCGAAACGCACGAATGAAATTTTGCACAAAGGTAACGTTCACAACAGGAACTTCACTGTCCAGTTCTGATTCGTCTGTCTTGATGGTTCACATTCACAATCGCAAGTGACAAGTATCTGACTGCATTGTGAATGTATCTGTTCTTTGAAATGATTTGCCTTCGCACGTTGATACATTTTTGGATGAGTCATCTGTATCACTAGCAACAGGAAAATGCTCAGTGCATCCGTATAGGCAAACAAACTACATAACTTCCGATCTAATCGTACACGTTCATGTCGCATGGCAACGAATTGGATACATATTTGATCTAAGACCACATCTGAAAGCGACTCAAATTTGGTTAGGGAAAACTCCCATGGAAAAAACATCAGACCTCAGTCACATTCAGGCAAATAAACCAGATTTGACTCACTTTAGTGAACACAGACAAAGAGCACTGTTCCCTTATCGGGTACACAGGCGTATCGGCCATCACTGTGAACAGAGACAGCATCCCGCCTTCGTATCACCATCTTACCTCCAACAAGGTGATCTTCTCCTTCAGCTCCTCCTCTGTCCGAATCAGTGGCGGCGTGCGAAGACTGAGACACAAGGGTGGAGAAGCAACAGCGCAGTCAGGACGGTTACTGCCCTTTAAAACTAATGACAGGACACCAGTAAACATTCGGACCAGTTAAGGCTCACATATCTCTGTCAAAGAATGAACACTTCAAATCTTACAGCTGAAGAACTTCAAGTCGACAATGATCATCAGGCATAGGCTTAAGCGAACATCTGGATTTAGGCTGAGCATGGGGTGAACATCTGGGAACAGCCCTATCTCAGGCTGAGCATGGGGTGATCATCTGGGAACGGCTCTATCCCAGGCTGAGCATGGGGTGATCATCTGGGAACGGCTC
>JAABNX020000090.1:923284-933615 GCA_015163995.2 Mormyrus lacerda
AAAGACATGCTGAGGCTAATTGGAGTTAATAAATTGCCCGTAGGTGTGCAAGTGTGAGTGAATGGTAACAGTGTGTGCGTGTGCCCTCGTACCCATTGCTTTTTTTTCTTTTTGCCTGGAGTCTCAAACTAAATTACCTAGGGGCCACTGGCTGTGTGATTTTCCCCCAAGGGGGGGAGGGGGGCATGTGAGAAATCACACAACAAAAAATGCCATCGGATAACTCACTAATCCTCTCTGCCAAGGTATCTGCAGTCAAGCTGACATTTTGAAATGATACCACCTTCTCAGGGCAGAGTCTGCTAGTGACCTGCCTCATGCAGGCTTTCAGTTTCCTGGCTTTTGCAATAAATCCGCTAAGCACATCATAACTAGCCCCAACTGCTGCCTGACACTCTCCTTTTGCTCTCTGGAAAAGATTTTGCTACGCAGGCAGTCCTCTCTGAATCTGGGCCGCCCGTCCCTCCCTCTCTTCCCCTACGTTTCTTGCATAATGCTCAGCGTGTTTAGGTGACTGATGTCGCTTGAGGTTATATTCCTTTAAAACTTCCCTCTACATATCAGACAGGTAACCGTGGTAGTTAAATTTGATTAAACTGGTCGAATCAGTTGTCCACCTTTTATGAAACCATTAGTGTTCTATATCAACTTTTCATTTCCAGTTTAGAAACTGATATTTTGTTCAAAGCGGTGTAACCTACATCAGTCGTTCGGAGATTAGTGAACAATTATGTTACTACTCTGCACCATGCAACACACAGTGCTGTGCACTGTAGTTTATCATATATTTACAGCATTTGGCAGATGCCTTTAGCCAGAGCGACTTACATGAGTGCTCAGAAGTCTCATCAGTGAATACATTCTGTTACTGGTTCAATAGAATCTACTGAATACTATCACTCTAAAAAACTCTGTTGCCATTTTTTTTTTTTTTTAAAAAAAAAGATAACAGCATAATCCTGGAAGGGCTAATCCGAGTACTTCCAAAAGAGGTAAGTTCTTAGTTGTCATTTGAAGACACTCAATGTCGTCTCTGATGCATGTCTTCCTCGCGCCTTGAGGGGTGGTGGGACTAGTCGAGTGGTGCTGGAAGATCGGAGAGAACGTGGTGCAGTGCGGGGTGTTGATGCTGGTACATTTTTGGCTTTGTAGGCGAGCATCAGTGTTTTGTATCTGATGACAGCAGCGACAGGAAGCCAGTGGAGGGAGCGTGACAGTGATGTGATGTGAGAGAACTTGGGAAGGTTGAAAACGAGTTAAGCAGCTGCATTCCAGATCAGCTGCAGAAGACGAATGGCGCTCAGAGGCAGACCTGCTAGGAGGGAGTTACATTAGTCTAGTCTCAAGATGACAAGGGATTGGACAAGCACCTGAGCGGCCTGTGTGAAAAGAAATGGACGAACCCTTCTGATGCTGAAGAGGAGAAATCGACAGGAGCGGGAACGAGTAGCAATGTGAGAGGAAGAGGACAGGTGATCGTCAATGGATACCCCGTGGTTACAGGTGGTGACCAAAGGATGAATCAAAGTGTTGTCCAGGGAGATCACAAGATCCTAGTGTGGGGATGAATCAGCTGTGATGAACATCAGTTCAGGTTTGCTGGGATTGAGTTTCAGATGGTGAGCATTCATCCATGATGAGATGTCTGCCAGACATGCAGAGATCCAAGTGGAGACTTGAGTGTCAGATGGAGGAAAGGAGAGGATGAGTTGGGTGTCATCTGCACAGCAGTGATAAGAGAACCCAAGTGAGTCTAGTATAGAGGGAGAACAGAAGACGACCAAGAACTGAGCCCTGAGGGACGCCAATGGAGAGTGTGTGTGGAGTAGATGAGGATTCCCTCCATATCACTTGACATAACCGGCCTTCTAGGTAGAAGGTAAGCCATGCTGAGCCGTGGATTCCAAAATTTATAAGGATGGACAGGAGAGTCTTATGGTTGACTATGTCAAATGAAGGATTAAGAGTGGGTTTCTTCAGGATGGGAATAAGCCTGGCTTTTTTGAATGCCGTTGGTACATGACCAGATGTCATGGAGCTATTAATGATCGTAGTGAAAGGGAGAAGGTCTTGAGAGACTGTCTGAAGCATTGTGGAAGGGATTGGATCCAGTGGGAAGGTGGAAAGTTTGCACGAGGAGATGACTTGCAGGATCTCTTCTATTACTAGATTGGGAAATCGAGCCAGTAAAGGGGAAGAGGAATCCTTAATGTGCAGCGTAGTAGTTGGGGTGGGAGAAAAAGTCTGAAAGATTTGATCAATCTTCTCCTCAAAGAAATTAGAGAAGTCTTTGGTGGTCAGGAAGAATGGAGTAGGAGGAGTTGGCAGGTTAAGTTATGATGAAAAGATGTTATGGTGTTTGTGAGGATCCTGTGTAGAGATTTCCAGCTTGTCCTTGTAGAAGGCCGGCAGCGGTCACATCAGATGAGAATTTGGACTAAAGAGCACGGTAAGAGCACATATCTATGTCAATATGTGATGTGAATTTATCAGTATATTGTAACCAATTAACAGTTACAACCACCAGTTGCCTGGGCTTGGAGGAACAATAAAATTACATATTTTATGTTTCGATTTTGCTTACCTATAAAAAATAGCTCTCTGCTCAATTAAAGGAAAAATACAATAGTAGAAAGTAAAGATTGATTTGAAGGCCAGATTAAATAGCAAAATAAAAAATTGTCGTGGCAGTTTGAGACCCCTGGCTTTAGGGCTGGTGGTGGAACACAGACTTGCTCACCTCTCCCCCAACGCATCCACACGCTGTAGCTGTCGCTTCTGTCATCCTTCAGAAGCTGAATCAGGTAGTACTTGTTATTATTAAACTGAAGGTTGGTCTGCAACAGAAAACCACATGCACGGGTCACATGACATCTATATATTCCAGGCCAGCATCTCTAGAAAAATAAATTAAATGTATAAAATTTACCTGGTTAAGCATAACATCGTAAACATCATCACCACTGCTGTAAACGTGAGCCTGAAACATACATGAATAAAAAGAGGAATTAAAGTGGTGGGGGGCGGGGGGCACGCATACCAGGCTTAAATACACTGCAATTTACCACATTTTGGATGACGTTCCTAAAAGCTTCTTAATAAAGATGCCAGTCAGTAAAGCCTTTACGGTACAGTTATTTGTATTAAAAAAAAAGTCAGGAAGTGTGCAAATCAGCAAAAGCTTACACCAAGTATCTATGTGGATGAATCTCTCCATCACGTTCTACACACTGAATCAATAATAACGAAAATAATAAAACCAATCAAATGAAACGACGAATCATATTTCGGCTGAATGTAGCCAATCAGGAGTAAGCATACTGAACATGATTCGGAATGCAAGCTAATCAAACAAGAGAGATAAGGAGGGGCAGCTGGTAAGGGATTGCATCACCTTGCCGAGTTTGGCGGTACATTCTGAGTCTACCGGAGCTCTCCCCTTCATCACCACAGTCTTAACGACTTCTGAAAAACACGAGACACTGTCTGTTACCTACGAGTCGGCAATGAAGTGCATCCACCCACTGCCATTACATATACAATGTCCTTACATACAAGTGGCTATCAGCGATCTTAATCACATTTTCTAAATCATGATCATATTTGTACAAACTACTATTCACACCTCAGGAAACTCACAGGCATGGCTATGTATGGACTGCCAGATACGGCACTGTGTGTGTCTTCACTAGAAGAAAAGGCTCAACCCTCAAGACCATTCACCTTTTTTCTCAACTCCCTCACAGGGTTCCTCTTTCATTGGCTTCTCTTTCCTCACCCTGGTCGACTTCTTCTTGACAACTGGTTCCTCTTCATCCTCCTCTTTAACCCGGGCAGAGTCTGTATCATCAGATCCCAAAAGAGAATTGGTAAGGCGAATACGTCACTGAAACCTCTTAAGAACTGTTTTTATAGAAAAATTACAGAATTAAATTCTCCTTAAGCTCAATGACGCTAAATAAAGTCCTAAGTCTAATAAACATGCTTCTACAAGCAAATATTCATTTAAAATACATAAAAAAAATCCATAGTTTGCATCTCACCCATTCATCAATTTTCTATACCGGCTAATTCTATGCATGGTCGCGTGGCTCCAAACCCTATCAGGGAAGCTACTCGTCTGCTAAAAATCTCAATTCAAATATATTCCAATATAAAAATACAAAAAAGGTACAATACACAAAAAATAAACTAAATAGAATACAGCATGGACACCTTGTAATGAGAAGTAATGGGTGCAGCAGTCCCTTAACTGTAATTACTAACATAAATCAAAAAAGTAACTGTAAAATTACAAAATACAGAAGTGTAGAATTTCTGTGAATCGTCACGTTATACAGAAATAGACGGCAGTACGTAAATAAATAATCGCAACAAATCTCTTGTTTTACAAATACAGTAAAAACCTGTAACAGACCTGAATTATTCTCTTCATTTTTTGGGATTGCTTCAGTTTTCTTGCTGGAGCTTCTTGTACGTCTCATTTCACGACGAACAGCTATCATACGTTATATGACGATTTAATTAATTTAACAAGTCTAATTAAAACTATACAGATGGTATTTGAATAATGTGAATGTTACTGTAACCTGATTTGTATAACTTAAGAAAGTTCGTTGCTACGAAAGCCGGAAGTTTCGAACGCGATTGGTTTTGTGTGGGTTCGGACAGCAAAATCGTCGGTGTTGTGGTTCCCATGCTGTTTTATTGGTCATCAAAGGTTCCGACTCACTTTTAGACGGTCATCGGATTTTTTCTTTGTAACGTTCTATGGCAGGGCTATTCAAATTACTGACCTCAAGGGCCGAGCCCTGCTGATTTTCCAGCCTTCCTTCACCTGTGAGCCAGGTGTGAAGCCTCTGACCAATCAGAATCAGTAATTATTAAACTAACTGTCTGGGAGAACTGAAAACAAGGCCTGGATTTGAAATAGATGGCCTGAGTTGAATAGCCTTGCTCTGGGGGGCAAATACACAAATAGTTAAATTACCATTAAGAGCTGTAGAATGATATTTTTGGATGAATTATGAACCCAACAAAAACCACGATTGGCCAGAGAAGATAAAAGATACATGCCGTCGAGCTATGGAGTAGAACAATAGAATGTAAAAGTGAAATTTTAAGCTGGAGAAAAACAATTATAAGGAAGTTAAGATGTAATGTACATAAACGATTTTAAACCGCGTGCTCGTCCATGTTACCAAACATTACTTTGTCTGTAAGATTGTATGAAGTCGGATTGTTTTCGTCGACGGACCAACTTCTGGTTGTGGACACATGGGGGTTTGCCTTACTCCAAATGTGAATCTTAGTTTGAGCATCCAATGAAAATATGGCAGCACTTTGGAATCTTGGCAACAGCATCAGTCAACTGTCAGTTTTGGTTACAGCGTCAGTCCAATATCTATCTATGATTCCTTTGAGGAGGACATACAAAGTGAGTAAAGAAGAACGCTTGTAGCATTCTAACTATAGGTCTAGCTTCATGGTTATAAATTAGCCTCGCGTTTCGATGTCGATGTTCATGTACATGTATAACGTGGGAAAAAAATGAATTGCGAAACATAAAAGGAGTGGAAGGAGAGTAGTCTGAATTGGGTTCTGGAGATGTGCTCCAGCTCACACATCGCACTCATGCGCCAGCCGCGAGTGTTTCCAAGTTGCCGAGACCGCATCCACCGCGCGCACGGTTATTGTGCCGGACGGCTTCTCCTGCTAAGGTGCTCGTAGCAACCCATGATTTCTGTGCGCTCGCTCACCCGCATCGGGCGATGCCCTGCTAGGGCAGCGATTGGCTCTTGTCTCAGACCTTCCCCGAGGTGATTGGGTGAGTGACTGAGCACTCAGCATGTGACCTCTACAGTGAGCTTCCTTCCGCTCCTGTTTGGCCAGTATTTGCGGTTCTGTTATATACCACACAAAGCATTTGTATGTTGTCTAACATGGTGTGTAAAAATAATTGTTGTTTTATTTCTGTTGAATTAAATATAGAGTTAATGTTGGTCATTCACCCGACAATAACTAGCAAAGCAAAGGAATATCCAAAAGTCGTGAAACGCTAAAAGATTCAGTGTAAAACATCGAACGGTACGGTTTATGGTAATTTATGCACATTGGTCTACTGTGATTGGTTGTACTTACTTTAGGACGCAAAATTCAGATTATCCATTTAGAAGTTAATGATGATGAATGAAAATGTTAGGATAATATGAATATATATATATAATAATTGAATTATATTTAAAATATTAATTAATACAGATTTTAGTGTTAATTCATATTAGTTGTTACATCAAATTATGCTTGAGATTACTACCTACTAGTTGTATAACTGAGTAATATGATTCATATAAATGTTCCATATAGATCATTATTTCACAGACTTTTTATTTTGATCTGAGACCTAACTAGCAGCAATTTTTAATTGTTATCATGCATGGAAAAAAATAATCTAAAACAGTGGACTTTCTATCCTAGAAAACTAGTAAAATAGCTAGTAAACAGCTACTTTTAAAGTGAGCTCAGAGGTGTGACATATTTGATATCCCTGATACATGCGCATGTTCGTAAGTGTCCTAAAATGGCAGCTACTTGATTCGTTCCTTTACCAGGGCTACAGCACCGTGGCTAATGTACAAGCACTGGCCGACGTCTTGAAGGGCGCCCCTCACAGGAAGCACCCGGGTGTGACAGCCCTGAAGACGGTGCACCTTCCAGAGGAGCTGCAGAGGGGGGCACTGTCCATCGTACACGGTGAGGGACTTGCATCCTGCTCCTCTGCCGCCAGGACATTAGCTGACATTCAGAGGATCTGCAGTCTATACCAGATAGATTTCGATGTTGTCAGCATGCAAAGAAAAATTATTAAGCAAGTAATTATTGCTGTGTCAGGAGTGGTTAACCCTGTTCATTAGCTATGTGACTGCAGATTGTTGCGAATAAAACCTCATTTTGAAATATTTTATATCCAAAACTTTCATCCATCCATCCATCCATCCATCCACCTTCCAACTTCGTGTCCAGCACAAGGTTGTACAAATGTAAGAACATAAGAAGTTTACAAACGAAAGCAGGCCATTCAGCTTGCTTGGGGAGAAGTTGTTCAAATCTTGTCTAGCTCTGATTTAAAATTTTCTTGTATTTGAACTAATATTGAAGTAGCCCAAAGCCTGTCCAAAGTAAAGGAGTGGAGTCACTGAAAGGGTTACTGTACAGGGCCTACTGGACTGAAGGGGAAAACGGGGAGAACATGCAAATTTCACACACACAGCATGGGGGTGTTCGGACACCCTTCATGTGCGTGGCACCGGGACTCGCACAGATACGCAGCAGACAGTGCCAAGGGGGCGCCAGCATATATGAGTCACACTTGCAATGGGTCCTCCTATCCAACAGGGGCAGCACTGAGGGATCTTACAGAGCAGGCACGCAGACTCAGCAACTTCCTGTGGAGCAGGAAAAGGCCCGTGGATGAAGAGAAGCTTAGGGAAAGGGCCCTTGCTATGGAGAAGGCCCTCTGGGAGCAGGAGATGGAAAGCAGGACAGGTGAGTGGAGTGCAGGAAGTGGCAGGACTCCAGCTTAACACGGTGTTGAGTTGTTGCGTACCTGGACATTCACCGGAAGCTCAGCCGGGCTGCACTTATGCCTGCTTGACAGCATGCAGGTTTGCAATGTGCGGTTCGCCTCCCTTGTACTGTACGTCGCTTATAATAAAACCGTCCCCTAAATAAAAATAATCATGACTGTGTAAATATGGGCATGTGCCACGACTCCCTGAAAGTCCTTAGTGTGTTTTGTGTGTGTCAGACACAGACAGCCGCCTGGCAGAGATGCATATTCGGAAGAAGGTATTATCAGCTCTGAAAAAAACAACGTACCACTGGACTCCGCTGAGGTAGCCGTGTCTTCCCAAGTAGCGCTAACCAGCTCTTTGTGCCTCCTTGCTGTGCGGCCTCTGCAAATATTTCACTTCATATCGTTCTAACTTGGGTCCTGCACAAAAGCAGTAAATTTACTCTAATAGTAATGACACTTAATTGATCCCTGTGTGGAAATTCTCGTTTTTGCCTGCCCCATCTTGCTTTTCATGATCCACAGACATATAAATATAAGTGAGAGCAAGTTTGTGCGCCTGTGTGGTTGGTAGCTGCCGTCTTGTCTCTCGCTGTCAGGTATGACGATGAGCTGTGTGTGGTGTATCTGGCCGCTCGCTTGGCAGCGGGCTATGCGGCCGTGAGAAGAGCAACGAATGAGGTGAGGACACCTTTGCACTTATGCATAAGAGGTCATAGGGATTGTTGTGTAAAGTTTTAAGTGGGTTGGGAGGGACTATTTTTTTCGTGTCCCACGTTTCATACTCTCATCTTTTCGTCTTTAGATAAAGAAGCGAGACCCCACATTCAGCCCTTTTTCTCTTCTGGACTTCGGTTCTGGTCTCGGAACCGTGGTTTGGTAAGAAAAATAAGTTAATAAATAATATAGTTTTCACCAAGATGAAATCTCACGTACGATGATTTGAGTTTGTCTAATTCTATAGAAGGTGCATATTTTGAACTTTGTATGCGATTTATCGGTAGTCTAATGGATTGTCTCAGTTATCAAACTGTTGCCACGAATGGCCTGGATGCATGTCACGGTGCATGTCACGTCATTTTGACAGTCTCCTGCACAGAGCTGTCTTGTGCAGATTCTACAGACAGGTGGTGCTAGCAGGTGAGAGCTACAGGGATGGGTGCTGATGAGCTCTGGCTTGATCTCTTTTGTTCTTCCAACTCCACTGGTCAGGGCGGCACGTACGACTTGGGGCGACTCTCTGAAAGAGAACGTGTGTGTGGACAGTTCCAAGGCCATGAACACGCTGGCTGAGCGACTACTCCGAGGTACACACACCACACACAGCCGTTCCTCCTCCCTTTTAGGCCAATCGGGTGCCATTTCAAGGCTCCGATAACCGTTGTGACACCCTGCAGGATTCTTATTTAACAAAACGGGGGGAAGATGGTGGCGCAGGAGGTAGTGCTAGTGTTCGGCAACCGGAGGGTTGCAGGCTCGAGCCCTGATTCCTCCTGACCCCATCAAAGTGTCCTTGAGCAAGACACTGAACTCCTAATTGCTCCCGGTGAGCAGGTTGGCACCTTGCATGGCAGCCTCTGCCGCCGGTGTATGAATGTGTGTGTGGATGGGTGAATGTGAGGCATATATTGTAAAGCGCTTTGAGAAAAAGCGCTATATAAATGCAGTCCATTTACCATTTTAAACGGAATTTTGTCTTTGATCCTTTTGAGAACTGAGGGCAAATACCTTTTGTGATGCATAACACTGACAGTATTTTTTTCTCTCTGCATAGGTGGTAGCGACAAGGAGGACCCTTTGATCAAAAACGTCTACTTTCGACAGTTCCTGCCAGTCTCCCCCAAGGTGCGCCCACCTCCCCCTGGTGGCTGAGTGGTGTCTGTACAACATGACTAGGTTGCACACAGCTGCTGTTCTGCATCTCGCCTCCAGGTGCAGTTCGACCTGGTGTCCAGCGCGTTTGCCCTGTCGGAGCTTCCCTCCAAGCAGGAGAGAATAGAGACGGTTCTGACGCTGTGGAGGAAGACTCATTCCTATTTGGTCAGGAACATATCCGTTCCAAAGCCATGATGCTAGTCAGGGACAATTAGATTTTCCCTTTATTCCGGAATATATGCATCTCACAATGGGGATCTGTTATTCAGAAAAACAATGGAATATAACTGTACCCGATTTCTTTGGTTAAGATCTGCACTTTACTTATGAATAAATGTAGTAATAATTTTATATTAAAATAATATAAAAGAAATATTTATCCACAAAAAAATGTAAATGTATTATAATCATTTCTTGCTCCTGGCATTTTTAAAACAGCTTGTAAATCACTTGTAAATATAAAACAATTGGTTTGTAAGCTTCAGACATCAGCATTTACAAGCTCTGTGGTAAAAACTTTGTGAGAAAGGAGCAAAATGTCTTTGTAATACCTTTTTAAATTTGATTATAAGTGAATTTGTTAATATATTATGAAATAAATAGTAACAATTTATTAATATTTAAGGGATAGACTTTAAACTAAAGTGCTGCATAAAGAATTTTGCATTGTTATATGTGTTTGTCTATTTTTTTCTTGTCCAACTTTTAAATGTTCTTCAGGTCCTGGTGGAAAACGGGACTAAGGAAGGTCATCAGATCCTGATGGAGGCCAGAGACACGATACTGAAGGTGGGTGACACACGCACGCTCACAGACACACACACACGCTCACAGACACACACGCACGCTCACAGACACACACACACGCTCACAGACACACACA
>JAABNX020000090.1:944382-958035 GCA_015163995.2 Mormyrus lacerda
GCACAGCTGGACCTAAAACACACACCAGGAATCATGTCTCCTCATGGCAGATTCATCCATAGAACATGAAGGATCATCTTTCATCATACACGGCATTCTTACAGTCACAAAAATCTATTTTTTTTTTTAATAGAGTGACAACTGTAAGTCTTCAAGTTCATTAGAATCTTTTATTACTCCTCAGATTCGCGCCCAATATCCCTGGGAGGGCAGCAACTCCAGTCGGCTAACCGCCATGTTGGCCAGACAACAGACGGCAGCCACATGACCTAAGAACAGCCCTTTCGGGGCAGGATAACATCACACAAAACCACATCCAAAGCCTTTTCTTCCGACTGCAGTCACCAGGAATGCAGGGGTAACACTGCTCGCTGTAAAATCACGATAACGGACCTCCCTCCACATTTGTGTTTGATAACCGCTTTGTCAGGCACGGCTGTGAGCCGCACACGACGTCGATGTCAACTGTGCCAAAAGGATCAGGTGAGGTTTAAAGTGCTATCCGCATATACCAATGTCGACAGTGCCGTACAAAGACCAGTCACACACACTCCCACTGGGATTTTAAAAATTGGTTTCTGAGCACAACGTCCAGAGTAACAGCCAGGAAAGCTTCCATCAAAAGCTCGACGACTCGCGACTCCGTTCCCGCAGAACTGGCAGCGAAACACTTTCATTTGGCAAAACGAGATTGTGAAGTTTGCTCTCCTCCTGGCCATGCTGGCTGCGTTCTCAACACACAGAAGCTAGAAGTTTGGTTCCAAAACACATAAAAATATATATCTATGTATTTTCAAAAATGTGTCTGCTGCAAAAAAAAACACAAACGGCCTCCGTGTGTAATGTTTGGCAACATCCCATTGCTCAAGGACTCGAAAAATAAGTTACAAAATTACTACAGCGGCAAAAACAAAAAAAACAAAAAAAAACCACACATACAAACCAAAACATCTCTGCACTCACACACTCAGCTATCTAGATCCCTCCTCACCCCTCCAGGAAATACCAGCAATGCGCACACACACACACACACAATTATTTACTGACCTCCTTGTAGAGATCTGTATTGCTGGAGCTGTTGTCTTAAAAAACAAAACAAAACGCCCAGCACTTTTTAAGTTTGGGAGAAAAGAAGAGGAATAAATGCAGCGGGTTTTTTTTTCTTCCCCCATTCCAGAACGTGGCGGAAGTTAGCATGCCAGTATCAAACTAAGCAGAAGTTGCTTTCACAGTCATCTCCACATGTGATGTAACTTGCAACTTCATACGCTTTTCCTCCTGTCCATAATGGTGAGTAATTCTTTCCTAACGGGACGACAAAGAATAAACAATTCATGAGTCTGAGCCGAACTGCCCGCTTTTAGTCCAATAAATGAGACGAAACTGTGTCAGCAGCTTGTGGTGCAGATGCAATGCAGCGCAGCCACATGTGGGGCACAGAGCAAGCGCACACACGCCCAGAGAGAGAAAGTGAAAGGCTACCTGCGGAACCGGAGCCGGCTCAGTTGAAGGGGTGCTCCGGACAGCACGACTTCACCTTGGACCAGGAGTCGATGCAGCTAGAGAGAGAGAGAGAGAGAGAACATCTGTTGTCAACAACACCCGACGGTTTGACACCTCCATCGGTCTCGAATCACAAGTCTCTCAAAGGGCCGCTTTTAAAAGCCACGCGGCTCCACCCCTGGCGCGTCACCTTACCTCTTGTGGTAGACGCAAAGACAGGCCAGACGTGCGATCGTGTCCCCCTGAAGCAGATCTTCCAGGCAGATGGAACACTCCCCAGAGTCCTTGGTCAGGGTGTCAGCTGTGTGGGGAAAATAGCCACACGGGTGAACTCCAGGAATACGCTTTTAGATAGCCTCCTAGCGTTTCCCACAAACTCGACTCTGACGCATCTCAGTGTGCCGTTCTATTTGCACACTCATGTCGGCGCTGGCAGACTGACTGCCGCCTCGGTGCCAGCGTGGCCTGCTGGGCAGAAGCATAGAGTCCCGTACTCACTGTTGTAAGGAAGCGGCGGTGAGGTCAGGCAGCTCAACAGGTGATCCTCTATCCTGCCCCCTGGAAACGGCTTGGAGCAGAATGGACAACGGATGGCTACAGAGAAGGAGAGAGGTGGGAATGAAGTGGGACAGCAATGGTGGCCAGAGAATCAAGGCTTCAAAGTGACTGTAAGTGGGATTGCTGTGTGCCAGTCACACTGGCTTTTGGTTTATTCAAGTTTCCCCATCTCCCGTCCCGCCGGTATACAGTCAGCACACTGCTTTGGGAAGGCAGGAGGACGGCGGCAAACATACAGGAAGACAATAAGCGTTGATTCATAGGCATTTGGGCTCAGAACAGTCTGTGGGCGTCCACAGTCTCCCCATCCAGTCGCACATCAAAAATAAACACTCTCTGGCGAACCGCTTTACTTACATGCCAAAAGTTTGTCTTCCACAGTCAACAAACCGTCACATGCACCTAAGCTGACCTTGATATTAATTCACCATGTGTCACAATTAATAAGGCAAGGACGCGGCAGACGAAAGTTTAGGACAGATGAAGCAGTTAGGCTTGAGTCAGCCCACTGAGGCAAAAACAGGCACACTGCAGCATGGAGCTGTTCCTTAAAGCCAGTGCCCAACTCCCCTCCCCCCCACTTCCACATGTTTAACTACTGTGGCCAGCTGAGTGGGAGAGGAATTGACCAACTTTTCTGCCAGTCTGAGTATAGTGATCAAACACTAGGGAAAATCCCTAACCGATGATGAAGGTGCGTGTCTGGTTTTCAATCCGAAACACCCCCCAGTAAACCCCAGTGTTAAACTAGACAACTACCACTTAAATGTTGATGAGGCATCTTCACCTGCGAGTTGAGTCTAGCTTACGGGAATTTCTTCAGAAATATTCCATTAAAAAGTGCCTTGAAACGCATCATGAATCATCGAAGCCAATATCACCCTTAGCTGTAGCTATCAAGAAGTGCAACGTGCCCAATACTGTTATGACTTGTTATCCTCAAGGCAGACTGAAGCAATGTCCCGTAAAATGAAAACATGACGACGGCCGAATAATCGGGCTGAATGTGAGGGTAAAGTGTATTCAAAATAACAAATCAAACTTATCATAAGGGCTGCCCAATTAAACTAAAAGCTGTAACACGGCAAGATATTTAGTTCCGCACCACCTTTCTCGTTTACCACAGAGCTGCAACTTTCATCTGAAAAAGAATGCCAATCGGTGAAAGATTTACCAACGTATTATACTCTTCCCTGTTCAAAAAAAAAAAACTACACTGCTTACGGTAACTAAGCCGTTTTCAGTAAGCGGTCATATTGCACAATCCGTACCCTTGCTTATCATGTAACACCTCAGACCTTCTTTTATCCGGACACAGAAACGACTTTCCCAGCGGTACGTGCACAGTAATCGGCACCTCGACGCACTCATGACTGGCGTGACATGTCGGCGCTTGTACCGATCGGGGTGTTTAGGATGAGGACTGAGCCGGATTATGTCACCGCTGTCATTGTGATACCGTGGAGGTTCCGTTTTAAAACACTTACCGCCGTGGCGGTTGCTGACGCGACCGATCCACGCCTCAGAGACGGGACGCGGATGGGTGGTTCGGGCACGGCCCGGCCGGACGGAGCCGTTCCTCCCAGAAATCTGCCGATTGACGACCAGACGCTCGGAGAAGGTGCGATGACTGACGCGGCCGGTCTCCCCGGACAGTAATCCCCGGCGAAGTTCTCCCGTAGGGCTCCCGTCGCTGGCGTGCTTGTTGTTATTAACGGTCTCCGTCTGACCCGGGTTGCGGTTGGCGCTGCCCCCGCTGGCACTCGCCTGCCGCCCTTGTTCGGAATCGCTGCCCTCCTCCGAGCGGCTCCGGCCGGCCTCCGAGTCCTGTTCGAAACTGCCGGAGAAACCCACCACCAGACTAGTAGGCCGCTTGCTGCGCAGTCGGCGGCAAGACCCCCTGCTAATGTCGTCCTTCTCAAAAGCAGACGATACTCCTTCTTCTTGTAAACGACTCGATCTAGTTCCCATGACTGCGATTTGTGCCTGCGATCGGTAACGACTACCCGCCTTTAGTTTCGATTATGAATATTTATAAATACCCTTACTAAAATAATACTTCCGTTATCGGGGTTTATGACTAAAAGTCTTCTATACCCTTTGACTAGCGTCGTGACATTTTCCTATCTTTACTGCTCCTCTTCTAACACGCTATTCATCCGTTCATCTGCTTTAAAGGAAGTGGCTTTTCTTCCTTTGTCGGCAGGCGCGGTGACGTCAGCACCGGATGAACTTTTCTGTCCAATCGGCTGGCAAGAGGCGAGCCAGCTCGCGGAGTTTCGAACGTGCAGATATCCTCAGGCGGAGCAGAGCTTGCGAAACTGCAGGGGGCGCGGAGGCAGGCTGCCGGCCGGCCTGCCGGTTATTCCCCCTCCGGGCGTCGGAACGGTCGGCTGCTTTTGATTATAACAACCGAGAACGTTTCTTGTGGATGAGCTTCTCAGAACGAACACATAAAAAACAGTAACCAGAATCGATATATCGACACAGTAACTTTTTTAAATGAAACCTGCTGTGGTTGAACTTCTTGTTCATGTCAAAAAGTTGGGGTTTCCACATCCACTTCAAACACATTTAAATACTTATTCAAATAGTGCTGCCCAGCATTGTCCCTGAGATTTCTCTTTTTTTATTTTTCGTAGTGATGATGATAACGAGAACATTATTATTACTATTTTATTATTATAATATGAAATATTAAATAATACGTAATGTGGTGCGTGGTTAGACTGTTGTCTCGCACCTCTGTGACAGAGGGCGTTTTATAGGGATTCGTGTCGGAATAAAATCTGCTGTGCCCCAATAAAATATCACGTTTGACACCTATATTTTGGCAGTGTATTCATTAAGGATGATAATATCGGGACAAGAACTGATTTCTTTCTATAATCCCCCGCGGCGCACACATTAGGGTCAGTGTCATGGGTCTTGCGTCTTGTCATAAAACCGTAATGTTTTAATTAGCATCTGAAATAAAGAATGTTTTGACCGTTAGTTATTATTAAACATGTTCACCAAGATCACCAAAAATGGAATAGTTACATGAATGAATGGAATTATGAATATTATATGAATGAAATCTGAGCGATTAATAAAGCGGCTCATTTTAAAGTCAGATGTTTTACTCTAAATAACTCTGAATTTACTAATTATTTTCTGCAGTACACATTAAACTGATGTTTATATGACTTTTGTAAATGCACATGAAGCAGGAGATCCTCATTGATCCTTATTTTCAATTGGCGTAAAATGACAGTAGGCGGTCCGATTCTTCTGACCAATGGTCCGCTTTGACGCGGAAGCACGCGAAGCCTCTTGGTGTCTTTAGGTACTGATCTCAGATCAGCCTTTCCTGTTGAATTTCAAACTAAATAAATGAAGGTTACCGGCAGTAAAAAAACATGAAACTGAACCCAGATCCCATATGCTTCCCTGTTACTATCTAGGAAGAGCAAAGAATCGCTCAGAGAAACCGTGTTTACTTTTCAGCGTACATTATGACAGAACGGTAAAAAACATGTTTTAATGTTATTTGTGTATTACTAATAACACATAGCTGCTTACTAAGCAGTGAAAATGAATATATCATTAATGAAAGCTAGTTTACTGTTTACTGTGCAGTGTTTCGTTTGGCACCGTCTTAACTCCTGTGATTAGTGCTAGTGTCGTATGTAACGCGAAACATCTGTGTTTCTCGTCGTATACGTCGTAGAGTCTGCAAGTTGCTGTTAACGAACTGGCATTTTCTTATTTAAGTGGTGCAACTAAAATGTAACCAGTGTGTCACGGTATACGATTTCGCCTATTGCAGTAATATTACTCATGGATTTATTTCTCATCAAATAATTATTCTAAAAAGTTTATCTTGGCTGACTGGGACGATGTAATAGTTTAAAATTATGAGTGAATAGGATCCAATTTTAAAAAAATATATTTTCGTAATTAAAACACAAGATGTTTTTGGGACTATCACATAGTACGTAGTACTGTGGGTGCGCCGTGTTTGTATAAGGTGAACTTTGTTCTTTTTGCTGCTTGAACTGGAGAATCTATAGGCCCTCAAACTGGATTTTCACGATTTGGTATATACTGAACCGGCTCTAAATCGATTAGTGAATGAGTATGCGCAGCTGAGAAAGGATATATGTATGGATGGATGGAGAGAGATAGAGAGAGAGATGGGGTAAAGCAATTTGTGCAATTATATTTTATGCAAATAAGACAAACCTTTTGTCTTGTCAAGTGCTTTTTTACACCATACATAATAACGATTTCACTGCATCTGTAAACGTTTTATATAGGCATAATTCTTTTTTCTGACTATGGTAGGAAATAACACAGAATAGTTAAAAAAAATCGTTATGGCCTATGTATAAAATATTGCAGAAAAATGTGCTCTGTTTTGGAAGGTCCTGCTCCACCGCATGCTAATAGAATATAAGCTAATATTGTGCACTGGTCATCATGTCATGTTACATATTATGAATTGTGATGTTCTCAAAAGGCAAATTTACCGTTAAACATTTTAAACAATTAAAAAGTAGTATCTTAGAAGGAGTAATTTGATTTATAGATGGGATTGTGTGACATTCTGCGGCTGTTTCTTAGAGTGGTGATAAAATGTCATGACACCTGCTTACTGTTGTCTATTTCTTCCCAGTCCAGGCAGTTAGACCTCTGCCGCATTGTCTGAGGCCGACATCACAATGATGCCTTTGGCTCTGCTCAAACCCAGCTTAGACTTGGACAAACCATCCAGCTCCTTAGGGCTCCTGTCCAACGGTGCCGGACTGAATCTTGAGAACCGGGTGCTGGCTCAGGCCCCGGAGTCGCTCTCGGGCCCCTGCCTGGCGCTTGCCCTGCAGCACGGCTGTGCGTCCCCATCATGGACGACTGAGCCTGGCTCACCCGCCCTGCAGCCCACGTGGCTGTCCTCCACCTCCGCCTCCTCGCCGCTGCTCCCTCCCCGGCTCCTCCTCAGCAGCCCTGAGCACCTCAGTTCACATGCACGGCGCCAAGGACTGCTCTCCTCCTCTGTCCTCCAAGCTTCTGACGAGACCCGTGTCCTGCTACAGCCCACCTCCCCCTCATCTGTTCATTTGGGCCCTGTGGCTGTTGAGTCAGTGGTAGAAGAAGAACATAAAGAAGGAGATGGAGGAGAGGAGATGCCGGTTATAAATGAAGACTTGAAGTGTACGACTGAAGTTTACAGTGGGGTACGCCGCATCTTGTCACTTAATTTCTTGCAAATGCATGCGAACACGTGCTTACTCGTGTCTTTTTAATTACCAGTTGACGGTAAAGCTTCACAGCCCTGCTCTGACTGAGATAGTCATTTATTGCATTTACGTATGCCTAATCCTTGAATATTATCTGGCTGTGTGTGTGCATTAGGACCCCACTGAGGCGTCCACAGTAAAGCCTGTTCCAGAGGAAGAGAAGGACCTTCCTGGGCAGTATGAGGAGGATTTTGGGGAAGTCGAGGAGGTCGATGACCAATTGGAGGAAGAGCTGAAGGATAATAAGGTGAGAAATCTCAGGGGGCTCCCATAGCTTCATGTCTTACAAACATTTCTATGGTTAATTAGCATTTTAGGCAGTTATTCCAAATTACTTGTTTGGTGTTTTGAATGTTTTAATTTTTAACTAGTTAAAAATGATAGTTGATTATTGTTATTGATTTTTATATATTTTTCCTGTTGTTGATATAGTTGCATTTGCCTATAATAGGCTGACCTGTTGATTGTTTTAACCAGTGACTTGCTAGTCATGTGCCCTGATCACTAAACCACTTTGGATACTAGAATACAGGAAAGGATTCATTGTAAATGACCTGCGATCGGTAAGTTGTGTAACTGCAGTTTGCTCTGATTCAGAAGGCTAGAGTAAGGGTGGTTTGCATTGTTTACCGTAGTACCTGTTGCTGAATGCCGTCTGCCTCTCCCTGGTGATGAAAAACACACCCCCGGGAGAGCAAGACTGGGAGAAGAAGGAGACTCTGTGGACAAATATGAAGGGCCTGGCAGAGAATGTGTCTCAGGAAGACGCCCAGTTCTTACTCAAAGTGAGTTCACCTGGAGGACAGGCCTCTCAGTGCAGAGATGAATGACCAAATACACCAGAAGAACAAAGCTGGTTAAATGGCTATCATGAAGGGTGCATGTACCCTCTACTTTCTTCTGAATTATGATGTGGATGCATTGTCACCATAGTCGCCTGTCCACTAGGTGGCGGTGTACACGCGGCAGGAATTGAACATTCGCCTTACAGCCAACTTCCTGCTGGCTTTGGCAGCACACCTGCCCACCACAAAGCCACACCTGCGCCGGTATTTCTGTGCAGCAGTGCAGCTGCCCTCTGATTGGCTGGAAGTGATAAGGCTTTACAGTAAGGTGAGTTGAGGTTTTTGGTATTGCTATGCTATATAAACGCAAAATAGAAGTATGCGATGCAACGTAATGTAAATACTGATCTGAGATTGTTGTTAGATATTATTTATTGAGGTGGCAGTTTGATTTTATAATATGGAAGTCTGAAAGAGTTAGAAGAATCATTAATATTGATTGAATGATACATTTGTGGTCTTAATACATCTGGGATTTAACATTTAACCAGACACCTGATTTTCCTGCTCTCTCCACAGTGCTTCAGCCAGACCCTGCCCACTTGTCTGAAGAAGGCCCTGACGGATAAATTTAGGCAGTTTACGGGATATCAGCTGGCCAAGTACAACACGCGCAAGCAACGTAGCAAGCACTACCGGGGCAAGGTGGCAGTGACCCAGGTGACACGTGGGCCGACGGGAACAGTGGGGCTGATCTGCTACACGTACCCCTCCCATCTTGGGACATGTGCCGTGTGTTTCCTGTGTAGCCAGGCATGAATGCATGAATGAGGAAGAGAGGACTGTTTTCAGGCTGCACTGAACTGCCAACTGTACCAATTTAAGCAGTTTACTCTTTGCTTTAGTATGGAGCTTATTAGTGCTTTATACTGCTTTTAACTAAGCAGGCACTGTGCCCGGCCAAGATTCTGGTTACAGGTTACTGCTTTAACCTGTTAGTTGATTTTAGTAACCATCTATACCTTTATCCCCAAACTATCCCTCCTATTTTTTCCTCACTCCCATCCATCTGTTTCTTGTCCTCTCTGTCTCTCTCTGTCTCTCACCTGTCACTTTCTGTCTCTCTCTCTCTCTCTCACCTGTCACTTTCTGTCTCTCTCTCACTCTCTCGCCTCCCAGAAACCGTCCTCGAGGAAGTGGGCAAGCTGGGCCAAATGCCTGAAGTCCAGTCCGGTGATGCTGCAGAAATATGTGAGCTGGTCTTTGTGTTTACGCTTTGCTTCTGACCGTACATTGTGTACTGCACTAGATGCGGCTTCCTGTATTAAAAAAAATGCCAAAACCTGCTTTTTTTTTGCACTTTTGGATAACAGATATTAATCACATTAAATTGCGAGGCAGGGCAGTGTCCCTGCAGGTAAAGACGTGGAAACGTGTGTGAAATCTACGTCCTCAGTGTGTATGTGTCATTAATGAAAACTAAAGCTGTAAAAAAAAATTTTCATAAACTAAAATAAAGTTAGACAGGAAATTTTTTTTTTAACAAAAACTATACATAATAATAAAAAATATTAAATAAAGAAATAACAATTGTGAAATAGGTAACTACCATTTTTAAATACTATGTACCTTTAGCAATGATTTATCTTTGATTACTATTAATAAAATCTAGAGCACGTTTTGCCCATTTTGAGTTACATGATGTGAGTATTCATGTAGGATAATCTAAAGATCAGATACATAAAATAACTCTAGAAATAATTCAGTCTATCCACAGGAATAAACCGAAAGCGCAATAAAACTTAAACGGAATCTACAGAAAACGAAATAGAAATATATTAAAAACAAAAAAACAAACGGCGACACCCATGTGTATGCAGACGGATGCGATGGAGCACAAAGCAGCGGATAAAGGTGCCAACGTCTTCAGCCTGAAGAAGATGATCCAGAGGCTTCATATCAGTGAGCCGGCCGAGCACGTCATGGCCGTCCTGGGGAAGAGGTGATGTGCTCTCCGCGGGCTAAGGGCCGTACGATCCCAGCCGTTGCCACCCCTTGCGTCTGCCCCAGGACCGTAATGCCTGTACTCTGTGCAGGTACCCAAAGGATGCGAAGGCGTTCATACACAGTGGCCTGAAGGGCATCTGGGACCCGGATCGGGCCGGTCTGCGCATGAAGCTGGTGCAGCCCGACACCTGGGAGAGGATGCTGAGTCAGGAGGGGAACACGGCGAAAACCTGGGCCAAGCTCATAGGTCGGCGGAGGCGCGGGCGGAGGCGCGGGCTTACGCACGCACTCACGCTTACGCACACACGCTTACGCGCGGGCTTCTGCTGGCGGGCACCATCTGGGCGGAGGCCACGCTCACAGAGCACACCCATAGCTCAAAGCGCAAATATCACGTTACGTGCGTACATTGCGTGTGCATGACGAACATTTGAGCAAATTTGAGCATTTACAGTTAGGTGTTTTATCTGAGCTTTAGTTTCCCTGACTACATGTGTTTCAGTTTCCTGTTTTGAATTGAATTTGTTTTTATGCTTGACAGTATAACAAAAAGATTTTTGCTGCTCTCTCAGGGCTTGACGAAACGGTAAACTAGACAGAAGGAGGGAATGTATGATATACAGATAAGTGTTTTTGTCCGCTTGTCATGTGAGTGGAGCAAAGTGAAGCGATAAGATATGAGAAACGTGTGATGCAAAAACTTATGAGACGCAAAATTTCGGCTTTTCATGAAGCAATGTATTCATACAGATATTGGACGTTTGCATTTTCTATGGTGACTGAAGGTTATGTCTGCCTTGCGTATCACTTTTTATCATGTAGACAGTAGATCCGATACTCCGAGGCCAAGAACAAGTTTCCAAAACTCGCTCAGGGGACAGGATACATTTTCAGGAACATGTTTTGGAAATTTAGGGAAATTTCTTCATTGTATTACATGAGAACTCAGTGACTTTTGCTTCCCGATACTGTAACATATGATAAGGACAACTGACTTTTGGTCGTCTACAGTTTCATCTCAGCGTCAACAAAAAAAAATGGCCCGAGCGAGTTTTGGAAATTTGCTCTTTATGCGTGTTGCCGTTTCTGTCCTGTAGCTCTTCTTATTTGCCTCTTGTAGACAGCAGAGCTCTTCCCTTCATGGCCATGCTGAGGAACCTCAGAAACCTGATCAGCAGCGGCATCAGTAAGAAACACCACCAGAAGATTTTGGCGCGGCTGATCAATAAGGTATGATCTCGGACCCTGGCCGAGAAGGACCTCCACGAAGCTTTTTTCAAGGTGCCCGCAAGCATCTTCAGAGTTTTACTGAGGTGAAGCCAATGGCAGCAGGGCTATGAATCAACTGGGATGGACTCCAGCATTTTGGGTCATGTTAACCGGATGTTCTGAGGAGGTCTTGGAGATGTTCCTTTAGCTGCGTTAATGTGCTGCCTTTGCAGGAGTCGGTGGTTAAAAGCAGACAGTTCCCCTTCCGCTTCCTTGCTGCCTACAAGGTGGTCATGGACCTCTCTGACTCAGGTGAGTAGGTTTGCCGTTCACCTTCAACCCCCTGGTTACCATGTCAACCAGCTGCGGGGCTTTAGCCTGTTTTTCAGCCGTCGTGCTGTAAGGTGCCGTCATCCCTGTATCTTGCCTCAGTGAAGCCGCGCAAGAACGCCACGGTGCTGGGCAGCATCCTGAACAAGATGCCAAGGACCAAAGAGTTCAAGCAGCTGGACTGGCAGACGGCCAAGCGCAAAGAGCGGAGACAGGCGCTGAGCGTGCCCTTCGTCTACCGCTTGTACCGCATGAACAGGAAGCAACTTGATTTGGCCAGGTACACGACTGTGCAACCCGCTGGCCCGCCTCTCCGCGGCTGCTCCTCTTGCTGAATGCTTTGAGCGTCACTGGTGTCCCCATCGCCTAATAGACGGCAGAATTATAGCTGACACTTCACTGGCTAAGTAGGTTTTCATTTGCAGTGTTTTTGACCTGGTGGATGTTCAGTTGGACACATTAACTGTAGGATGACGCATTCACACATGTAGGGTAAAATCATCCATCCATCCATTTTCCAGTCTAATCACTACACATGTAGTCAGGCTAATTGGTGGAAATCCTACAGGAGAGCATCAGGGCTCTTTGGGTAGCACTGTACTGGGATAGGCTCCTTGATAACCCCATATAGGATAAGGGCTTGGAAGATGGATGGACGCAGGGGTGTTTACGGGGGCAGAGCCACAGGGGCAATGGCCCTGGTTGAAAGCTGATTGGCCGCTGCAGTGCCCACACCCTTGCCGATTCCAAACATATCATTGGCTGATGCAATGGTTGTCCCCTCTTTATGAATTACGACCACTCTTATGCCCCCCAACTCAAGAAATCCTAGAATTGACCCTCGATGAATGTTACATGGAAGAAATTATAATGTTAATTCTAAAAATGTATCCATAGAGTGACTGCTTTGCGATGGAATTGGAAACCCACCTTTAGACCGAGAACTGGAAATGGAAAGTTCAGGTCCAGAAAGTACAAATCCAGACCAAGGTTTTGTTTCAACCAACCAGTTGAGTATAAAGAGTCACTGTTGCAGAGTTCTGAACTAGTTGGTTGAAACAAAACCTAGGTCTGGATTGGTACTTTCTGGACCGGGACGTTCCACCTCTGCTGACAGCCGTGTTCTGCACTCTGTCAGAATGAGGCGATACAACGGGAACCTGCTGCAGCAGTACCTGCAGGCCCTGGAGACGGCAATCCAGATCTCATGCCAGCATAATGTGCCCCTGCTCCCGGGCCGGACCCTGATCTTCTGTTCCACCAACGTCAGTCAAGAAAGGAAGTGGCGCGGCGGGCAGGGCTTCTGCCTGCCGGCTTCGCAGAAGAGCACAGAAGCAGAGGGGGAAGCTTCATCCAGTGTCACTGTGAGGGACTTAATTTGCTCCAGGGACTGGCTGACCCTGACGTCTTGATTTCATGTTGCTTCAGTCTTTTATAAATGAATATAATTATATTTGATGCCGTTAAATTGTCTGTAATGTATGACTGTGCTTGTGACTGTGCTTGTGACTGTGCTTGTGACTGTGTTTGTCACTGTGTGCGCCATTTTCTTTGTGTTGCTTTGTATAGGCTCCGGATGACATAAACTCTTAGAAGATGTATGTACTAATTGAAGACTTGACATAATGGTAATGAACGTATGATGATCTATTCCCCACCAGGCCCAGCAGATGGCAGTGTTATTAGCATTAATGATAGCCCACCGCAGTGAGGATGCTCAGCTGTATCTCGGGAGTTACAGTGGTGTTAAGGAGGTCAAGCTCAAGTCCAACGTGCTTTTGGAGAACGTGCCGCATGTGATGGAGCAAATGGAGGTGAGGCTGAGTCTGATTTAGCTGCTGTCGCTTCTGCCGCAGCTGCAGCAGGTTCCTCGCGATTTCCTGTGAAGGTGACCTGGAGATGCCCCCCCGATGTCTTGCGCTTACCTGGTTTTGCTTTTATTTTTCTCTTCCCCCCCCCCCCCTCCCTCATAGCTGGATCAG
>JAABNX020000090.1:958135-970025 GCA_015163995.2 Mormyrus lacerda
AGCTGGATCAGAATGATTTCGTTTCGACTCCAAATTTTTTTGCTGAGATGAAGGCACAGAAGACGAAGGTACTTTACGTATAGAAGATGTTGGCTTGTGGTGAATCCTCACCCTAATTCCGTGGCCCCAAAAACCGATTAACACCCACCTGCTTCTAGCTGAGATGCTGGTTATTTGTAAATGCAGAACTTGTCGCTGCATTAGAACTGTTAAATACATAATGGCTACGTGACTGCATTCAAAATTGTACTTTCAGCAGTTAATTTCATGTTGTTACTTGCATCAGTCATCATTTCCCATGTGTGTTTTTACTGTTCTGTCACGTCTCCCTGTTTTTAGGTAAACACGATAATATGCTTTGATGACGTTCCAGAAGTGTGTCGAAGTATTTCGAAATACGTTAGTCAAACGGACAATGACACCCTCGTCATCAGCATGTATCTGAGCCAAAAGTAAGACTTTTTCCCCTCTTCTCTTGATTTAGTGTGACCTCCCAGATCTTTGTCTTACTCTGTGATGTTTTTCATTCTGCACATGGCTCTTTGTTTGCCGCTGGTATTTTTGACTGTTGTTCTGATGTTTGGAGAGACCTGCCAGCCCCCAGTACTGATGCCCGCCAGTAACCCGCCGCTGCCTGTTTCAGGCCCACCGTCTGGACTGCGAGCAAAGAGCGAAACTGGATAAACCTCCACGGATTCAGCGAACAGATCCTACAGTAGGGGCTCTTTAACACCAGTCTGAAAGGTTCAGCGTGTTGAAGTATCTGAAGTGTTTTAAGAAAGAATCCTTTGTACCACACATGAATGCGGGTTGAGACAAGTTATGCGAATTGATTTTAAAGCAAATAATTAGATTTACACTGGCAGTAATGCAATTGATACTGTTGATTTCTTTATTATAGCTTTATTTATTAGTTTTTTTTGCAGTTTGTCTTTGTTTTCTCATAAGATAGTTTGAAACATTTACAAATGTATTTGATGTAATTTTAAATATCAAGAAGTATATACAGAACATCTGTCCTGGACATTTAATGGTATATAAAAAGAAGTGTATATCGAACATCCTTCTTGCAGTTTGAATTTTTGTTGTCGTTCTCCCTCCACGCTGGTTGTTATTTACGTCCATCTCCATCTTCCTCCAGGTTTGTGGCAGAAAGAGGCTCATCTCGGCTCCTGGATCACGTGGATCATATGGACAAGCTCCACAGTGTCCCCCCGCCTGCGGACGGAAGGGATCGGGTTCGACGAGACCCCATCCTCACCCCCATTCCCGCCACCCCGAAACTACGGTAAACTCCCTCCGCACTCGGCCATCGTTCACCTACCAGACACAGTGGCTGACGAGTTTGCGCGCGTCATCACTCATTTCTGATCGATACATGACTCCTCCGCCCTGCTTTAGGTGGCAAGGCGTGCGGGTGTTTGTCTCCTCCACCTTCCGGGACATGCACAGCGAGCGCGACGTGCTGGTCCGCAGCGTCTTCCCGGAGCTCCGGCGCAGGGCTGCTCCCTACGGCCTTCGGCTGCACGAGGTGGACCTGCGCTGGGGCGTGACGGAGGAGGAGGCGAGCCGTGCCACCGAGCTCTGCCTGGCCGAGGTCTGCCGCAGCCAGCTGCTGCTGGGCGTTCTGGGAGAGCGGTATGGCGCGGTGCCTCCCCGGCCCGCTCTGCCGGACCTGCCGCAGTACCACTGGGTAAGACACTCGCTCGCTCTCGCCCTCTGCCTTTAATCAAGTAAAATACAAGGGGACGTATCCCCCCCCGACGTTCCTTATCGTTTATTATGAATCCACATTTTACTGAGGCCAACTGCACATTCAGCTTGTAGAATCATTTTATCATATAATTCAGTTAATTTTTATTTAAGTACTGGTTAGTTGTGAAGCTTAGTTTTGTTTAAAATGCCGATATTTTTATTGTTTTAAAATTATCTTTAATATCTCTTTTACATCGCATCCTTTCACGGTGTGACTATGGCATGCGTGGCCGCTGTGGTGTCGCAGTATACATGCGATATGCATCAATATGTCAGCTAGAAAAGAGATCTGAGCATTATCGTGCATATTATTGTTCAAAGCATCATGAGGTAACTAATATTATTCCCTTCTGGGACCATCTGGGGTGTAGAATATTAGGTGTATTTCTGCCTCCTCCAGCCCCCCAAAGATCTGCAGGTTTCCTTGACGGATGCTCTGCTAAGTACCGCCGCCAACAGCTCGGCAAATGGCCGGCAGCATTCCGTCTGTGTCACGTGACTCATTTTCCTCTCGCTTTGGGAATGCAAAATACGCTCTGTGAATGATACACATTCGTCTTTCTCATTCATCACTCTTTCTGGGTACGTCGTTCCCTTTTTTTTCTCTCTCTCTCAGCTGGAGTCCACTCCGCCTGGGTTGTCCATCACCGAAATGGAGATCCGTCAGTTCGAGGCCCTCTACTCGGATTCCGCTCGGGCTCGCATGCTGTTCTACTTCCGCTCCCCACACATTTCCAAGTGCGTGGGATTTCGCAGTTTTTTCCATGTGTATGCGCCCTTCTCCAGCTCAGATACGCCAGTCAGATGTCTGGAGTTTGTTGTCTGTTTTTTAACAAAAACACACATAGAGATCATGTAACTACAAGGAAAGAGACGGAGTGACCAAAACCCTACAGAGCTGGTTTGGGATGAGTTGGATCGAAGAGTAAGGGCAAGGTAGCCAACTTGTGGCCAGAAGTTGTGGAAACTCCTTCAGGCCTGTTGGAGAAGCATCCCAGGTGGCTACATCTGAAGGAATGCTGATAGTCTGTAGTGCTTGTTGAAGCAAAGGGGGGCTATTTCGAAGAGTCTAAGGTTTGAGAAAGTTCTGAGATGTTGAACACCTCTATTTGATATTCATTACTTCATTGCCTTGAAGTCTTTTACTATAAGGTGAATCACAGCTAAAATAGAGGCAAATGCATTAAAAGTTGTTCCAGACTTTTGGCTGGTCCTGTATGTTGAGGGATGTACAAGCTATGGGCATGTGTACAGCAGCATAAAGAACACACCTGACATCTTCAGGGGTTCCTCCTAAGTTTCCTTGTGTTGGTGTGTTTTCTTTTTCTCAGGTCTGTCCCTGTGGCATGGCGGGCAGAATTTGCTGCAGAGTCCAGGGAGGCTGAATCCAAAATGTCAGACCTTAAAA
Source organism: Mormyrus lacerda (assembly GCA_015163995.2). Lineage (NCBI taxonomy): Eukaryota > Metazoa > Chordata > Actinopteri > Osteoglossiformes > Mormyridae > Mormyrus > Mormyrus lacerda. The sequence goes on from JAABNX020000090.1 coordinate 961,299, forward strand.
GCAGAATACTGTCTAAAGGGATAAAAGTGACCACAGAGTAAGATCCACGTTCATGAATTTGGTGTGAAGCCCAATTAAAAACAGGGCAAATTTTTAATTTGACGATCATGGACGACAGTTTATTCTTTCTGCTATTTATCCATCTTCCATTGTCACAAAATAGGGTTTATGGGGACGGAGTATGCAGCAGTTAGCTGAGAAATTGCTTTTTATTTTGCTTGTCAGTTCCCTTCAGAAAGTTAATTTGTGCATCTTTGTGTATGCTTCTTACTTATGTTTGTGTTAGCTGCTGTTTTACTGTTTCGGCATTTAGATCTTCCTCTAAGCACGATTTGCTTTGTTTACCAGCTGGCTCTTGTGCTTTCATTAGCTGATTTTATGTGTCATCCTTGTCTATCCTTGTTCTCTGCGTCTTCGCTTGTCTTCGCCACAGTTACCCTTGTGAATGGGCTGGTGTTCAGGATGGAAAACCCCATCTGAAGGGTCTGGAGGAGTTTGAGAGGGCGGTGGTCGAAGACCTCTGGCAAGCTTTGCTGAGGCTCTACGTTGAGGTTGGACAATCTGGGGTGGACTGTCATGGCAGCTGTGTGGCTCAGGCCATGCCCAAGCGTTCTTCAGATCTGGGGCCTGTATTTTGAAGCAGGATTTTTTGCTTTGCCGGATAACTTGCCAGATTTAAGGCGTTCGGCGCTAAATGTAAGTGAATGACAATGGAGTCCGTTAAAACTTGGGAACCTTAAATCCGACACGTTTTCCAGCCAAGAAATCCAGCTTGATGATACAGGTCCCTGGTCTTGAAACGCCTATGGGGCACTAATGCTCTGCTAAGGTAGTAAGCATTTTCAGAGAAGGGTCTGTTTTCACAGGATGTGGACAAAGTCGCCCCCATGTCGGAGGTCTCAGAGCAGGAGGCCTACCAGGAGGTCCAGCAGAGGCAGTGTCACGGCCGGGGCAAGCTGCTCGCCGCGGCAATATCAAACGTTCTGGAAGCTCAGGGGAGAGGCGGCTGGGGCATGGTGCTAGTGGAAGGAGGTCCAGGAGATGGAAAGACTGTGTTTATGGTAAATCTGTTAGATTCACAATAGTAATTTGAATCAAAGGATGACTGAACGTTCCCAGAAGCAGAAATGAGTCGTAAAATCCTTAAAATCCCTTCTTCCTGTTTAATGTACTCACACCCTCATATTTCCCATCTTTCTCACTATTCGTCTTTATTATTTTCATAGTTTATTTATTCTTTCTTTTATCTGAAGTTTATTCTTATTTATTCTTGTGTTTTTTAACTGTTTTAACAGTGGTGTAAGTGAATATTTGTGTATGTGACAAATAAAAACTTGAAACTTGAAACTTAACTTGAAAATGGAAATGCATTCTCTAATCCTTTAACCCCCAATATTTATACATGTACGTTTCAAACAGGCTGCATTGGCTGATGCCCTGAGGACTAGCCAATCCAAAGAAGGCTCCGAATGTGATGTCATTTCCTATTTCACTGCTGCCAGCCCGACCGCTTACAGCGCAGAGCAGTTACTGCGCTGCCTCATCTGTTGCCTGAGGAAGAGGTTGGGGAAGCATGACGATGAGGCTTCCCTCCATACTAATTATAAGTACGTCCAGTCATCTGAGCTCAAACATTCCCCAGTGATGACATTTTTCATGCTATGTGTTCTTAAATCAACAGAAAAATGATTATTCATATTCAGATGATGGCAAGTTTGATAAAAAGATTTCTTTCTGCGTACAGTGAGATCAGGTATTATTTCGTATTATGATTTAGAGTTTTCATTTACCACATTTCCTCTGTTTGTTGTAGAGGCCTGTTAACGGAATTCCACTCTCTGCTTGGTACGTTTGACCATGCCAAGAGTAGCCAACCACTCGCCATGCTGATTGATGGGGCGGACTTAGTTCAAGATGCCAGAGGACAACTAGTATCTGATTGGATACCGCAGTGCCTCCCTCGGGTACTGTGATTTCAGGGCGAACCGCTGAATGCTTTCTGTGTGTCTACTGCATACCTGACCCTGCCGTTGTTCCTTTTGCCGGTTGCTTCTGCAGGGCGTGTCTGTCGTATTGAGCGTCACTTCTAATTCGGTCCTCCGGGAAACCCTGGCCAAGAAGAAGGGGACCGTCCTGTTTCCCATGGGACACCTGTCTCTGCTAGACAAAAAGGAGATCGTTCAGAAAGAACTGGCTGTGTATGGGAAGAAACTTAGCGGGGCAGCTTTTAACAACCAGGTCCGTTCAGATGTTAAATGCATAATGGTGTTAAAGTGTGTTAGCGTCCGTCTTTCTCTTTGCCTTGTCTGCTGCATCATTTTTTATTTTTTTTTTTACATACAGCTGCAGACCTTGTTGATGAAGAAAGGATCCATCAGTCCGTTATACCTGCATCTTGCCTGTGAGGAGCTGAGGAGCTTCGCTGTCTTTGACAAGGTCAGAGTGCAAAGGGCAGTGGGGTCACATGGCGCAGTCAGCCTGGTCACGTGACCCTTTACAATTCGCATCCCCTCGAAGCGGAGTAGAATGAGCTGTTGGTGTGTTTGCAGATGAAGGAGAGCCTGCAGTCTCTTCCTCAGTCCCTGAGCGCGCTCGCTCGACATTGTCTCTCCCGGATGGAGTCCCAGTACAGAGGAGTGGGTCTGGCCTGGGCTATGGGGGCGCTGGCTGTCAGCAGCTCAGGTGGGCGAGAGATCACTGGCACACTGTACTCCCAGCATGCAACACGCCCTAATGCACACATGGACTCCCAGACCGTCCATATTTTCACTGCCACCCAGCTCCTGATCTCTGGGGACCCCTAGGCAGCAGAGAGACGTGGGGCGTCTAGGGGTCTCTAGGGACTGGATTCAGACATAGCGTATACATTAGGCGAGGCGGTTTTTATTTAAATTGCACAATTTCATACACAAAGGCAATTCGAAGTGTTTTACAGAAATTTAAAAAATGCAATTTAAAAAATAAAAATAAGGCTTAAGGCTTAACTTACAATGTAGAGGTTAAAGGGATAGAATTGAATTGAGTGTTTTTTGCAAAATAGGATAAATAAAAGTCAAGTACAATAAAACAAAAATGATTTTTTTGTTTTTTTGTGCACAAAAATGATTACACAACATGCAAATCCGTAATCATGTGCAGGGCAGTTGATTGATTGACGTACTGATTGATCTTTATTTCAAACAAAGTCCTTTGCATGAGAACATCCGAATACCAGTGTTTCATTGGTTGGTTCTCATTGCCCTGTTCCAGGCCTGAGGGAGGGAGACCTGTATGCCGTACTGAGCATGTGCAGTGAGCTGTGGACAAGAAGCGAGCCGGTCACATGGGACAGAATGCTTCACCTGGCCCGCAAGCCACAGCAGCGCCTGCCCATGGCCGTCTTCTCTCAGCTGTTCCGGACTTTACAGAGGTACAGCTGTGTGATTACAAACAGTATCCAAGCAATCGATTGGAGGAGTATTGCGTCAAGTAACCAAAGCGTCCACTGATTAATATTTCTGAAAGCTTTGACGTTAATTCTGCTGCAGTCTGATTGGCCAGTCCCTCTGCCGAGGGCCAGACGACCGTCTCGCATTGTCCAATCCTGAGATCAGATTGGCCTTCGAGGACCTCTTCCTGTCGAAAGAGGTTGACAGGTCCAGAGCTCACGGTTTGCTGGCAGGTGAGGGAATTTAGTGTTGTACCCGTCAACCTAGATTAGCACAGTTACTCGCACGTTCCGGAATTAAATAAGCATTATAAAGGCGTGTTCCTGATCTTTGTCATTCCCAGCACACTTCTGGGCCCTCTCTGACCCGCACGGGGCGGACACCTTCCTGTACGGTGATGTGGATGCCCTTGCCCTTCTGCCCCCCCATTTGGTTGGTGACCTCGCCCGTCATCCTCGCACCCTCGACATCCCACATCTCAGCCTCTGCATTATTTTGCCCTTGACCTTCAAACCTCAAAATCTTCCGGTGCCGAGTGCTGGTCAAAGGTCCCGTGTCTCGCCTTCCTGCTTCAGGTGAGCGGCGGCCACCGGGAGGCGCTGCGTTCTCTGCTCTCCAACTTCGACTTCCTGCATGCCAGCGTGCGGCACGGTCACCTACACCAGCTGCTGGAGATGTACAGAGAGTTTGGTGAGCAGGCCCTCTGTGCCATGATGAATTTTATACAACAGCCCAGGTTAATAATCACACGCCTTTATTATCATTTAACTGCAGTATTATAACACAGGAGGTGCGGAGAGCGACTCAGTAATGACAGCAGAGTCGCATGATACAGTGAATTCTCAGGAATGTTTTATTAAATCTCTAGAAAGACATGTGTGTGCATAAAAGTTCACCAGTGCATGATTCCTACAAAAATGTTGTACAAGGTGTGGATGGATTTATAATGGTTTCTGCTCAACTTGATTCTTGCTGATGATCAGCATCTCTTTGATTATTGTTAAACCCTTTGGAATTACCTGGATTTCTGCATGAAATGCTCCTGAAGTATGATTTGACCAAAGTCATAAATACGGTCGTATTTAACAAATAACACATAACTGATTCTTAGTTCTAGATTGAAGAACTTGCTTTCAAAGACCTTCTGCAGTTGACCTTTTCAGTTCCCACATCTTCTTTTGTATGATGGCAGCCATTGTCCCCGGCAACCTGGAAGCGTGCCGCGACTTCCTGCTGCGTAACGCGGCCATCCTGTCCCGGTGGCCGGCCCTCTTCCTGCAGAGGGCGCTAAATGAGCCGGCAGGTGGAGCTCCCAGCATTTGGGCCGAAAGGGTCTCGAAAAGGGGGCGTCAGCAAGCGGGCGGAGGGATGCGGGTGATGAGGTGGCGGAATAAACCGGATCATCTGCAGAGAGATGCCAGGTGAGTGACACCACGGTGCCGTTACGGAGCACAAGTAATATGTGTAATTAGCAGTTTTAGTCATCTAAAAAGTCCCTGGGCCCTCTCATGGCCACTTTCATGTGTCGTTTTCACACCACATCAGGAACCGGGACCTTTATGCTAAATCAGCACGGGAAACGCAAAAAGTTTGTAGGTTAAACTTCACACTTAATATCATATGAAACTAACTGGGTACACAAAATGACGGAGGATAAATATGGCGTTTTGTTAGTTATCAGGAGGTTTGAACGCTACATACATATAAATACTTGTAAATACATAAATACTGGGTGGCGCGGTGGTGCAGTGGTTAGTGCTGCCGCCTCACAGCGAGAAGGTCCTGGGTTCTGTCCCAGGTTCTTTCTGTGTGGAGCCGGTGTTCGCGTGGGTTTCTGCTGGGGGCTCTGGTTTCCTCCCGTGGTCCTAAAGTGTACACGATAGCTTAATTGACGACTCTACATTGGCCCTGTAATTGTGTGTGCGCCCTGCGGTGTGTTGGCGGCTGCCCAGGGTTGGTTCTCTCCTGTACCCATTGTTCCCAGGATAGACTCCGGTCCCTCCCGCAACGCCAGTTGGGATTAAGTGGTTACAGTGATGGATGGATGGATGGATGGACACGCGACCTGATTCTTAGTAAATCTGGCCAGCTGTTTGATCTTTCATATTTCACAGAATTAAAAAAATGTGTAAAGTTATCCTGCTAATGAGTGCTGACTAGGTTCAACGCTGCCAACGGCGATATTACACAAAAGTATATTGGTTGCCGATGGTTCTGGAACTGCCTCAGAAGAACTACAATCAGGTTGAGTTCCTGTGGTGTGAATATGACAAAAGTTCCTGGTTCCAGAAAAAAGTTCCGGCAGTGTGAAAGCGCATTATACATGTCTACATGATGATGATGGTGATGAAGAATATTGTTATGGTATTATTTTTTCAGTTGCTACTCGAGATTCGAATTTTCTGGTGTATTTAACTTCATTGCTTCATAATGAGCATTTTCTGCCTTATTTACACACTTGTGTATAGACACACACATACACCTCTACTCCTCTTCCCACAGTCAGCTACTGTCCACTTTCCTGTCCAAGCCCACCTGTGTGGCCGTGAGCCCCTCCGCCATGGTCGTGGCTGTGGGGGCTGCACAGGGCTCCCTCTACGTCCTCAACTCGGAGACAGCACAGGTAAGACTGCGACTACACATCTCTCACCCAGACGAATCCTATCTCCAGTGGTGGAATGATGGCGGTCTAAAACGAAGGATAAACAACATGTTTGAACTGTGTCCTGCCTACCGGCGCTGACAGGAATTGAGGTCACTTGTCAGCAGTGGTGATGGCATCTCCAGTTGCATCTTCCTGGATGAGAGGCTCCTGGGTTCCACCTCTTTCGATGGACAGATAGAGATATGGGACATCAACAGCGGTTGTAGGTAGGAGTGAACAGCCAAAAGAAATTGTGAATAAACAACGTGCAGAAACATCAGTACTCTGTGTCTCTTTGGCAATCTACCGCAGTAATTAATTTTTTGAACTACCTTTTTGTCTTTCAAGGGTTGTCCATGTTGATGCGCACTCCCACTGGATTACAGGAAGTGATGTCAGTGCAGACAGGAAACACTTTGCCACAGTGTCTTTGGATTTAAACCTTAAGGTTAGTTGTAATGTTGGTTGTGTGTTGTTCAACAACAGTTAACGTTTGATGGTCGTCATGTTTAGTACAGATGTTGTATGTTGTCTTTCTCTCTTCAGCAGGCATGAAAGAAGATTATCTGTTTTATTTTTTTTCTTTTCTCTTTTTTTTCCTCCTCTCTACCTCTCTTTCCCCCTTCTTCCCCTTTGTTTCCCCCCTCTCTCTCCATCTCCTTCACTTGAGAAAGTAAATAAAAATATTTTATAAATAAAAATAAATAAATAAATACAAATAAAGTAGTCCTCTGCAGAGGGGGGGTGGTGGAGGGAATAAAATAAATAATAAACCTTAAGGTTAGACTCGCAGGAACAGTTCTTTATTTACCCCGTGAAATTTGTTTTACAAAATATGTCCTGCAAGTTGCCGTTTTAAGATGATAAACAGCAAAAGTCTTTGTTTAACCTCCTAGTCCTTTGTCTTGTGCCTTGTCCCATGCGCGGCGTTCCAGGTGTGGACAAGTCAAACAGGAAAACTCGCTGCCACACTCACAAACCCCTCTCCGCTGAACTGCGTAACCTTTCACCCCGAGGGACAGCTTCTGGCAGTCGGGGCCTGGGATGGGGGGGTGCGTCTGTGGAACTGGCTCACTGGGGAGATCACTGCTGTAAGTCTTTGTGGGGAAGACGTCATGAGACACTTTGTGACACGTGCATTGTAACAATTTACAGCGGAATTGTGTGTGCGGCCGCCCTGTTGGTTGAGTTGTATTCTCTGTGAAGTCTTCAGCTTCCTCGACCTCGTCATTCATTCTCTCTGTCTGAACCCGTTTCTCTCTCCTTGCTCTCCTTTCAGACTCTGTCCGGCCACCGGCAGTCTGTGCGCAGTCTGTGCTTCTCTCCCGGCACGGCCCACCTCTCCTCCGGATCTCTGTCTGGGGAGGTGCGCGTGTGGTCCCTCCCGTCCCACGTTTGTGTGGGCTGCTACCAGGCTCACCGGGGATCGACGGAGGTGCTCAGCTTCGTGCGGGAGGGGCGGATGCTGCTCAGTGGGGGAGCTGACAGCATGGTAAGATAGACGGGGACTGTGGTTTATGTGGAAAGGTAGCAGCCTTTTGACGGCCTCCCGCTTCTCACAGGTGCAGCTTTGGTCAGGGGTTCTTGGAAGGTCCCTGTGTCAGCTCGGAGAAGAAAAGGTTGGAATCGGGTCCAGCTCTAGTCACGATTTTGATCTTTATTACAATTAACCGCTAACGAACTTTTGAAGTGTTTACTGATCCGCACGAGTCTTCTTCTTCGGCAGATGAGCCACGATGGGTCCACACTGTCCGAATCCCAAGCCCTTTGCGTGTCCGCGTCTGGGGGTTACGTGGCTGTAGGTTACCATGGCGACGGCCTGAAGTTGTTTCTGGTGGGGTCGGGTATGTTCGTGTCACCATAGTGAGGATTTCTCAGTGTCATCAGTCAGAAGCACAGATTTTGCCGCAACTGTAGCATAATATTGAATGTCCATACAGGTGAGATGCTTTGGGCCAGTGAGAACTTCAGCGCGCCTGTGCAGTGCCTTACGTGGATCGGGACCCAAAAGGAGGCGGAGCTTTTGGTTACTGGGGGTGGAGACAAAATCATGAGGACGTGGAAGCGGATGGAGGCCAGTCTAGAGCTGCAAGGCTGTTTCGAGACACAGCAGGGAGCTGTTGTTGCCATGGCGCGGTCTCCGTCCTTCCTAGCTTCTGCCTCAGGTGACTGGCTCAGTTGTTGGGTTTCTTTAGTTGCTGTCTGGACTGATTCAGCAGTCAGAGATGTTTCATCTCCCAGTCCCGTCACACAAAGCTTAGTGGTAATGAATGAAAATGAACACCTCTCTCTCTTTCATTCGTTTTTCCTCTCTCAGAGGACTTCACCATTGCTCTGTGGTCATTGGGGGATTTGGCGGAGAACCCTTCCAGTCCCAGTCCTGTATCTCTCCTGCGAGGCCACCAAGGCGGGGTCACATGCCTTAGTTTCAGCCGCAGTGGGGATAAGCTTCTGTCAGGAGGCAAAGACCAGGTATGGAGATGATGGTGGTGGTGGTGGTGGTGGTTGGTACTGCTGCAGCTTGGCAATGGTGGTGGTGATGATGGTAGTGATGACTGTGATGATGATTGTGATGATCATGATCATGATGATGGTGATAGTTATAATGGTGATAATGATGGTGTTCTGGTGGTGATGATGGTGGTGATGATCATG
>JAABNX020000090.1:976357-986778 GCA_015163995.2 Mormyrus lacerda
TCTCCAGTTCATTTTCAGAAGAGCCAGCGACAATGTCCCACTGCATCCCCGGTAAATTAAAATCACCCATTACTACCGCATCATTTTTATTGCTCATAATCCTAATATCACTGTATAACAATCTACCAGAACTAGAGAGATTATCTTGCCTTTGATGTGCTGCTTTTACTTCACTGTTAGAAATAAATATCATTTAGGTTACAGAAAATTCCATGCACTTGTTTCTTTTTGTTATATAATATATCCTCCTTGTTCTATATGTCATTTCCCAAAGCGTTTAAGGTTCCATGGGAACACGTATTTTTAGGAGCAATATAAGAGTTACTTTCTGAAATGGTTTTCCCACCTTTGCATTTGTATGAGCACCACCATACAGGAGCTCCAAGGTGTGTAGCTCGTTTGTCTAGAGCACTGAGTTTGTCATGTATATATTTTTAATTCAGACATTTTCTTGTCTTTGGTTCAAGTGCATCTTTCCTGAACTCTTTTGCTTTTTTTTTAAATAACCTTGTCTAAGTTTTAAGTCCAATTTTTAATACACAAAATATCACATACAGGTAGTATTTCTTTGCATGCCTCTTTGCAAGAGGAAGAAGATCCAAGTCTTTAGAGTCCTGGTGCTCCCTGTCTAGCTGTATGGCTGTGAGACATGGATGCTATCGAATAAACTGAGATGAAGACTGGACTCCTTCAGTACTGTGTCTATTCTGAGAATCCTTGGGTGCCGCTGGTTTGACTTTGTGTGGAATGAGCGCTGGCTAGAGGAGTCCTGAATGAGGCACATTACCCGCATGGTGAGGGAGCGTCAGTTACGGCACTACGGCCATGCGGTGCGTTTCCCTGAGGGTGATCCGGCTCACGGGATCCTCACTGCTGAGGACCCAAGCGGCTGGACCAGGCCAAATGGACACCCATGTAACACCTGACTCGGGCAGATGGATGGCCATTTATGGAGGGTGGGACTGGACTGTGTGTCTGCCTGGGGGGGGGGTCACCTGCAGGGATCCTGAGGTGTTTCGCCATGTAGTGGGTACGGCGACGCGCCCAACCTGACCTGACCTTGCGTTTCCTTTTCACATAGCAAATGGCCGCAAGCCCAAACATTCCATGGAGATCAGACACAGCCAATCACAATCCAGAAAAGTGCCTATCCAGATTTTTTTTTTTAAATCTGAATCATATCACCACCCAATCCAAGTGCAATTAATTGGACACAGGTTGTTTATATTCAAAAACTCTTTGTCACAAAGGAGCACTGATTAAATGTTTTCAAAACTACTTTTAATAATGGTAATGGTAAAATGACAGGGATGACTACAAAGGGCGCCACCAAAGGATGCCCAGGGGAGTCCACAGCCACCCCTCGGAACCCTCCAGCAACCCCTGCAGGCCCCCAAATGCAGCCATAGGGAGTTTATTTCAGAAGCGAAACCATGGAAGGTTGTGGGGCCCCGCCACATCGTTAATTGTGTAGGCCCCGCCCTCAGTTTGCAGGGTTAACTGGTTTGCACTGCTGAGTGAACATATTTGTAAAACCCTTAATTGATTTTAAATGTAGTTTTATTCTTGTTACATTTTAAATCAGTTACCTATATTTTACATTAGCTACTGCAGTATTTGTATTACCCCATGACAATCATTGGACACCCCATTGAAAAATTCTCGCTGGCAGCCCTGATAACTACATTTAACAGAAATACATTTTTGCATAATCTTATGTTGCAATCTTGAAAGTCTGTCATGGAGTCCCATTGCATATCATAAAAGTCTGCTGTGATGCTGCAGTAAAAATTTTAAGCTGTATAAATAACCGCAAATACAAGCAGGATGATCATAATTAAATGATATTGTGGACTATCACAGTTTACTGAAGACAATATAAAATTCAAATAAGATGTCTCATGGATTTTCCAGTAGTGTTTCCACAGTTTAGTCATTAAAGATTAATAGATCTTTTTGACAAATGTGGGAAGGTTTCCAAATCCATGTTTGCCTGTTACTGTTCTATGGCTGATTGTCTGATGTAAATCATCAGCTCGGTGACTCTCAAAAAGCCACAAATTCTCCTATGACTCTTGCCTCTTACCTCTGAAGGCGTGGAGAGCAATAAGGTCAACTTTGTACCAAGCAGCAGTTCAAGTTCGCGCTACCATGATGCATTGAAAGAGTCATGAAAGCCATGAAAGAAAAACGATGCTATTCATTTCTTGGAATAAAAGAATGCTTTGTCCCTGCCCTGCACGTTCTTTTTTTTTTTTTTTTTTTTTTTTTTTTTTTTTTTTTTTTTAAGGGTTTGTCTCGTGCTGTTTCATCGTTCCTCCCAGCTGGTCTCTACACGCCTTCCAATTTTCTTCATTAACCAGAATGACGCATCGTAACGCGTTATCGGCCTTGAGCTCCACGTCCGCTCCCTGCCTCTCTCTGCTGCTTTCACTGTCAAGTCTCAATGGTCCAGGCAACTCCCGTTACTATTGTCTTACTCCCCTCACTTATGTCCATGTGCATCTTATCCAGCACGGCACGCTAGGTTCTTAAAAGTACCAACACAATTCGCTCAGAAATAATCATTAAAAACTACAATGACCATAATGCTACAGGAACGGCACGGAACTCAGAACAACGCAATACAAACTTGCAGGCTGACGCCACGCGAAGGACACGCCGAATGGTAATTTTATAAGAGGTATAATATACACTGTATGACATATATTGCGTAACAATACTTACGATAATACAGATTTAATTTGTACTCCGCAGCATGTGATATCTGCCTCTGAAGTCTGATATAAAATAACAGAGGTCATATGATGAGAATGACAGCTCGTTTTGTCATTATGTATTCACATGACTTAGAATATTGCATTTGCGTGTAAATGTTTAATTTATTATAATATTGTGTCTGCATATTACTGCTTGCCTAAATCTCTAGTACTTTGTTCTTAAAAACTACAGATAAATTTCACATGAGGGTGTTACATTTTAATTTGATTGAACTTTATCCCGGGTTATTCCCTGCCATGCGCCCGATGTTTCCCGGATAGGATCCGGACCCCCCCCGACCCTACATAGGACAAGATGAATGAATGATCTTTATAATTAATTTTACCCATGGGTAGCTTGTAATGTAATTTTGAAATCCGCGTTATGCAGTTCCGAGCAGATTTGAAATACATTTCATTTAAATTCTTAAAAATCAAATTATGGTACGTTGATATTTATTTGTAAGAAGAAAAAAAAACTTGAATTCTTTTTCTCCATGCAGGACCTTTCCGAGCAGAAACAGTCGCTCAGAGCTCGATAGAAGTGCCGAGGCTCCTCCAGCCGTCCAGATGTTGTCATTGCACCGGTTCAGTCGCTCCTGACACCCACTACGCCCAGCCGGAGTTTATGCTTGAGAGTCACCCGGAGCTGGGTATGGATTGTGTTGTTTTTGGCTCCCGAGAAGTTATAACGCCGGGGGGGAAACGTAAGGAACGTCACTGTCTCAGGGAAGAGAATAATGGAAAGGGCGTGAAAAGCAAGCTCCCATGTTGCTTTCGGTTAGACGGTAAACTTTTAAAGGAATCAGCTACTTCGTCCTTGAAAAGTGCTACTAAAGAAATCGAAACCGAGACATTTAGACGATCTAAGTGCTTTTTTAGATTTCCCCATAGCTGTGAAGTAACACGTTGCGAAAGCATGTTCTTCTTGTGTTTTCTGGGTTATGAAGACCAGAAGGATTTCCATTATTAAGTCAAAATATTTAGTCGTAATAGTAGCTATAATAACGGAAAGTTATTTAATGCCGGAATCCCAGCCGGTTACATTAACCCGAAGGTCATATGCTAATGCTTGTGCAGTTTGTACTGACTGCCTGGTTTCTCGTGGCTGTAAATTGTTCTCTATATTCTCTCTTGTTTTGTGCGCAAAGTGACATAACAGCGGCTGAAGAACGGCGTTTAAAACGATAGTGAATAACTGATGATTATGGATAAAATCTGGTTTGAAATGCCATATTTCTGTTTGCCCACCACAAGAGAAAAGTAGACATCTACAAAGCCATGGAACTCGAAGACAAGTTTCAGGTGAGAGTGATATATGGTTCCTGCAGATAGGAGATGCTATACATGCTTAACACGCTTAACCCTTCGTACAGTTTTCTTCTCATACGGTGACCAGCAGCATTAGTGTGAGAAGGGTGTTTAATTTGAGCATTTTTTTAGTCGTCTTTAAACTTTTAATAATTTGAATATTTACATTTTAAAATAACAAACAAATTTCACGTCATTTAAAAGACAAGTTGCGAAATTTATATACGTCATTACGGTTGCTTATTATTTTGTAGCGAAAATACATGCAGTCTGTCACCAACAGTTAGAAAACTAAAATCGGTTAATACATAACGTCAAATTTTCATTTTATTATTTATAATCTATAATTTGACAGTTAGTTGAACACTGTCATTCACATGTATCATAGAAATACCCGAATATGTGTTGTGTACTTCATGTGCAATTAATGTGAAATGGAAACTGGGAAAAAAAAAATCTAGTTTCGGTGTTGTAGACATATTTAAAACGAGACTCTTATACAACAAAGACGGCTGTTGTGCCCATGGAAACAGAGAAGGAAGCAGAGGACAGAAATGTTACTGATTCTAACGGATCATATCAGGTGTGTCTTAACTCACTTTGAATCCTGACTTAAACTGGGCTCCCCATTAATTAAAAGTGCGTGTAGATATATTGATTGTTTCATTGAAATCTTTATTAGTTTAATTTATTAGTTTAAAATTTAAAAACACAATGCTTTTTGTCTCTGGTAAAACAAGGGAAAATTGTAGCTATGCTACTATCCACTTGTTCATTCTCGTTCTGATTGGTTAATGCCGTGTCATCTACGTTTTGTTTGGGTGCTGTGATGTAAAGTTAACACTGCAGCAATAGAGCATTTTAACAAGGCCGAGTTCTCGCTTATAATGTCACACCAGGATAGCGCAACCTTGTTTGCATTTGCTCTTTGCATCATAAGTTAAATAACAGATTAAAACTCTTCTTGCCTGCAGGAATGTTGCAGAGATGTTTCAGGGAGCAGCACTGATGTCACCATGAAGGCTGTAGAGAAGATAGATGGTCAGAGCAGAAAGGAAGACCCACCCAAGGACAACAGACAGGTGTCTCTTCTCTCTTAATCTTCTCTTTCCCATTCAAACTACAATGTCAGTACTAATCAGTGCAAGTCAGATGCATGTACTGCTCTGCATAATGTAATATTATAATCTTTTTGTCCATTTTAGTCCCAGACGAAAGGGAAGAAAGGGCAAAATCCCTTCATGCCACAGAAAGTAGCTACGGTAACGTTGACTTTCGGAAGGTGTGTTTTAGAAAATGCATGCGAAATACGTCATAGAATTGACAGCTTGAAAGTTTCATCTTTTTAGAGAAAAACTGTGCAAGAAAGGACAGAAAACCATCCAAAAACAACAGATGTTGGCCAGATCCACGCAGAGGTGCAGTGCAGTCAACTGAATCTCTGTTTCACTTCCCTTATTAAAGTAAAAATAATATATAATTTGTGTGAGTTTCATATGTTATGTTTTCCCAGGTTAGCGGAGACCAAATGACAGAGAAAGTGAGCGAGGTCAGAAGTGTGCACAAACATATTTTAATAATATAGACATATTGATAAATGATTTGTATTCATGCTCATACTTCTCTTAAGATATTTAATTATATTGCATAATAAGATTGCAGCCGTTCATAAGCGGATATAATACATCTACAACAGAGTCAATGAAAGAATGCCATCTTAAAAGTGGATCAAGTTCAAGTTGATCAAGCCAAATGCATCCTCAGGCAGACATAGGCCTGGTGTTTGAGATAGGTTCTAATAATAATAACATAATAATAATGTGAGCCATGGATACTGTCCTTTGCAGGATGTTGACGGCCTCATGGACTGGTGGAACACTGTGGAACGTGAGTGAATGTTCCGTCTCATACGCCTCAACCTGCTTCCCTTGAGGGTGGAGTACTGATGTTTTGCTTGACCCTTCCCTAGACTGGAACGACATGCCTATGCAAGCTGATTTGTCTGAGAAGGAAAAGACCAAGTAAGGGTTGTTTCAAGCATTCATATTTGGCGTGGCGTCTGTTTGGTTTGTGTATCTGTGTCTGCATGTCTGTCACCTCGTTCCCACCGACACCGTGCCAGATTGCTGGGCTGGAATGGAAATGTTACGCAGGTGGAAGTGAGAGCAAGGCAAATGTTCATACGCATTTCAGTTTTTTTTTGTTTATTTTCATTTGTTCCTGATTTTCAGTTTTTACTAACTGCTGGACCAAAAAAATGAGTCTTTAAGTTTGATAGTTTTCAGAGTGTGACTCATTGCACTGACTCTTCTGCCTGTATCCGCTTTTGCCTCCGTAAAGACTGCATTTCTCCCCAGTCAGTGTGACTAAGTGACTCTATTATTGCTTGCTGTTTTACCCCTGTCCTGTCAAGGGTCGCGCCGTAAGAGTCAGCTAAAAATTGAGCTTTGCTGTCCACCTCATGATTTTTTTGCCACTTTAACGCCACGATATTTTATTTGTTCAACCTGCGATATGTTTATAATTTATTAAATCTGGCCAGCAGGTCGATCTTTCGTTTTCCACAGAATAAAAAAACAATGTAACGTTATTCTGCTAATAAGCTGGCTAGCTGTTTTACTTCTGGCACTGGCGGTATTAGATTAAACTATACTTGTCATGGATTGTATTTTCCGGTTTGGACGCGATAGCTGGCCCACATTGGCTGACGTTATGGTTCCAAATTCTGAGACATTCTGTGTCACCATGCTGGAGCTGTTTTTTCCCGGCTGGAGCCAGTTCTTTGTGGTGAAAACACGTGGAATCAGTTCCAGATCAGGAAAAAGTCCAGCATCAGCACTGCGGGGTTGGGAGTGGGGCGTGCGTGAATGCGTCTGAATTAGCCCACCCACCCTCTCATCTTTTCCCTTTCTCCCCACTTTCTGTCTCTATACATGTTCCTCCGTTGTCCCAGAGCATTTGCAGTGACAGCAGAGAGGGTGATGAAAGGCATCCG
The DNA here is from genome assembly GCA_015163995.2 of Mormyrus lacerda. Lineage (NCBI taxonomy): Eukaryota > Metazoa > Chordata > Actinopteri > Osteoglossiformes > Mormyridae > Mormyrus > Mormyrus lacerda. The sequence goes on from JAABNX020000090.1 coordinate 983,423, forward strand.
TGTCTTCAACAAGCTGTTCACGGAGTGGGCGGAAGGTCTTTGGCAGCACGTCATCGACCTCAACGCTATCGCTGACGGCATTGATCGCTTCAACAAAAGGGCGAAGATCGCCGCTATTACGGGGGGGTCCACCAGTGCAGTAGGAGGGGTAACCACCATCGCCGGGCTGGCGCTTGCTCCTGTCACCCTGGGGACGTCTCTGATCGTGACCGCCGTGGGCCTTGGCGTGGCGACGGCCGGAGGCCTCACGTCTGCCTCCGCCGGCATCTCTAACAGTGTAAACAACTCACTGGACCGCAAGAAGGTGGAGAGGATCGTGGCGGACTATCAGGCCAAGATGGGCGACGTCAGCAAGTGCCTGAAGTTCATCAAGCAGGGAATCGACAGCTTCCGCAAGTACAACCCGGTGAAGATTAAGGAGCGCGGATGTAGCCAAGAAATCCCAGAGCTGAGCAGCATCTACAAGGAAGGCGCGATGGCCGGAAAAGCCATAGCCTGCAACGCTGCCGAGATCATGCGTCTGACGCAGGCTGCCAATGTGGCGGGCAGCACTGCCGCCCGTGCCATCCAGCTGGCCAGCATGGCCACCGGTGTGCTGACGGGCCTTTTTGTCGCCATGGACATATACTTTGTGGCCAAGGACTCATGTGAACTCAAGAAAGGGGCCAAATCTGAGTTCGCTGCCAAAATCCGAGACGTGGCTGAGCAGCTGCACAGCGGACTCGTGGAGCTCAACGGTATCCGTGCAGAGCTGCAGGAGTTTAATTGGTGCGGTTGAGAGTTACCGCGGTGCGACCATCTCCATCTGAGCCTCCTGGAAGTGAGAAAAAAAAATGCAGTCTTCATGCCAATTAGAGAAGCGATTAGATCACTTTCAAAGGCTCATCAATATTATCAAACTTATTTTTAGAGTCTAAACTAGAGATTCTAATTTGTATAAGCTAGAAACAGTACAGTGTTTCCATGTTTACCGTAAGCTGCTTGAAGCTTGGCGTTAATCATTCCTGTGGTACCTTATTGTTACCGTTACCTTACTGCGTTACGGTTGAAAGTCACCTTTAACAGACATGACTAATATTTATTTGCTGCTCTTTAAAATAAACTATTATTTGACTGCAAGCACTTGAAAATAGGATTTCAGAATACTACTGCTACTTCTTCGGTTCTCCCGTCAAGACTGAAATGGTATGAAATGGGTAACTGATGTGACACTTAGACTAGTGCTGGCAAGCAGGATGACAATGGACAAGCTTAGGATCAATGAGTCGACTTGCATATCTTGCCATGTATCGATATAGGTTGAATATAGATAAATCCTCAAAATTCATCTATTAATTTACAGGCCATAAATGTATAGCATTTTATCAGCGTTATTGATGTGATATTGAACAGGCCTTTGCATGGAATTGCCCACAGACGTTTTTGAAGAGTCGCGGGGACCTGTTTAATCTTGCTTCTTGGAATGTATGTACACTCAGAAATCCTTACTTAGCTTTACTGACACCCAATGCCGGTAAAATGTGATTCATCTCCAGGTCTTTGTTTGGGATGTTGGTTCTTGTCCCTGGCGTCATAGTAACTGTGTGCTAAAGGTTTCTTCTCTTGGGTAGCTGGTGTGTTGAGCAGCCGGATCTTCTTATTTCAGGATTGTTTTCAGTCTTCTTCCTTTGTCTTCATCCCCATCCCATGCTTCTTCCATCGCTCTTCACTGAAGACCTTGTCCTAGAGACCTCCATCCCCCAAATCCCTAATGGTAGCTGTTTCCTGCAGTATGCTGTCAAATCATCTCGGGGACTGCAAACCAGGAAACCTGTTCTGAGGTCAATAAATATATTTCGGCAGAACATTCTGAGTCCCACGAATCTATATCCTTTTCAGGTTATGTCTGATAATTGATTTTGACTTAGGAATCACATGATGTGAAAAACAGTTCTTTGCCCTAAAATTGTTTTTAGCCTCATGCTTCAACACAGTGTCATTTAAACAAAGCAGCCTTTTTTAAACATAAAAGCCATATGCCCGATCTAGCTCAGGGATACATACTTGGGTGACTTAGCCTCCTTGTGTTTCATAATTCTCATAGAAAAAAATGGCGCTTTTGTGTTTTCCTGGTGTGCAAAACACTGCTAGAACGACTTCCTCGCGCCATTATTACTTAACAGATACGGCAGCCCACTGAAATACTTGAGTAGTACTTTGCAAACATTTATTAAAGTGCCATTAACTGGAAGGACTAGCAAGGTCAATATTCCTTCAAATATTTTTTTCTGGTTCTATTTCCTAGACGGCTGAGTAAAAAGTCGCCAGATTTTGTGGGTAACTAGTAAACCACTAATTACATGAATGTATAAACCACGGTTTAAAGGCTCTATTTATCGTAAGTATTTTATATAATAATTGGATTATGATTTTTTTTTTTTAACTTTGAAGAACCTTAAGGAACGTCGTGAAATGAATTCCACAATAACTCCGCATTACGTATTAAATAATTAGAAACGCAATCCAGTTTTTTTAATTTACACTGAACAACGATATGATATACATATGAAATCGGCTGTAAAGCTGTTGGAATTCCAGGTGACAGTATTTCAGGGTGGTTTTGAAGCAAAAGGCGAAAATATCAAGCTTTCAACCTGCCAAAGGGCAAGAATTTAATGCTTAAAGTCATGTTTATCGGAATCATAAATCATGGAACTTAATGTCTTCCGCGTGTTTGTGGGAAGGAAAGCACATTCTTCGGTTACCAAATTATACTTACTTTTAAATGTATTTGTTGTCTTTTACACGTTACCGTGTACCGTCAAACTGCGTTTTCCAGTCTTAGGCAAAAAAAAAGTCTAGACGTCGCGGACTGCAGCAAGGCTTTCACTCTCCCTCCATAAACCACTCCCTAATCTAAAGAGAATTTAGGTTTACAGAGACACGAAAATCCAGGCAGGTAAATTAACTGTGTTACATAACAATTTTAGGAAGATCAACTTTATTAAATACACTAGGAGTAGTAGAACGAGTCGTTTTCGTAAAGCGGGAAGGTTTCATTTGCTAAACTTAGTGTCTGACACGCTTGGTTAGGCAAAGGAGCTCTTTTTTTGTATATATCTCATACGCCCAGGCAAGCACAGAAATCCGCAAGCTGGGATCCGACGGGACTGCGCTTGAATGTGGCGACATGTGTGTCCTCAGCTGTAATGTGGCGCTGAGGAAGCGGGCGTCCGGATCCACCGCAGCCTGAACTCAAGTTTGCTTAACTGCCAGTGCATCAGGACATTGAACTGCACGCATAAATACAGGTGTGTATTGAAGTTTTTCAAAATATAATCTTCTTAAATAGTACATTTATTTCTGTCGTGTTTTAA
>JAABNX020000090.1:986788-1015394 GCA_015163995.2 Mormyrus lacerda
TGTACGTGTCTTTTGTTATATTTTTTGAGCTAGGAAACTTTTTTTTTTTTTTTGCTATAGGGCTATTAGTTATCCGAGTGTGTAGATACATCATTAATATTATACCCTGTCATAGTAACTCAGAGGTTACATAGATAAATCTCAAGTAATTTAAACAAAGTCGTGAAATCACTATTGTTTCGTTTGCTGCAAAGCAAACAAGGAAGGGATTGTAACTGCGCCCGTGAATCATCTGTCGCAATGGGACACGGATGACGCGGCTCACGTGACTCTCCGGGCCACGGATACCGCAGATATGAAGTTTCAAATTTCAGGTTTTATTGTCATATTCGGAGTATACAGTGACAATCATGTACCACAGTTGCCGGAGTTGGGGCCGTGCATGGGAGGTTAAGACAAACAGCAGTGCAATGCAATGTGCAATATCAAAAATAGTGCTATATTAGAAAGTAAACGTTAATAAATCACTGTCTGTATCACTATTTCAAAGTTTCTGCGTTTCCTGTGATATGCTGTATGTGCTTACCCTGTAACAGACTGTCGTCATTTGTTGTTTGCCTGTGCAGGCCAGCATGTAAAATCACGTCGGGTTAATTTTTAACAAGCCTGCATTTTCCTTTGGAATGTTTTCCATTGCTGTCCAATTCAGTAATGTGCATTGTTGCTTTACTTCCTGATATCACACCAGTTTGCTAGTTGTATTATTAATTTCTCTCTCTTGGAATAGCCATAGAAATGTTGAGAAGAATATTCAGAAGAGCTCCCTTGCCAGTGGAAAACTGCCTGCCTGAGCAGGTAAATGCATTGCCATTCTATGCAGATAGATTGATTTTCTTTGCTCTCCGGGGACACCCAATAGATAAATATACAGCAAGGACAGCTTATGTTAACGGAATAAGAGCTAAATAAGTGACTTTCTATATAACTCAACCTTTAATAAACCCAAGAACAGTCTGTGCGGATTCAACCTTGTTTTCTTTCTTGGACAAATGATAGCTGATGATCAGTGTATTAAGTTTTCCCCAGATATTGTAGCCAGTAACATCTGCACATTTTAGAATGCCCACATCTCTTGTCCCTTTTGGAATTATTTTATGCATACCAATGTACACTATAAAGACAAAAAGATTTAAATATGAATTTGGGTTTGGATCCCGTCCTGTCTGTGTGAGCATAGCATGTTCACGTACATGGTTACTAGAATGAGTGTCTCTATATTGTCCTTCGTGTTTATTTGTGTGAGTGCACTGACTTTCCATCTAGGGCATCTCCTGTCGTGTGCCCTGTGATGGACTGGTACTCTGTGCCCTGTGATGGACTGGTACTCTGTGCCCTGTGATGGACTGGTACTCTGTCCAAGGTGTCTCCTGCCTTGTACCCTGTGCTTCCTGGGATAGACTCCAGGCTCACAGTAACCCTGTTCTGAATAAGCAGTTTTGCAAAATGGATGGATGTTTGAAACAGTAATAAATTGATTTGGAGTTATAACTGAATGTGTCTTCAACTGTCACAGGACACTGTCAATCTGGAACATCCTGCTATACACAGGTGCTATACACAGGTTCCCAGGAGGAGGCAAAATGTGCATTTTTCACTGTAGTGTTACAGCACACTGAATGGTGTGCATTCCTGAACAGGACAAGCAGTTTTAGAAAACGTAGGCATGGATGTTATACCACACTGACACTGTGCCAAGTACAATTTCCAAGATGAAATGTCACTTTCATCTAATCATTTGCATACCTAATAATTAGCTTTTACACGAATCCCGATTTGTTTACTTAGTGGCTGAGGAATACTTAAAAAAATTCAAATCATTTTCAATTACTAACTTTTGTTCATCTGTGTCAACATATAGCTTTATCTGTTCAGGCTGCTACATTAGCGCATCAATGTTGGCTGAGCGTATATGACTGGTTATTTACCTGCAGGATACACCTGCCTGCAATGAGCTCGCAGCCCGACAGGACAGCATTGGCAATCTCTCTGAAAGCAGCCCAAAGGTCAGTCTGCCCATTCAAGCAAACCATTCTAATGTCCTTAAACTCAAAGGTGTACTTGGCTAAATTCTGCCTTCCCTGGCAGCTCTTGAAGATGTGCAGATTATCTGCGTATGTTTTTCTGCATCGAAAAAGGCAGAATATAGCAATGTATATCCGCTCTTACACAACTGTCTTCCAGGGGGACTTTGAGAAGATACATGCCGACACAACTGATCCAAGACCCTCTGAGGACACGGAGGAAGTGGGTCTCTGTCTTCTGACATCTCTCCCTGTCCCTCACCTTTCAGCTTCTTTATAATAATATTATAATAAACAGTAGATCTCACACAGGCTGACATCTTCGTGGACTTTGATGACCGAGTCTAGTTGTAATGGTGTAGTAGATAGACTACATAAACAAAGTTTTGGAGGGATTCTGTCATTGTGAAGGTGTTAGTATATACATGAATGTAAGGAATAGGACTCTCATCTTTTCCCCAGGATGGTGGAAGCTTGCTGGATTGGTGGAGAGGGGTGGAAGGTGGGTCATTTCTTTTTGGAACCTTTTCTACTGCCACCAGGAGTCAAGCTGCATCCAAGCTGTAACTAGATTCTCTTTGCAGTGCGGCTTGGGTATGTCACATACAGTCACAGCAGTCCTCAGAATCATCTGAGTCGTCATTGAGAATATGGTTCCAGTGGTATTGTGTGCATTTCATTCTTTGCTACCTGGCAGGTTGGGAAGAGTGGAATAAATCCATTAATGTTCATGAGGATATGGAGAATGTGTAAGTGCTCTCCTTATTTCCACTTTCTCATTCCGTCACTCCCGACGCTGCTTCTTTTTCTGTCTTTGTCCTGACTGACTTTGCGCAAAAAAAAAAAAATCAATATTCTTGCAGTTATTTTTGTACTTTATTAATCAGGTGCTTCTCCTATGACTATGATTAACCAATATTTTTTCCCTGTATTTAAAGTTATTTAAATATTGTATTTAAATATTATGGGTACAATACACAAATAGTCTGTTAGACTAATTAAGTGTCTATAAGAGAAAGCTCACCACCACCTTGGGTGTCTGGAATGTTTTTTGAGTGTTGGACCTGTGTTCTGTGGTTTATCCAATGATGTGCAGTGTCTTTACATTGCCCATTGTGGGTAACTGTGTGACTGTGTCCCATTTGCCCCACCAAGTACACACTTATACGCTACCACACTTGGTGTGTTCACTTGCTTAGTGCAAGTAGCTAAGGGAGTCCCATTCCTCAAATTACCCAGGTGCAGTGCCATTAATGTTGACTTGGGAAATTTGGCAAATACTGTGGTCTTTGGCTAAGTATGCAGAACACGATGCACTGCATTGATGACGACTGATCTTTATATCAAACACGAGGAAGTCTTCCGGCATATCAGAGTACAACATGCCTCCTAAAAAGTTTCCGTTTAATGTGCAAAGTTGTATAACAAATGTTATACATGTTATAATGGGCTAAGCCTGTGTGCCTGTAATCAGGTCGCCGGTTCAAACCCAGCCTCAGCACGTCTGCCGGTCCTTGAGCAAGGCCCTTAAGCCCCAGCTCCCTGGGCGCCCCAAGAGGTGGCTGCCCTTAATGGGCAACTTACTCTACAAAAGAGTAAATTGAGGAAGGCGTAAAAAAAAAAAAGAAGACAGTTTCCCCACGGGGATGAATAAAGTATCTATTATTATTTACATAGCCTAAGCTACAGCAACGGACAACCCACAAACACAACTAACACAAATGACAACATAGCTGTACATGGCATGTGTCTTGTTCACCTCTTCATGTATGAAGTGTGTCCCATTGTTTTCAGGAAATGCCTGGGCCCTTGAGCTCTTAACATACACATGTGCACTTAGTGTCTTACGTCAACATGCCTTAGCGTGCTTGCACTTAAGTGGGGAAATAATAATAGATACTTTATTGATCCTCACCCTCCCCCCTCACCCTGCTCTCTGCATGTGAGAGTAAGCGGTGTGTGAAGGGCAGCCAGCTGTTGCAGCTCCCAAGAAGCTGGGGGATAAGGGCCTTTGCTCAGGAGCCTGCGGATCAGCCAAGGCTGGGCTTGGACTGGCCTGTGCTGTCCTGTTCTGTCTGGCATAAGCTCCAGCATCCCCCTTAGTCCTGTGTTGGATTATTAGTTGGAAAAGGTATGGATGCTCTTCTTCGCTTCGTTTCCTAGTGCGGTGGAACAGGCAGCCGACCGCGTCTACATGGCTGCCCAGCTGTTTGTGCGTCTCCTGGAGCAGCACAGCGACTCTCTGCACAGCCGCGTCCACGAGCTGCTCTCCGTGGCCGACGCCACCGACGGCTTCCACAAGCGCACAGTGGCAGCCAGCGTCGGTGGGGGCGTGGCCAGCGTGGCCGGGGGCGTGGTCACCATCAGTGGCCTGGTCCTCGCCCCCTTCACTTTCGGCACCTCCCTCGTCGTCACTGCCGTCGGGATTGGCATGGCCACTTTGGGTGGCCTCACCTCGGCCTCCGCCAACATCACAGACACGGTCCACTCCAGCATGGACCGCAAGAAGGTAGAGAAGATCATCCAGGACTACCAAGAAGAGATGAAGGACATCAAAGAATGTCTGGAGTTTGTGCAGGTCAGTGGATTTCCCGAGAAGACATCTACTCGTTCTCATACGCACAAATCAAAAAATGGACTTATACGCTACACAGTTACAAGACATATAAAATATACTTATGACTTAATGCTGATATGTTCTGATATATGCATTGAAGGTCTCTGTATTGTCAGATGCAACAACAAAATACACAGAACAAGACAGATCTACCCACATATACTTATGTAAACATACATCTATTGGGCCAACACTTTTATCCGAAGAACTGGGAAAGCAGGGTTCATGGAACGATTGGGGTTATGGGCCTTATTCTAGGTGTCAGCCACAGGATTGGAACAGACACCTTCCGATTATAGTCAGAGTCCAAACTTGCACACCCACATGTATGTGTAGTGATGGACAAAATGACACTATATGAACTATTTGCAGTATTTTTGACCCCACTAGATGGTGCCCTCACCTCTCACGCCTTTTGTTTTGCCCCCTGCAGGAAGGTGTGAATGTACTGAGGCAGTGGGACTTTGAGGAATACATGGAGAGCCTGTCTAGGCAAGCACTGAACCAGAACCTGAAGCATGTGATGAAGGAGGGCGGACGGGCAGGGAAGGCCCTGTTCATCAACACAGAGAAGCTGGTCAACACAGTGCAGGTGCTCAGTGTGGCTGGTGGTGCGGCCCGAGCAGCCCAGGCAGTCAGTGTTGCCACCGGAGTAATGTCCGCACTCTTCCTTGCACTTGACGTCTTCTTCCTCGCCAGGGACTCACACGAGCTACACACAGGTGCTAAAACCAAGTTTGCTGCCAAGATCCGAGAGGTCTGCAAGGAGCTTGAGGATGGTCTGCGGGAGCTGAAGCGTATCAAGGAGGAGTTACAGAAGACCATGAATGGGGAAGAGCTACAGATGGAGGAAGAGGAGGAGGAGAAGGTCCTGTTGTCTGACTTTGATGAACTGGCCCTCCTTGAGAAAGAGCTTGACCAGCTGGAAAATGAGTTTGACGAAAGGGCTCTCAAAAAGAGCATGGGTGAGGGCCAGGGTAGGAGTGAGAAAGAGGGGCAAGGCAGAATCGAAAACGTGATTGTGGACAGAAAAAATAACGAGGTCAAACCAGGACAGAAGAACAGGAGGGATGAAGACGTGGAGACAGGGGTAGGAATAGACCTGGAGAAAAAACGGGGGGCTGCAAATCATGGGACAGGTATGATGGAAGAACAAAGAGGAAAAGACAGAGCAGAAGATGTGAAGAGGGGAAAGGAAGACAGATTGGCATGTACTTCACGGCCTCGGGCTTTTGCTTTTTCCTGCAGTACAGACAGTGGATATATGGGTGGGGCTGATCTCACAGGGGACACCTCCAGCTAGTGATAGATAAAATGACACTTCATGAACCATTTGCTGTATTTTTTAACCCCACTAGATGGTGCTCTTGATTTGCTTTGGGGTATGCTTTGTTCTCTTTTTTTAACAGAGAGCAGTGGAGTCAAAAAATAGAGTAAATGATTCATGAAGCATCATTTTGTCTATCACTACCTCCAGCCAGACCACAGCACATGGCACAGCCGTTACCTAAACAGCCACTGCAAAGCTGAGGCATGCTGTTTTGTAACATTCTTGACTATTCAACCAGAACATACTAATGATCTGTACCTGCTTAGTACTGATACAAACAGCACCTTGCTTTTTAATATAAAATCATAAAATTAACAGAGTAACCAAGTCACCAATAGAACTTGGTACACTTGATGTAACACTATTTAAGTGTAGTATTGTTGTATTTATATGGTTATTGGTATAATTTATTTATCTGAAGAATTTCTTAAATGTATTTATGTAAATGTCATTGTTGTGTAGGAAGACCTACAAAACTGGTGGCCCTGGGCTTGTTCCTGCCTGTTGAGGTAGAATGTTAGAAGGGTGACTTCTCATTCCTTTTGACAGCAGATGTCACTGTGGAGAAAGGAGGCACATGCTGTGCCCAAATTCAGCGACTACATCCTTCTAAGGCTGCATTCGACAAGGCTGCATCCTTCTAAGGCTGCACTCGCCATGGCTGCATCCTTCTAAGGCTGCACTCGCCAAGGCTGCATCCTTCTAAGGCTGCATTCCACAAGGCTGCATCCTTCTAAGGCTGCACTCGACAAGGCTGCATCCTTCTAAGCTACATCCTTCTAAGGCTGCACTCGACAAGGATGCATCCTTCTAAGGCTGCACTCGACAAGGATGCATCCTTCTAAGGCTGCACTCGACAAGGATGCATCCTTCTAAGGCTGCATTCGCCAAGGCTGCATCCTTATAAGGCTGCATTCGACAAGGCTGCATCCTTCTAAGGCTGCATTCGACAAGGCTGCATCCTTCTAAGGCTGCATTCACCAAGGCTGCCTTCGACAAGACTGCAAATAGTGAATTATCCCTAGGCCACACCATCGTGTTCTGCAGCCGCAGAATTTGGACACAGTGTGCCCTCCGAAGTAGAAGTGTGCATTTTTTATGGTACCGTATTGAAAGGGGTAGAATTAATTAACTCTTCCAGACTGGATGAAAATTGATGAAGGATACTCCTTGTTGTCTTTCGAGCATTTCAGTTTGGTTCAGTTTACAATGTGGATAGTTTTAATAGTTTTATATAGTATGTATCAATGGAACTGAAGAACCTGGAACACCTCATAAACAGGCCATATGTATAAAATAAAACTCCTATCAACAAAACAGAAGCTAGTATATTACCGACTCATCAATGTCAGCTTATTCAGTATTACTATAACAAGCTGCGGTCTCTGGTCAATCTGAAAAACACTCTGATGTGTCAGATTCTCATAGCTGAAGATCATCAGTGATAATGCAGTTCTGATGTCTTGGGGAAGAAGAGCACCACTGTCAGGGGAACCACTCCATCCTTTTCCCAGCCCTTTGTAGGTTTTTGATAAATGAACATTACAGGGATGCCTGACGACCACTCGATTATAGTGGTGAGGATGGTGGTCAGTAGAGTTCGATAAGGTTTTACCAATTGACACATTTCTGCTTGTAATTCTAAACTCAACTAATGCCAGTCTATTTTAAGCAAGTTAGAGCCTCCAGTTACTTACTCGCATGTTTTTGGAATGTAGGGGGATACCTTTGCGATACAGGGAGATCGTGCAAACTTTACACACAAAGCATGGTGACCTAAAAAAAATCACGGTGTCAATTCCTGCAAAGACCCAAAAACCATGGTTAAGTATCCTTACTTCCATCCATCCATCCATTTGTCCATCTGTCCATTCATCCATCTATCCGTCCATTTTCCAAAGCCAAATACTCATGGCAGGGGCCAGGAACCTATCTCTTCAAATAGGGTTAGCCCTAAATGCAATGCCTGTCCACCAGAGGGCAGTAACTCACTCAATCACACAACCATGGCACCCTGATGCCATAGTGTTACCCACAGCTAGTCCAGTTGTGTATCCTGCTACAAATTAAGACTTGGTATTTCAAGGTAGGTGAACGAGAGTCACAAATGACTTGATTCAGTATGCGTGGACTCACTGGTGTATCAACCAGTACACCCTATCACAAAACACACAGTCTGCTCTGTGGAGATGAATGAGACAGTAAAGTCTATATGATGAGTTACAAAAGGTTTCGTGTTACCTTTTGCTACCGTTTGCTCAAAGCACACTGCAACCATAATAAACTGTTCCCTGTCCTGGTAGGGAAGGCATACAGGCTTTGACAACCAGCATGGGAAACAGTATCTTCCCTCAGATCATCAGAATCAGAACTGAATCGTAAAATGTATCCACACGCACACACAGACCTGTACTCATATCTTTGAGGGGAGTGTCCATTCACCTCTATAGGCAAAACCCTAATCCTGACAAAGACACCCTTAACCCCTACCCAGTCTTAACCATAAGTAATGAAACACATTTTTTTGGCATTTTTAGTTTTTTTATTGCAGTCACATTTTTATAAATTTGAATTTCCCCTCATGGGGACCGAACAAATGGTCCCCACAACTTCAAAATAACAGGATTTATCATATTGTGAGAAACAAATGTCCCCACAATGTAATGACACTCACACACATTTGCCTCTGAAGTTATCTCTGCTCACAAAGGTTGCTGTCGAAAGGTGGCATGACGTAGTCTTACCAAATGGCAGAGATGGGTACAAATATATCAAAATATATATTTTTGCATGTTACAAATACTTGCTCATGAAATGTAACAAAATAAAATACAAAATACCAGTGAGAAATTGTATTTAAGTAAAATCCAAGTAATTTATTTGAAAATACGTATAAAATAGTAATGTTTCACGACTAGTATGTGTATGGCTACAGCCCAAACAATATGTAATATTTACAAAATATACAGCTCGCCCTACCTTTACATATAATACATGTGTTATAGTGTTAAGTGTGAAATTAAGAATGACTTCTGTAACACTAGCAGGCTAGCAAGTAAATTCACAAGTTCTGCAGCACAGCACTACAGCTTGCAAATCGCACTGTTTTTGTCCTATAATGACATTAAATGAGCAATTATAGTTGATTTCACTACATGCTATAACTTGCACAGAAGATCAAAGCAGCCTCTTCCCCTGGAATACTGGTCATGGCAAAGCAAAGTTCATAACGAGCAGCGTGTCACGTGATTTACTTGCATCTAGCCAACGACGGCGATAGGCTGTATTTAAGCCTGTTAGCCGAGTGACGAAGGTTCTTAAAATGACAGAAAATAAATAAAATTTCATATTCAATTGGAATGAAAATGGAATCAGGCATATAACATGCAACATCAGGTTCACCAGTCAATTCTCATTTTTACACAGGCCCAGTGGCTACAGGTTTGAGTATTTTAAATACATAAAATATATTTTGTTACAAGTTATATCTGATTTTTTTTTCCATCCAGCAAAATACAAATTATAAAATACTGAAAAGTAATTAAACAATATTTTAAACATCATTTAATTGAAATACTTTCTATTAGGGGTGTACAAGGTAGGCCTATGTTTCCATGACAGTGGAGGTAAAAGAAACAAAACCTAAACCCCTTCTTTTTTCTTTATTTAACAGTTATTTAACTGAACAAAGCAAGACGGTCTTTCTTAAATAAAAAGGTCTTTGTCAATATTCATGCAAGCTACTAATAAATAAAAAAACAAAATTTACTTTAAGGTAAATCAAAATAAATTTTTTCTCAAGTAAACAAAATTAACAAAATTAAAAATCCATTAAAAGGACATGAATGCCGAATATAGAGCACACAAACTTCAGACTTTAACAAGAAATGTTTTCAGGCATTTTCTCTATTTGCCTATAATGGTAAATTACAGGGACATAACTGTTACGACAAAACATCCATATATTTCGCTTCGAATTAGCGGTGCAAATCTAATTTAAAATAAATTAAGATTGGTGTGTAAATTACCAATAACAGAACAAAAATAAACACGTTAAGTGTGTCTGTGTGTCACTAATCTAGCATGTGTGTTGGCCATTTTTTCATAGCCTCCTGGGTGTCCTGGAAAAGAACAACAATTTCGCTTATACCTGTGTGTTTATGTGTGCAAATTGGTAATACGGCAATACTGGTAGAGAATTCAGACTAGGTGGGGAACATTCAAATCAGTCAAAACAAATGTGCTCAGTTAGCTGGGGGAAACAATAAAGAAAAAATAGATGAACAAGCAGGCTAAATATCACAAATCCGATTTTTGCCAAATGCGATTTTGGTATATAATTTGGAATGTACCTTTTTAGTTCAACATGTCTAAAAATGAATACTGTGGTTCTGAGGAATGACAATGTAAAAACCTACCCAATCACTTTCAGAGAAGGCGGGTATATTGGGGAGGGAGGACTGCAGTGCCCAATGGGAACCCAGTAACACTTCCCAGCACATTGCGGTGGTGGCCAGTGGCTAGAGTGGTTCCCGGAAAGCGCCCCCATGGAGAGGATGGACAGAATTGTTCCAGATGTTTTTCTATCTTACCATAGTCTTCTTCTCCACAGTGGATGCTGGGTCTGTCCTGTAATGAAGCTGGCCTTCCTGATGACTTTTCTTGGTGGGTGGCATGGAGCCACTATGGAAAACATCTCGGGCAGTTCTGCCATACACACAGAAACACCTGAGCGTCCTCAGAAGATATGGAGTCTCCTCTGGCCGTCCTTATACAGCATTGCTGTGTACTCAACCCATTGCAGTTTGCTGTTCATGTGGAAAATAAAAGAGTAGGTTTATTATTATGTCACACATTACGAATTCTTAGACCGACATGCAGAATAATATGTTTGAATACACTGCTATGACCGAACTATTAAAAACAAAGCCTCAAAAGTTACGTGAACAGCGGGTGCTCGAACGGTGTTAGCCCCAAAAATGCACCCCACGCCCAAAACGTTAACATTAACCTCCCATAAAAGCACAAACACTGATGCACCTCTGCAATCCGGACGACGTGCTATTGCGGAAGTACGGTAACTGCGAAGACAGATGAACGACTAAATTACGAGATCGCGTCACAGGTAAATATCGAATTTATATAGCTTAAACGCATAATCGATGTGTGTGTGTCTAGTCCCTCGTCATGTGACCCGGCAAGCAATAGCGGCACTTTCTTATCTATCCGCAATATCATTGCGGGTGCAGGCACATTTTCTGTCGAGCTGCAGGGACAGTCTGCAGGCTTTGTTGCAGTATTGCTATCACAAAGCCAAGCAAAGCTATGTACTGCATTGTCACTGTGAGAGATAAAGCCATTAATTTTACACTGGGGGTAAAAATCAAGAGTAAAGTATTTGCGCTCCCTTTTATTTACAGAGCTTACTGAAAATCTTGTCAATTAATTCTGTAAAAATGTTGCAGATTTATTGGTTACATAACCAAAGTCCATTGACAAGCGATGTTTATCACATCTTCCATACAGACATTTTCTTCTCCAAGTATTTTTTTATTGACATTCAGTTTTGTTCTTGCTATAAATTGCAGTAGTAGTCATTTGGGATACTAAACCAAACATTTGGTGTTTTATGTCACTGCGAAGGTGCTACCAAGTAAAAAGCCGCCAGTGAGACTGATCGTCAATGAACGTTATAACTCAGAGCAATATTTTTGCAACTATACTTTGGGTTTCAATTTATTACTGCTGTACCTGAAATGGATGTTTTACTTATAACTACTTGTTTTTACCATCATGCATTTTTGTAAAAAGATGAATAAAATAATTCTTGTTATAAAACCAATACTTTTGCAATGTTTATACTGAGTTAAGCAAGTTTCCGAAGACTTTCTGTGATACGTTTGCAGTGATTTTTTCTTTTGGTCATGCTTTACTTGAGGGATATAAATAATGTAGTAGTGTGTACAGTACACTAAGTAAATTGTCACGAGGAGAAAAAGTAACAATCTGTTGGTAAATGGTTTCTCGCCTGTGTCCCGCAGGGTGTTGATCTTGGCTTCGTCTCCTTGTGGAAGCAGAAAAGGATGCATGTTGATGCATGTTCTTTAGACCCCGACAACTGGAATGGTGTCACCCACTGCCCATATATTCCATCCCTTTATTATGCGAGTGGCCCACAGGGTACCGATCGCACGCATCATCCTTCAGCCCCTGCCCGGCCCTGCAGGCAGGCAGGGAGGTGCCAATAGAAAGCTGAACAAATGACACCTCCCGGGCAGTGATCCTATTGCACCTTTCGGGTCGCATTTATTGTCCTTCACTCTACAGCTTTCTCAGCATCCACTCCTAAAGGGCTCCCGGTCACGTTCCTTAATAAAGGATACCCAATTTAACCATCCGATCAATAGAAGTGATTTTTCTTCCACAGCTTAAAGAGTCACACTTAGACAAAATGGCTCCAAGTATCACAGTATCGATATCTTAAGAGACACGGCTGGGAAGCACCACCACACATTTATTTTCATTTTATTTAAATTTGACAGTTGAGACCGTCGACAAAAGAAAAAAAAAGAAAAAAAAAAAAAAAAAGAAAAAAAAAAAGACATGAAGTGAAATTATGGGTACTTAGACATTTAACACATTCACACAGTCTTTTCAAAAATACACTTCTATTAATCTCATTTAACAAACATTTATCACCTTTAAAAAATGAGTATCGAATACTATCACATTAAATCAAAAAAAAAAAAAGAAAAAAAAAAAACAGCCAAACGCCAGTCGGTTGGTCAAGAAAACACCGCAGCAGCTCCATGAACGCCCATCTTATTCACAATCTACTCTATTATACAACCAGGTTAAAAGTGGTACAGGATACAGGTGAATTGTTACATATCATAGCCTCAGACTTAAGATGCAGACAAATTGATGGGACAAAGGAGGATAACAAAATGCGATGTCATCTGTTGCCAGTAGAGGTCTCCATGTGGCTGCATCGAGTCTGTTTACATGTCTGACCTCACAACTTAGAAAATGTCCTGCCTCTGAGAAAATGTGCACCTATGAAATACCTCTAAAGTCTGTGAAGGCATCTGGGCCTGTGTGTATAGCCTGTACATAAACGTTTGCTTGCTCTCTCTCTCTACGAGTCATCATCCCCATTTACACTGTCCCCATCATCCTCTCCCTCCTCCTGCTCCCCTTCCTCCTCTTCATCATCTTCATTGTCTTCTGCCCTTCCTCGGCTCTTCACCTGGGGCACAAGGCAATAGTACAGTCCTTGCCAATACACATCCTATATATCTAACAAAGAAGCCTGACTTGCCAAAATTCAGATTATGGAAATATTCAGCTCAGTGAAAATGTAAAAGGCCAATTCATTTTTCACGTCTGCTTTCGGTCGGCGCACAGGGCAGGTGACTAATTTCATCAGGGGTTTCCGGCAGATGGTGCATGTGTAGCCCGCATCTTTGCGCCAAGTGGAGATCATGCTTGTCGCTATGTCAGCTATACATGTGCAAGGATATCGACTAGATGTCTTCCAAGTAGCAGCAGTGACTAACAGAGGTCAACCAAGAAAGAATTGTTGTAGGAGGTATCCGTGCATATCTAATCTTTAGATATTAAAGCATTACATATAACAGATTAGACACTGTATATAATCTGGGTGATAAAATGATAACATTTGCCTACTATGTCCACAGACAACTGTATGAACAAGATTCCTCAAGTATGAATGTCCGCGGACCGAAAGCACAGAAAATGAAGTGTGAACTGGGCTCAACACTGCGCACCATGACAGACAGAGATAACTGTTGGGGGTTTATATGCCAGGCCTTTTTCAGCATCTACCATAAACCATCTGGCAGCACCTCCATAACAGACGCCAACATCATGCCAATAATTCCTGTCTTCTCAAGCTGTTGATTCTCTGCTATCCCCTCCTCTTCGGACTTTGCATTTTCTTCAAAACACTCTTGACTTACCTCCTCCTCCTCCTCAAGCAGGTCTCCCTCTTCCTCAGAGTCATTCAGCTCTTGGCTCTCTCTCTCGCGCTCCCTCTTCACACACTCCTCCTTCTTGCTGCCCGAGCTGCTAGAGTGCTGCAGTGAGGATGTCTCCCCGCTTTCTGACTTCATGCTCTTGCCATCTGCGCAGCGCAAAACCAGATCGAAGGGAGTCACAGGGTCAGAGAGAGTATAAATATGCACAAAAAGCACCAAATTCTGAAGTGAAAATTGAGCATTATATTGGAGATTCCAACAATAGCAAGTTGTGGATGCCAGATGTTCCTGGCCACCCTTTCTGGAGTTGGTACCATGGGGACCGCTGTGTGCCGATTAGCCTCATTCCTATCAGACAGATCATTCTAAAGCTTGGAGTGCAGAGGTATACAAATCACATCAGGTTATAACCAACGTTCCCCAAGGCTCAGTCCTTGGTCCTCTTCTCACACCTTTTCGGTCTGAATATTCAGCTCAGCTTTAACTCCAAGCACTTACCGCCTCACAACTACACTATTACAGCTCTGTACTAGTAGGTCTACCAGTCTGTCTTGCCTTAGACCACTGCAGCGGATTCAAAACACCCAGCACATCTGATATTTATTCAGCCTAAATGTTCTCACGTCAGTCCCATCCTTCTCTCTTCACTGGCTCCCTACTGGTGCTTGCATCACGTTCAAATCCTTGGTGCTGGCTTACAGGTCCAAAGACAGACACTCATCTCCATTACAAGGCTCTTGAAGTGCAATGCCCCATCCTGCACACTTTGATCAGAAATCCAACATCACCTGGACTTTGCTTCACCACGTGAGAAATGTGTCACTCCAGACATTCATCTCGTCTAGTTCCCTGATGGCGAAATCAGCTACTGAACCACGTCCTGTCAGATTCCTTCTCTACTATCAAGAAACAACTCAAAGCCCATCTGCTCCATAAATTGCAGTACTAGCTTGATGTGCTGTCTGGATGTTCTTGTGTGCATTTCTGGTCATCATTAGGTCCTTGCTTTGTTAGAAATTGCATAGCTCCTGCTCCAAAACTACTTACACCTTTGTTGCACTTATGCCTAGTTGACTCCTTGAAAGCATGCAAGTTTGCCATGTGTCATTTACCTCCCTGGTACGTCACTTTGGACATAAGCATTTGCTAAATATGATAAATTGGAATGGATTGAAGACACAGTAACATTGTTTAGAGCATAAATCAACAACATGACCACATGGTACTACCTGACTTCTTTGCATGGTCCTTCTCCATTCGATCCAGGCTTTCCAAGAGGTAATCCACCTTGTGCTTGATTTGGGTCAGCTCCTTCTTGATGGTCTGCAAGTCATCTACTTTCACTGAGGGATGCGAAAACAGGACAAACAGGTGGGAGAGACAAGAGTTACCAGGCCAATTCAATGGTCTTTGCAGTGCACGTGTTAGGAAAGGAATGCACGTGAGAGACGGATAGAGGCAGCACTCACTAGCGCGAGAGTAGGAGGAAGATGAGGCGCGCTGACTGCTTTTGGAGGACGAGAAGCTGGTCTTGGTGCGCCGGCTGCCCCCTCCACTCACGCTGACCCGTGGCCGCTTCGAGGGAATCACAGCCCGGGAGAGGGGAGGGGGAGGCGGTGGTACACGGGAGGGGTACGAGTACATCCTGGGGGCACAAAATTAAAGTCAAATCTAGTCCATAAACTGATGTCCGGCCAGCATGCATACACCAACACACACAGCCATGAAGATATAAGGGCACAAGAGACATGTGAATAGTGGTGTCCATTTCAGTGAATTATCCTGGGTTGAATCAGTCATTTTTAGTAATTTTTCCTCCCTTCCTCAAATTGTGGAAAGGTGGCACTTATAGTGTGAGCACAGGGCCGGTGCACTCTCACTGTGCCTGTACAATGCCTTTGCTTATCCTTCACTGGTCCGCATTGCCGTACAAATATATACAAATATTAAATTTTTACCACTGGGTAAATATACCCCCATCCTTCCTGTAAATATAGGGTCAAGGTGTCGGATCTAGTTAAGAGCGGTAAATCAAATCCATCCAAACTGTCCTCTGCATATTGTCTGGCACTAGTGTAATCAGCCACCGAATGCTAACATTACCCAGCAACCCTGCCTCAAATCTTTGATAGACCAGGTTAATTTCAAATCGCTAAAAAAGGCGATCGGCTGCTGCAGAACTGGACAGCGGAGTACGCAAGACTCACCGGTCATAGTAATCCCTCTGAAAGTCATAATCCAGGTCAAAGGAGGAACTGCTGTGGGAAACAAGGGGCTTCAGGGTTTAGAAAGCCATAGTACCTTAGCGGCACTCAAGAGAGCACGCGCAACATGGCGACGGCGCCATAACACCACAGAACATGCTAGATGGTCATCTAAATGAAAAAGATGGACGCAGTGCCATAACGGCACAAACCTTCAAGGCAGAAGACGGCTGCGGAGCTGTATCGGCAGAGCATCGAGACAACGAAAGGAGCCATAACGGCATAGTCTCAAGACAGCAGGAGATGGTCGCAGCGCCGCAACGACAGAAGACGGATGAAGCGGCGTACCTGTACATGTCTCCTGCGGAGCGCTTAGCGGCCTTCGCCCTGTGAGGCTTGGGCTCGCCTGCCAGGTTGATGTCTGGGGAGGAACAAGCAGGGTTTGTAGGAGCATAAGACCTGCTGCAGCAGGCAAACAGCACACACTAGCCTAACCACGAAGCGGCCAACGACTGCGCACACACTCACCGAGCACCTGACCCACGATCATGCGGCCATCCTCGCCGGCCACGGCAGCACGCGCGTTGCGCTCATTGGCATACTGGACGAAGGCGAAGCCCTTGTGCACAGAGCAACCCACGATCTTGCCATACTTGCTGAAGATGGCCTCCACGTCGGCCTTGGTCACCAGCAGAGTGTTCAGGTTGCCAATGAACACGCGGGAGTTGAGCGAGCGGGGGTCTGTCTTGTTGGTCACGTTGCTGGCCATGAGGCTGCTGGTGGTGGGGGATCGGCTAGTTTCCGGGGGGTGGGGGGTTTTGACAAGAAAAGAGGTGGGAGAATAGTTAGCAATGCCATTAGGTAGAGAGTACAAATAACAGAATAAAAAGAGCTGGATGGTGGTGAAGGGATCTAATAATTGGTCTGTTTTGTGATCATCTGAGTGCACGTTAGAACGCAAATTGCACATCTTTGCACGTGCAAGGAGTACACCACATAGACATAGGGAGTGTGAGGACGGGCTGTGAGGACAGGGCTGTGAGGACAGGGCTGTGAGGACAGGGCTGTGAGGACAGGGCTGTGAGGACAGGGCTGTGAGGACAGGGCCGGTGCACTCTCACTGTGCCTGTACAATGCCTTTGCTTATCCTGCACTGGTCCGCATTGCTGTTTGTAAAGCATGACTGAGAATGTCTGAATGGCTTTAAAAAGACAGCATTTATGTGCCAAGCTGCTCTAGTGGTAAACAGATTTAATACCACAGTACCAAAAAAAAAGCAGCAGCATCGATTTAAAAAGAGAGAAAAAAAAAAAAAGAGGATAAGCTTACAACCTAAAAATAAACAAGGAAGGCTGACAAGGTAGTATACAGGCACCCCCGCATTTTAGACCTAACACACTATATAATATTTGCAGATTTTAATCCGCAGTGACTCCACTCAGTCAGCACTCAAAACAGATTTACCCCAAACCCGCCTGCTCCAATACCCCTCAGCTCCCACAGACTCTGAACATTCCCAGGGCGTTAACCTAAGTGGGGTGACGGCATTTCGGGGTCTCTGGAGAACAAACTCCACTGAAGGCCTGAGATGGCTCAGGTCACAAACAGCAGAACATTAGACTGTTTAGACCTTGTGGCCAAGTGGTCTCCCAGGTGACACTTTCCTGTAAAATTTACGTTGAATTCATCTACCCGACCCTTATATCTAAAGCAACTAAAGAACGGGTTATAATTTGTGGGAACTTCCTGGGATTTAAACCCTTTGCGTTCTCAATGCACTACTTATTGAGCTATAGCAACAAATAAAAAATAGAATTTACTTTACAGATTAGTTCAAATTCTTTAGGGTCATTCAGAATTCTGAAACACAGTGGTACAAAACATTTATAGCAATTCAGGAAGGGGGGAGGGGGGGGTGGGGTTATATAACCATCACTCACTCCATAGTGCCTGTATTGCGGGTTGGTCGTCTGAATGTACTTTCTCACTGTGGTTGGACCAGTGTGTGCGAGCAGAAGTCTCTGCCTCCCTCTCAGGGAAACTACAAATCCCAGCAGGCTCCGCTTAACGTCACAGAACGCAGCACTGCCCCCAAGAGGCTTACTGAGGCGAAAAAGAACAGACCTCAGTCACACTACAAAAGGTTATTGTTCAACTGTCCCCATCTGATGGTCGTTTGTGAAGTAGACCCCTGGTTCTGAGCCCAATATAAGAAGCAGAATCTAAATGCTTCTGGAATAGCTTGGTTTACAAAATGAGAAAAATAGATTTAAACTGCAAACTGGCTTGGGAGAAAGGAGGCTGAAAGTGATACACACTTGATTTGACCTCTGATTAAACACATAAGCACAGTGTATTTTGATGCGTGGACAATAATCTGAAACTGCTCCCCATGTGAGATAAAGGGGGATATGTTCAGCAATCTCTTCTGGTGGGAGGAAAGGGACTGTGCTTTGGGTGACCATTGGCTGAAGGGCAATTTAATAGTTATGGTTCAGTAACTGTGCTTAGGGGCGACTTCAGCTGGAGCTACTCAAATGACTGGCAGGGGGCAGTGTTTCACTCCTACATTAGGCTCAGAACCTAATCCCATGCCCCATTAATCCCACCCCCAATCATTTTTTCAGTCTTTATCTTCATGGACTTTTCTCCTGCTCTCCTGAGAAAGGGAATAAAGACAAAATTTAAAAAACAACAAGCTTGCAGCCATTGGTGATAGACATCAATAAGAATCTAACCACCCACACCACACCCCAACTCCCCCCAGCACCATCAAGAGAGCAGAAAGAAACCCACATCTGCAGATCGTGACATTGTCACTCAGAACTAAAGTTAGCTCTTTTTTTTTTTAAATACAAGTGGCAGTTTCCCCCAACCTGGTCTTCCGGGGCCCCCAGACAGTCCACACTTTTGCTGCCTCCTACTAAGCCTGATGGTCTAGGTCGCCGTTTCTCAAACCGGTCCTTACGGACCCCCCCCCCCCCCGGTGGTCCATGTTATAAAACGTGGACTGTAGACAATCAGGCGTAGTATAACTTGACAAATACAACTGTGGAAATCTAATCTAAACCCTTTACCCGTTTGTCGAGTGGCAATATCGAAGTTAACTGAACTTGGCAGCTGGCATTCATCAATAGGAGTGATGCAACTAAAAAGTGAACAATTATGATTACAATTATTCAACCGTCCAAGCAGATGAGGATACATACGCAAGATAAGGTCGTCTGTGTCTGTAGGCACCTAAACTAACCTAACTGCTGTTGGGAGGTGTGGTGGGGGGGCAGGATTACACACCTCACCAAGAAATGCTTGATTGAAACCTGTGTGTCATAAGAAGCAGGTCAGTTGATTCTAAGAAATGAAGCCCTCAATCCAGCTCTGCTATTAAGGACCCTAAAGCTGGTCCATCTTAATTCAAACAACACTGCATTTATTTAAAAAAAAATATTGATTAGGAATCATGTTTGATGCGGTACTTGAATTGTTTATGAAGAAAGTACGGAACTCCTAATGCTCATTTACCCGAAGGGAGCTCGACATCCACAAAAAAAAACAGATGCCCGAATGGACATGTCAAACTGTGAACTAAGCTGCTTTTCCTAAGCTGGCTTATCACAGAGCAGTGCTGTAGGGCAGACGTGCAATGCACGACAGATTCACCCACACGACTGTTCATGGAGCATTTGGTTAGCTGGATCAGGTGGGCTGTGCTCCTGATGGAACAAACCGGAATGTGCCGGGGATGGGGGGGGGGTGTGTGCTCACAGGACCTCATTAATAGCCCTGGAGAATACCACATTTTGCCCTACTGCAGAGCTCTCATTTGCTTTAGAGGATTATTACTGAGACTCAAAACGGCATATTTTAAATATCTTAACCTTAAGGGACACATTGGGGAAAGTAGAGTGCAAGTCAAAGTCCTAAACCATTCTGATGCACCAAACACTTTCATATCGTCATCTGAAAAATTCTCAATTGGAAATTCAAAAACAATTTTAAAAATCTACACTTGAAGCATTCTACAATAACTGAATTAATGTCATTCTATTCTCATGTTACACATTTGTACTACAGTTATCAAATTGTGTCCATTTTCAAGTTTTTTTTGTGCGTGTTGTGACGAGTGGCAGTCGGTAGTTTCAATGAGTGGCAACATCATTCAGGCAGATGGGGAGCAGATGGTGGGAACGGGAGCAGTGACCATCCTCAGTGAAAGGAGCCTGACCAGCATTCAGGAACACATGCAGCTCTACAGACTCCCAGTACAAACTAGAAATAAGATCCCCACTGAATTCAGAAGGAAGGTGAAACATTTCAGGAAACCAAAGCCAGCTTTGATTCATGCCTTGGATATATAACAGTATTTTTAAAACATATATAAACAACATTAATAACATGGCTAACAACAAATTACTAGCATTTCCCTAAAAAGTTTTCCTGAGGCATTAAAACAGATTTCCGCCACTGTTGGATCTGGCCTTCCCCCGTTTCACTGGATTCCACCATTTAGCACAAAATAAGGGAATAAGCTGTTGGGAAGGCCACACGAATAGAGTGATGTACTGTAATTTACTGATAATGTCATAGAAGAGTTAACAGCAACATCATGAGATTGCCAAAGTGACAATACAGCATTAATATTAAACACAAACAATGTGCCATAACACAATCCAATCAGAAAAGAGGGCAGAACCACTCAAGACAATGCCCAATGTTCATGAAAACTCTAGTCTTCCTTGGGAATCAAGAGATGCATGTGCTATGTAGATCCCATTAAAATAAAACAAGGTTTTAAACCAGTAGATTCGTAAAAAAATATAAAAAACAACAACTTTCTTCTGCCTGTTGCGAAAATGTCATTATGAAACTATTGAAAAGCTCTGGCACTGCGTGTAAAATACAGGGACTTGTTGGTAGTTGACAGAATCACTGACCAGTCTGATAAAGAACAGCAGCATTTCTTGAGTTACCTCTCTGAAACTATGTAAAATAAAACAAAACTACATAAAGGTGCAAAATGTGTTCCTGACTGTCCAATAAACATGCACCATTAGACGACTAAATGGCTATTCAATTGTAGGGGTGACGGACATGTAATTTTATGTCCAACATCAATGTCTACATGAACATTATGAAAGACCAAAAATAATTCTGCACAGGGCTGGGGTGTGACTCTAAAAGCTACAGTTCTATTACACAAAAATTACACATCTAATGTAAGAAATACTACAGTAAACGCACTGTGCTAATAGAATAACGGCAGACATTTTGCAACTTGACAAAAATGCAAAAATCAGCTTTGATCAAAGTACAAAAGATTGTTTTTTTGGGGGGGGGGGGGCTGCATATGAAGGAATGGCTAGGCTGTCAAAAAAGCTTAATGGATATATTTAAAATACAGTTGTTGCTTTGCATGAGTGGAGGTAATTAAAAATGTAACTTACGGGTCGTTCGCTGATCAAAAAAGCTGCAGCAAAAACTGAAAAAAATGAATAAAAAAATAAAAAGTGGAATTAGAGAATGATGAAAGCAGGAACAATGACATCTCCAAGGGGGTTAAAGACAACAGCAGACTAATTAGGGGAAAACAGCGTGCAACAGTGCATTATCAATGTGTGTGCCTGATAATACGGCCATAGCCACAAATATGCATTACCCCTGACAAAATTACAACAGGAAGTTAGTGCCACAGTGACAAATCCCAAACCAAAGCATTTATTTTGACAACTTAGCTCATACATTAGGGAAAATGAAATAGCTCACTTTTCCCGATGAATCGAAGTATCAGTCACAGGTCATGCTATAATTGAGTTATGTGATAGGCTAATCGTGCACGGATTACATGCATATTGTCTGGTATTAACACAATCCATGTCAAGATCCAGATAATATAGGTCAAGCTACAGTTCCAGGTCGCTGTTTCGTTGTGGCCACACCCAGCACCGATGTAAGATCCATTCTCGCCACTATTTTGACATACATGTCAATACAAAATACTTAGAAAATCCTGGAAAACGTATTTGCGCTACGCAATAAATACAAGCGGATTGAGACAAGTGGGTGGATCACACACACATGAAAACAAAACAAAAGTTCCTACAAGTCAGATTTCACCCAGATGCACTAGCCTTAAAACACGTTTGCACTTGGGCATCTAGGCGCGATTCGCAGGCTACGGAGCGTCCCCGGCCCTAACAATGGACACCGGCCTATCCATGCACGACTGCATGCCTGGTGTATTAACAAAAGAGCAATGGCCTACTCAAGACTATATCACGCCAGTATTCCCGCCAATATTATTCCGGCGATCCTAATCATTAATCTAAATCTAGCGCAGACAAGTAAAAGACAACACTGCTGCTTCCATTAGTAAAAATTCATTTTAATGAAAACATACATTGCGCATTAATAGTTATCGTGATCGGTGAACACTTCGAAGGGCAATTTCGAGTCTTAAAAAAAGCCACAATGACGTTAAAACTCTGGATGAAAAACAGACAACGGGCCACTGTTCTTGTCCAAAAAGATCTTCCCTTAAAAATAATATTGTCAGCTTTTGGTCACGTCTACAGCCCCAAAACAAAAAAAAGGTCAACCAAAAAATTAAAATTCCAAATTCTGTCTCAAATGCTAAAATATAACTGGAAAAAGCAAAGTAACGTAAAAAAACAACTATTTTAAATTCTGAACTCCAACATTTAGCGAAAAAGATTCCCAAGGAATAAAAATAGATTGAGTCCATTTACGGCAGATTAGAATCTCCGGTGTTTTCATTTTTTTGTTTAAAAAACATATTCCTACACAATCTTACTGGCAAGCTAATCAGACTCCAAAAATCGTTATTTATCAAAAGATTTCGAGGTGAAAAATGAAACAAAAGTCCAGATAGCTAATTAGCATTAGCTAGGCAGCAGCATCGCTTCACAAAATGTACGTCACAATTAAACCAACAGTCTACCCGTTTGACAGAAAAATAAAAAAAAATCCAAGAAAAATAAAAAATAGAAAAAAATCCCAAAACAAAATACTCACCAAGAACTCAAAGTTTAAAATTATTAAAACTCGGCGACTTCAACGTATATTGCTGAACATATATGCGTTGTTTTTCCTTCGTCCTCAGTTCTTTGGAGCTCAAAGAGAATGCAACCCACTTTGTCGCCTGAAATGGCGACCGGTATAAACACACCAAACTGAACAGATTTGCTGAACTCCGCCCTCATGCCTTTTAGACCGTGTCTATTGGCTTACTGCGTTTGAAATGGGAAGCTCTTCTCATGTTCTATTTGTCAGCGTATTTTCATGACCCTGGCATTTGAAAAATTCCGATTGGTCAAAAAAGATGGCACTCAAATGATATGGGAAATTATTGTGTGGGATCGCTGTTGGTGAACCTCCTTTTTCAGCCACGTCTGTAATGATGTAAATTATATTTGCAATTAATCTGTTGGTTTAAGTTCGTTTAGATAAAGATCTGTTTAGAATTGTTCGCTTAGATATTCACCTCCGATATTACACGTACCCCCAATCCGGCTAATCTCTGATTTGGACAGTTATACTCTCTATTGAAATATTGCGAATGCTAAAACAGTTGAAAGGGCTATTGATAACTAGTTACATGCTAGACGGAGGTGCCTGGCCATGTGCTCTTTTGGTCCAACGATTGAAAGTCTCATTTTTGAGGTTTAGTGTCCTTTTCCCAAGGCCAGTCAATCCTATAGGCGGCCAGCCTCTGAGGGGCGGCGACTTGCCAGCCAATCTCACTTTGCGTTGAATGGGAGGCACTGGCGGTGATGCTCGCCTAGGATGATATATCGGCTAGGAAGGATACTGTCTATTTCGGTAACCAAATTTGCTGAATTATTAGTTTAGAAATGAAACATTATTCCTGATGATTTGTCAGTAATCATTTGATACTGAGTGAAGATGATGTAAACACACACAGGTTTGCAATTATGTCTTTGTGGAGACTCTCCATTCATCTCTATAGGAAAAACTCGAATCACAACATAACGACCTTAACCTAAACCCAACCCTCACCTTAATTATAAGTACCCAAACTAAATATGAGAATTTTGGCATTTTTAGTTCTTTGATTGCAATCTTTGCAGAGACCTGAAAAATGGTGCTCACATCATCAAAATAACACATTTGGTCCCCACAATGTAATATAAACATAATCCACACACACACACAACCAGACTGATGAATAAGAGAATGACTGATTCAGCAAAAAAGTTATCTGGAAATAAACTGTATGCAACTTCCATTTTTCAGTTAAAGGCCCTATGGAAGTTAGAATTACAACAGATACATCGTTTTATTGCTGTTACAGGAAAACTGCACATAAGTGTAAACATTACGTCTTCATGAAAACTCAGTATTACAATAGACAAGGACCTTAACTTCTGCAACCACATCAAAGCCAAACTAAGGTGTAATTTGATCATCTTAAAAATATAGCTAAATTCTGAGGCTGTTTTCCTAAATAACACCTTGTGAAATACATGTATGCATTTTTCTCCAGTAGATTGGATTGTTGCAATAGTATCCTGACTGGTTTTTCCCAAAAATCCTAATACCAAAAAAAAAAGAGAGCATGTTCCAGTTCTGGCTCCCTGATCCCTACAGTTTCAAAGTACTTCTTATGCTCTACTAATCTCTGAATGATTCAACCCCAAATTATATCGCTGATATGATACAGTATCTCACAAAAGTGAGTACACCCCTCACATTCTTGTAAATATTTTATTATATCTTATCATGGGACAACACTGAAGATATGACACTTTGATACAATGTAAAGTAGTCAGTGTACTGTAAGTGAAAATGTCCAAATTCTACCCAGTTTGCCATTTTCCCTCCCTGGTGTCATGTGACTCATTAATGTTACAAGGTCTCAGGTGTGAATGGGGAGCAGGTGTGTTGAACTTGGTGTTATCGCTCTCATACCGGTCACTGGAAGTTCAACATGGCACCTCATGGCAAGGCACTCTCTGAGGATCTGAAAAAACAATTGTTGCTCTAGATAAAGATGGCCTAGGCTATAAGAAGATAGCTGCAGCATGGTGGCCAAGATCATACAACGGTTTAACAGGACAAGTTCCACTCAGAACAGGCCTCACCATGGTCCACCAAAGAAGCTGAGTGCACGTGCTCAGCGTCATGTTCAGAGGTTGTCTTTTGAAAATAGACATACGAGTGCTGCCAGCATTGCTGCAGAGGTTGAAGGGGGGGGGGGGGTAAGCCTGTCAGTACTCAGGCCATACGCCACACACTGCATCAGATTGGTCTGCATGGCTGTCGTCCCAGAAGGAAACCTCTTCTAAAGATGATGCACAAGAAAGCCTGCAAACAGTTTGCTGAAGACAAGCAGACTAAGGACATGGATTACTGGAACCACATCCTGTGGTCTGATGAGACCAAGATAAACTTATTTGGTTCAGATGGTGTCAAGCGTGTGTGAGCAACCAGGAGAGGAGAACGAAGACAAGTGTGTCTTGCCTACAGTCAAGCCTGGTGGTGGGAGTGTCATGCTTTGGGGCTGCATGAGTGCTGCCGGCACTGTGGAGCTACAGTTCATTGAGGAACCATGAATGCCAACATGTACTGTGACATGCTGAAGAAGAGCATGATCCCCTGCCTTCGGAAATTGGGCCGTAGAGCAGGATTCCAACATGATAACGACCCCAAACACACCTGCAAGACGACCACTGCCTTGCTGAAGAAACTGAGGGTAAAGGTGCTGGACTGGCCAAGCATGTCTCCAGACCTAAACCCTATTGAGCATCAGTGGGGCATCCTGAAACGGAAGGAGGAGGAGCGCTAGGTCTCCAACATCCATCAGCTACGTGATGTCATCACGGAGGAGTGGAAGAGGATTCCAGTGGCAACCAGTGAAGCTCTAGTGAACTCCATGCCCAAGAGAGTTAAGGCAGTGCTGGAAAATAATGGCAGCCACACAAAATATTGACACTTTGGGCACAATTTGGACATTTTGGCTTAGGGGTGTACTCACTTTTGTTGCCAGCAGTTTAGACATTAATGGTTGTGTATTTAGTTATTTTGAGGGGACAGCAAATTTACACTGTTATACAACTCTACACTGACTACTTTACATTGTATCAAAGTGTCATATCGTCTGTGCTGTCCCATGAAAAGATATAATAAAATATTTACAAGAATGTAAGGGGTGTACTCACTTTTGTGAGATACTGTATCATATACCTCCTTCCAGTGAGCATAAAATATGCCCTAAATGTTACTACTTTTAAATCCTTGCTAAAGTAGCAACAGAAGTCTTGTCTACTGCTTTGATGCAATTGATGTGTTGCCAATTTCTCACTTTTAATATTTGTTTTTGTCTTGTTCTTTTGATTTTTAATTTTCATATTTTTACTTTTTTAACTTCTTTACTTTCATTGTTTTTTTTTTTTATGCGGACGGTTACTTATAGCATACTTACATCCTGTTCCCTCGGTCGTGTACCCCTAAGTACCTAGTATGTTGCCCTGCTCCCCTGGGCCACCATGTAGCTCAATGGGTTGAGTGAACAGCTCAGAAGCTCAACCCCTCTGGTCACAAGTAGTTGTAATATCACTTGTTGTTTAATTTAAAAACAACTGGTTCTATTATTATTCCTTTGTGTTTGGTCTTGTTTATATCTGTCTTTGATTGCCGTCTACCCTGCCGTGCCTGGTTTAATGATATTCTTTATCCTTGTACTTATGTTCCTAGTCACTCCCAGTATAGTTAGCCCTCTGTGGTTGTTAATGTTTCCTAGTTTCCAGTGCTCTTTAATAGTAATCTATTCCACCTGTTTCCTTTTCTCCCATGCTTGTACAGATCGGTTGACTTCATTATGGTCCACACCTGCCCCTTGTTAGCCTTTCATATCTGTGTTGATGTAAGTGCTTGCCCTCACTCCATTTGTTAGTCAGTCATCGTATGGTACTTGCAATCTGTAGTTCGTCGTAGTCCTGCATATTATTGTTGCTCTGCTGTTTGTTAGTGTTGCTCATGATAGAATTTCCATGTTAGCTTTGAGGTTTTGCTGTGCTTCTTCCTGCTTCTGTTTTATCAGTTTTACTCTGACCCCACATGGCCCCTTTGTTTATTGGTTCTTCCATTCTGTTTGTTTTGTTAAATAAACCCCCTTTTGTTGGAGCTACTCTGTGGATCATTCTTCCTTTGCCATTCCCTGCTGTAACAGCAGTAAGGAGAACAGAAATGGGCACAAAACAAGTCATAATTCTGCTGTCATGTTATTCAAATGGTTAAAGGTAATGAAAACATGATCAATATAAGGTAAACTGATGAACAGAAGTATTTAAGCAAAAAGCAGGACAGTGTGGGGATTATGAAGTGGATCTTTGTGTAAAAGGCAGGGTTGGGATTAATTCAATTCCGACAGCCTCTGTCCAGCATCGTCTCTTTAAATTCTTGAATTGCGTCACAGATTTCCTGATCTGTCTCACACTCGCTCTGACTGGGAATTTTCTCCAACCAGGTATCAGACGAGAGGATGTAGGAATATCTAGGAATAAATCAGAAAAAACATGTTTTTGGAAAACTGATGTCATAATTATTCAGTACGTGAATCAACCAAATATCTACATTTATGTTGATATGAAAGTCTGCAAATTCCTGCACCATTCAAAAGCATGCTGTGTCTCCACAGTATCACAGTATATACCACAAAGACTATTTTCTATATGCATTTTATCCGTGGTATAAAGCTCATCTGGTTCATAAAAATGTTTGTGCTATAGTGAAAGCAAAGAATTAAGGGCTCTATTATCAACCTGCCCAAAGCACGATGCAAAGCGGTTTTGCTCGTCTCGTACCAGCGCACTGCTCATTTTCACGCCATCTGTGAACGTAATCAAAATAGCTAATTTTATGCTCGCTTTCTGCCCGTGGGAGTGGTGGTTTTTAAAGTACTTGTGGCTGGGCTCATTGTCCACGTGTTGTTTTAAGGCAACCAAAAGTCAGCGGCACATTATTAGACTGTATTTATGAAGCGTGTTTTTGGAACATGGTTCATTATTGACACAGATACGCGTTTTAAGTGCACTAATGGTTTTTCGTTCTTTTATTTCATTTGTATACTTTTTTATAGAGTGCATCTGATCCTTTCACGTAATCACCTTTCGAGTTCATTATCAGAATTAAGCTCATACTGGAACAGTGGTGCTTGAGTAGATGATGTGTTCATACCTTTTCTCCTCACGCACAAGCATTTCTATTTCCTCAACCAAAAAGCGATCTGGCTTGTCGGGCAAACGGGCCATTATAATAGCATTATACTACGGGGCCGTTGAATGCTTGAATCTGATTGGCTGACGAACGTTCTGAGGCGTGCAATTATTTTCAGGGAAACGCACGGCGAACGTAGTTCCAGGCAGCTCTCTTGACCGCATTACAGTTCCATATCA
>JAABNX020000090.1:1015494-1026376 GCA_015163995.2 Mormyrus lacerda
TCGATGTCTTGAGGTGTGGCAACCGTAGTATAAGCGGAATAATTGACTCCGGACCGTTGAATTATTAGAAAAATAATAACTCCGCTTCGCGTCGTGGCCGCATCACCACCTCGGGTGTGCATTATTTTTCTAATAATTCAACGGTCCGTCGTCAATTATTCCTTACATAAACATAAGCTGCCTTTTAACGGTGAATTGAAGCTCCATTCCGATTGGTTCATTGCATGCTACGCCCAAAACAGGCCATTGATGTTTATTAATAACGTATATATGGTCAGATGCAGATGCTTTGCAATAACTTTTACTAAATTATGGAATTGTACGTGGGGACTATTTGCATTCTCCATATCTAATGCTTGTAATACTTCTTCATATCTTGGAATTTAGGTGTGTATATTTCTTTTTCTTCATTATAGCTAAATGAGACGATGATAACTTTTCGCCTACCCTATACTTGCTCTCTATGATGCAGAAACACATGTACGTGAGAGCAAGCTTGGCAGGGAAAGGCAGCCACTCGTAATGGTGCTCATGGTGCAGGGGATTTAAGGACCTTGCTCAAGGGCCAGGCTTGAACCAGAGACCTTCCGATCACAGGCACAGAGGCTTAGCCCAATTTCATTTCATTTCATTTCATTTCATCTAGTGGGGTCAAAAATACAGCAAATCGTTTACAAAGTGTCATTGCTTCTACCAATTCTTGCCTTGTATTCAACAAACTTCCATCAATGAAATAAACGAGGAATCCAAGTCCTGAAGGTGTATTAATATTGACTAGTGTGTCTGATGCTAGGTTGTAATGATGCTTTATAGCTACTGGTCCAATGCTAATTTGCACTTGTCACTGGACACTCATAAGTTCAGCCTAGAAACACTTGTACCTAAGTTTACAGCTGCATGCTTGTGATGCATTATCTGTGTCACTTATATGTCCTGTCGACCAAAAGCATCTGCTAAGTAAATAAGTAAGTGAACAAAAGTGAAGGCATTTTCTATCAGTCTTAAAGTAAAATATCTAAATTTATAAACTTTCGATAGAGAAACTACTCACTTTCCATCTGGCATCTTGGTCATACTCTCTGGCAAGCCGATCACCAGGTAGGAACTTCCCACATTCAAGTTCATCGCTTTCCTGCAGCTGATGTGTGAGAGAAACAATCTCTCATTCTTTTTCACCACTTCGTCTTGCCCTGGACACAGCAACACCAGCCAGTCAACATGTGTTGTTTAAAGGGAATTGATTAAACATTATTTATGTACAGAGCTAAAAACATGATTAAATAGAACTTACAAGAATTTAACTTGGATTTATGCTGAAGAATCAGAAATGTATATACTTTAATAAATTTGCTCATGGGATCTCAGGCGGACTTTTATCCATTTCTGGACCTATGCACGATTTAATCCAGACCAAACAACATGAGGAACAAAAGTTTTTTCTGCAGCCTAATGCAGACCATTTATACCTGAGCTACCCAATGAATCAGCGAATACTGGCTTTGTGTCGCTGATGAAACTTGGCTTTCGGAGAAAAACAATTGAGGAATCTTGATATTTAGATGAACACTAACAACTTTCACAGTAATAACAACCAGGTCACCATCATATTTTAATTAAAATATCAAACACGACCAAACAGCCAAATGCCAGTATTTGGTGTAGGATTCATCTTAAGCATCTATCTTGAATGTTGCAATTCCTTCGGACTTCAGTTTGCTGCGTGCTTTATTGATTAAATGTTGCCAAATACCAGTGATGCTAACATGTTACAAAGATCTCCGATACACTCATGGATTTCCATTTGCTTCTTAGAAATTAACATTGAAGCTTATCTGGGTAGCAGCTGTTCTGATTTACTCTAATTAAAAATGTCAGGGTCAGCACCCATCTGCCCCAGCCTATCATGTCTCTTTCCCTTTTGGCCAGCAGGTGTCGCTGGCCATCCTTTCCTCCCTGTTCCCAAGTCCTTAGTGTGTTTCCCCAGTCCCCTGGACTGCTGCCTGGCTCTATGGGCTGCGTGTCTGTTTGACACGTGTTTGAGTCCAACCACCTCTGTTTTTGTATTTACTAGATTTTGTTCCCTAGTGTTTCTTTTGTAGTAGTTTTTCTAGTTCCTGAGGTTTGCGGTTTGTATTCTGTTTTTGTTGTGTTTTATCTTTATTATTTCCCTTGTACTGGATTCTGTTTCCTAGTTTCCATGATTTAGTTTATCAGATTCACCTGTGTGCTGTCTCCCTGAGCCTCTTTATTGCTCTCACCTGTCCTGTGTTTCCTTGTTAACCCTGTGTATTTAAGTACATGATCCTCCTGTGTTCGCTGTGTAGTCATTTCCCGGTGTTGATTATTCTGATGAGCTACGTTTGCCTCCCTGCTTGTTCTCTGTGTTACCAGTTTCCTTTCATAGATCATTTTTTGTTCTGTTAGTTATATCGTTCCCATTTAGTTTCGACTCCTCGTGGTCTCTCTGTTTGTAGTGTTCCTAGCATTTTCATTCTCTGTAATAATAAACCCCTGTCGTTTTCTGGAGCTGCCAGTGAATCGCCTCCTCTTTCCTGCCAGTACCATGCCCCGAGTCCGTGACAAACAGCAGCGAAAAGTTCTACATTTGTTTTTTTTTTTCTTATGGAACTTAATTATCATGTGAACTACAAGGATCAGGAATAAATAGTGTGCCATCAACAGAGACCTCTCTGCATTCCATAACCTCAATATATAGCATACTTGATATACATTTTATTGTAAATAATAAATAAAGTACCAATTAAGGCTGAAACAGGTTTAGTATGAGTAATGAGTAATAAATGAGTTCTAATTTTTTGACTTGTTGAGCAGAAAAAAATCTTAATACATATTTTATGCAACTTGTTAAATTATATATATTTCTGCTTCTTGATGCTATGCAATTATATGAAATATACAGCTTATCAATCCCATAATGCTGAGGAATAAATGCCAAGCTATCGACAGTAAATATTTGAATATCTGTGCCTAGGCCTCTAACGGTGCTAAAGCTTCCAAGTTGCCTGCTTCTCCTGCACAATATACCCCTGTGCTTCGTTCATTTTCAGATCTCTCTTGTAGACAGTGGGAATGCTAAATGCTAATAATGGATAAAATGATGCTCCATTGACTATTTGCTGTATTTTCTGACCCCACTAGATGGTGCTGTTGGTATGCTTTGTGGTATGCTTTGTGCACTTTTTTTGATCAGACACCTCCACCTAGTGGGGTAAAAAAAAAATACAGAAAATGATTCATGAAGCGGCATTTCATCCATTACTATTTAGCGCCCCTCAAACAGCACATTATTTAGTATTATTTAAACACATTCCTTATCTGAGACATACTGAAGCAGCATGTCTTGCTAAACAGTTAGCTGCAATCTATAAATTCATAACCGAGTATATAAAAGTGCGATGTTACCTGTTTTAATGACATTTTCAATCTCCATGATGTACTTATCGTACAGTTCTTCCCGCTTAATGTCTTTAAGTTTTACCATATACAC
Organism: Mormyrus lacerda; assembly: GCA_015163995.2. Taxonomy (NCBI): domain Eukaryota; kingdom Metazoa; phylum Chordata; class Actinopteri; order Osteoglossiformes; family Mormyridae; genus Mormyrus; species Mormyrus lacerda. The sequence goes on from JAABNX020000090.1 coordinate 1,019,003, forward strand.
TGTGGACATTGGAAGATGAAAAGCAGGAATGCTGGTTAATACAGCGCATGTACAAATCATGAAAAAAGAACAATGTTATTGTGCCCCAGAGCAGACTAAAGCAGGGCAGATTATACATGTGCTCAGTTCATCATTAATCCAAAAAGCATATCTTTTTTTACCATGGGTGGTCGTACTACAGGCTTTTGACTCCCGATCCCCTGTGTGTTTGCTGAGGGATGGACACGCTTCTGTAAAAGAGCATTAAAAAAAAACTAAAAACAACTTTCAATTGGAAGTATCGATTGCAGCTAGCAGAGCAACATTCCAGTTACAGCACAAACCGCGATGGACAAGGGGATTTCGCTTACGTTCTGCACAGCTGCACACTTTACCCTCACATATAGTGGCCAGCTGTGTTGCGTTTCCAGTCGGATGGTAGAACTTGGTGCAGTGTTTCTCTGAAAATTTGAAATGTCTGTCATTACTTAGATTTATAAGAAAGTCTTTGAGATGCCCTACTAAGCTGTCATAGTTTTAACAGGGATGTTGAAAGACACAGACTTGCTGCTCACCCTTGTTGTAATAGGAATAGACAGTAACACTGGCTGGCTGGAGTAGACCCACTTCAAACTCCTGGTAGAGAACCAGTGGGATACAATTGAGGCCGCCTCGCTTTATCTTTTAGGAAAAAAATAGGAGAGAGTATGAAACAAGCAAAATAGTGATAAGGATGTCTCGCATGACAAAAACACAAACTGACTTTATGTTAAAGCCCCTCCAGATTCAGACGCAGGTTGCACTCAGTAGCTGCACTCACTTTGTATATATGGATGATGAGTGACCCTCTGCGTGATAGTTCTGTATCCACACTGTAAAAATCAATCAGGTGATCCACTCGATTCATCAGCTGCAAATACAAAATTAAATTACACTGAGCCAAGAAGCTTGGTCCCTCAGCAGGAACCTCTTCATTACTTTAGGTGCTTTCACACTGCCGGAATTTTTTTTTCCTGAATCAGAACCAGGTACTTTTGTCGTGTTCATACCGCAGGAACTTGGCCTTGTTGTAGTGTTCATGCATTATGTTCTCCCTTGAAATGTACTTTACACAGAACTATCCTTAAAGTGACGGTAGCATTCACTGCTCAGTAATACAGAATGTTAGCATTGTGTAATGAACTTCACCCATTCCAGAGCCTGCAAGGACGGTGCAAAGCCAGTGGGAAGTGACACGTCCAGAATCGTCATCGTTTCAGGGGTGTCTTCGTGGACTCTGTGCAGGAGAGGCATGAGAAAAAGTAGACAGAGTGACAGAGGTGCCAGGGGCAATGAGAACTTATCAAAGCTGAATATCAGGAACAGATTGTGGCGGACAAAATGACGCGTCATGAACCATTGAACAAACTGCAGAGGTAAGTGAAGACAGTCATAACAATTAACCAAGACTATAAAGAAAATATAAATTATGCTGAAAATGTCCTCAACAATATATAATACATTCCAGGGAAAACGTCACATATGAAGTATTTACATCACATTTATATAGCGGCTGCTATTATCCAAAGCAATGTGCGCTTTTGAGAAAGCAGGTCGGACAATCCATGCAGTAAAGGACACAACAGCAAAATCATTCTGCCAACCGCAGTATTTGAACTGGTGAGTTTCTGATCACAGCCCGAGTATCTTGGAACACATTCATTATATTCACAATTCATTATAAAGCTTATAAACTATAGCTGAAAAGTTAGATGGCACAGCAGACAAGGGTAAGGATCTCGACCTGAACTCAGGCCATTATGCGTAGTCAGTACCTAGTGTGAGCAAACAATGGGCATTTTTGTGGACAATAACAGGATGAACATCTATGAGCTGTAGTGAATGTGGGTCTTAGTTTGGGAATTTCGGAGGTCTCACCTGTTCAGGGAGAATCGTGGGGAACTTATGAGGAGACAATGATTCGCTATAGAAAGTTAAAAGCTGAAATACTGAATCTGGTATTTCGGTTTACTGACGTTGGAGATGACTTCTGCCACCGCCACTGCTTACCTGAGGCAGATCTCCATAAGATACCCCTTTTCCACTCCGCTTGGAATCTTGGCATCTGCAGGAGCACACGAGTATAGCAGGCAGACTTAATGACGTATGACGCTACAGGAGCACGCATAGGTAATCCAGTACTCATTCTGCATCTCCCAGTTCCCCGTCAAATTTCAAATGGAAAATTAAATTAAATCTGGACTAATATTCTACCTAACCAGAAGTTACCAGAAGTGCACAAAACCTAAATGGGTCTACAAATTAAGCATGTTTGCCAAGACGAGCACGACTGTGACTCAGAGGGGCCGTTGCATACTCACTGTGCCTTCGCTGCAATTCTTCTAGACCTCTCTTATCTATCGTGACATCCATCTCATACCCCACACATGACTTCAGTTTTTGCTCAGGGATGGCATTATATATGGTCTCAAGCTAGAAGGTACAAAAGCCTATAGAGTTAGTGTAATTTCACATTTATAACAAGATCATGGGCAGTACAAATGCCTGATGCTGACTACTTTTTTTTTTTTTTTTTTTTTTTTTTTAATGTATTTATTTATAATTTTAAGATAAATGAAAGAAAAAACAAAAAAACACACACACACACAAAAAAACAAAATCCCAAAGGGCAACAGTCACTATGCTCTAACAATTATGCTGCAGAATCTGAAAAGGGTACGAACGGGTGACAATTAGCATAAACCTTATATGTCTGTGGGGTTTTGTTTTTCATTCATAAATTGTAGTATTGGATTCCATATTTTGATAAACCTTTCAGTACTGCCTGACAGATCATATCTTAACCTCTCAACATGGAGAACTCCCTGGAGTTCCCTTAACCACACTTTAAAACAGTTTTAAAATACATCTCTTGACAAACACCATACCATATACCAAGACTGGACGAATGTTATGATTAATATTCTCCAGTGCAGTTGAATACCCAAATAACGCTGTTTCAGGGTCCGGCGACAAATTGATGTTAAATACATCAGAGTACCATTTAAATATGGAACACCAAAAAAGTTTGGGGCATAACCAGAAGTGGTGTGCTAGGGTGGCATCTGCCTCCATACATTGATCGCACATGGGTGACAGATCTGGACAGAGTCTATGCAATGTGCGTGGTTCAGCAGGCTAGGCCTATGTGCTTGTGATCACAAGGTTTCCAGCCACCCAGTCGCTAGCCATGGGGACCCTCTCTAGCTGACCCAGGGACATGTTGAACTTGGCAAAATCAGGACACGCCCCAATATTACCAATCCAATTTCTCTCACCCCCAGTAAATCTGCTTGGCCTAGTTCACACACCTGACATATGCAATGATGGGTGAAATTACTTATTATGTCAAAAAGTGACCAGCACCCTTTGAAGCATAATTCAGTAAGTACTTAGAGAGGAGTTTAGGAATTCTATCCACGTAGAACCTACCACAATCTTTCCAGTTCCACTTCCCTCTGCTTCTATTGTGAAGTTCTTAAGCTTGTGGACCTGCATTAAAATATGAAACAATAAATATTAGAAACAAATAAAGTTATTTAGTCATTAGTACCGGTACAAAAGAAATGTAACACTGAATGTAACACTGAACAGCTTTTACAAATGTAGTTCGGTAGCTTTACAGTGCTAGATTTCCGTGCAACACAAATTTGCGTACGCTCTGAGATATTTGGTAAAATATGTGCCTATCGTCTTATACGCGCTGCACGAGTGAATTAAAATCGCTGCTTTGTAAACTTCATAAATCTGTGTATCATCGTGCCCAAAATGACTCCAAATAAAAGTACACACGACGATAACGAGAGCGGGCTCGGGCCACGATCGTTAACCGCAATGTGAGCGCATACCAGAGGGAGACAGTGGTGGGGGAGGTGAACGTGCTCGGCCACGGTGCAAAGCAACCGGGCCGAGTGTGAGTACGCCATTAGTGTGGTTCATTCCTGCCCCGACAACCCACAAAGTCTATGAGAAACAGAGCTACTTCAGCCATTTTGGGATTCAAAAGCTCTAATTTTTATTTAAATTGTTTTATTTTATGTGTACCCCAATTTTAACCGGATACTAGTCCTTTGCAAGGCTACCCTTGCCTCACTTCCAGTGCTCAGTAATGTTGCCCTATTATCATGAAAGAACAATCGCTTGATCTAAGGTAAAATACACATTATATGATCCTGGTATCATAATGTTTTGATAAGCCTGCTATATTTTAACAACAGTCATTTGCTAGTGCATTTTAAAATTGTCAGTTTAGTTCGACGTTATAAGGAATGCTCTGCAATAGGTAGGCGCCCCATCCTGGGTTATTCCCTGCCTTGTGCCCATAGCTTATAGGATAGACTCCGGAGCCACGCGACCCTGAATAGGACAAGCGGGTACAGAAAATGGATAGATGTAATAATGAATGTTAATTTATTGTATTTTGTACCAGGTAGCTTCAGCTTTTGGGTGTTATAACCAGTATCTAGGAGTCATCTACAGTATACTATAGAATGCTGGGTGTTGTGGGAAAAAAAACAAGCTACCAATGGAGCTGGCACACCCTCACGTACACACATGTACATGCTCTCTGTCACCGATCTTACCTTTTCAGTTCGAGCCGCTGACCAGGTGTTTTTGTCAAACGTCCACCGTTTCGGCCGGCTCCTCGCATCAAGCACCAGCTTCACTTGCATTGTTTTCTCTTTCTTGCCTCGTTCCTTCAGCTCCATTAACTTGTACTCTGCTAGGGCCTGGAACACCACGATGGTGCTCTAGAGAGGATCGAGGTAACGTTAATGTGACGGATGTGATCAGATTATAATAAGTGTGTTAAACAGCAAACATTCCAAAAAACAAATATATTGTTTGGGGGAGGGAGGGGGGTAGGTTATGAATATTACAAACTCCAACCGATTATGCATCAGGCTGTTACAGTATGCTTTATGAATGGCACTTTCCCACCTACTGCAGTTCAGGGCCGTCTTGGCCCGGAACTTTTGCAGCTCCTGGCCACAAGCATGGGAGACGCAAAAAGCTTGTAGATTAAACTTCTCACATAATTTCATAGTAAACTAAGCCACCACCCCGAAACATCACATGGTGGACAAGTTGTTTTGTTAGCTATTGAGTGGATTGATCTCAATCAAAATGGGACACAGCCTTTTATTTATAGGACCTGCAAAATGTTTATAATTTTATTAAATCTGGTCAACAGATGTGTTTTGTTTTCCACAGAATTAAAAAATGATGTAACATTAGACAAAAATATTGGTTATTGGTCAATTTTCCAATGTAGAAATATGAAGGCACAAGCAAAAATTTATTCATTAATGTTTTAAATGTAATTCAGGTACAAAAAATAATTCCCTCTGCTTAATTTTTGCTCTACTAAATCTCTTCTCCCTGCACTTCTGCCTAACAAGTTAGCTCGTGGTCAACCAATCAGCAAGTTACTGCTGTAAACACTTCCCCTGTAGTGCCTCTGAAGAGCTACAATCGGTGGGAACATGACAGAAGTTCCAGACAAAAAACACATACACCACGCAATGGTGCGTCTACTTATAAAATCTAGTTATTTCCAAAACCGGTCTCAAAATGCGATTAAAAGGTTGCAGTCTGAAGCCCTGAACATACAGCTAAATGCACACCTAAGCACACAAGTTACCTGCGTGGACCCAAACTGTCCTCTTTCATTGGTGCGTTCCATGAGCCAGTTGCTCACCGGAGTGGCCTGCTCGAATTCATTTAGCGTCAACAGAGCTAGCAGAGCATATCCTGTAGCCTCCATAGCCACCTCATCAGATCCACCCCAGTGAGTACCATCTGAAGAATCAGGAGACATACAGTAGCAGACATATGAGGCAGATGTGGAGAAACAGTTAGGAAGGCAGACATGTCACAGAAAACAGTTTGAGAATTTAAAAAAATGGAGTGATTCCCAAACTGGATACAAATAAGGTATTAAGGTATAGTAATAATAATAATAATAATAATAATAATAATAATAGTATAGTATTGTTGGCTAAAGACAACTGCGTGCAAATAGCATCTGCCTAACATTAAACAGCAAAGTAATAAATGGTTGATTCTGGATTTAAGATGCGCCCTGCCACAGTAACCGATGCAGAAAAAAGCCTTACCAGAAGAGCCAACTCTTTTTAAGTGATTGAGCAAATCCGCTTTGGGTGCTTTACGTAATGCCAGAGCATAGGAAGCTAAGGCCACAATATAGGGCCGTGAAAGTTCTTTCAGCTGGTGGAGCAGATACTCTGTGGCCTTATGCATACTGCTGTCGAGGTTCTGAGGAACAGCATGGACACACACGAGATGAGACACCAGACACTTGATGGGGTACACATGCTTAGCTGTACTGATGGAAAAAATGACAATTCATGAACCATTTGCTGTATTTTTTTGACCCCACTAGATGGTGCTCTTTGTTCAAAAGGGCACAAATCATGCTCCTAAGCAAACCAAGACCACATTTTAGTGGGGTCAAAAAATACACCAAATGGTTCATGAGGCATAAGAACATAGTAAGTTTACAAACGAGAGGAGGATAGGAAAAAGTCAAAGGAAAAATACTTAGCTAGCTTTGCAATTTTAATCATTCAATATATGTTCTGACACCATAATAATTTTCATCCTTGCTGTTTAAATCACTCCTACATGGGTTTGCTTTATAAATACCCCAATAATTATTACAAAATAACACTGTGCTTTCCTAGTATATTATACAAAATACTTTATTTCTTGTCCCTGCAATTATGATCTTGTATCTGCTCTTTGAACTAGATCACAATTAAAGTTTTGGTAAAACCCATGAATTATCTGCACATTATATTTCAACTCCCCGCATGGATTACCATACATTTGTCTACATTAAGTTTAAACTGTCAGGTATCAGCCCAGTCACTAATTAAATAAAGATCCCATTGTAGCCTCTCTGCTGCTAGATCAATATCTGCTATACCACCCACCTTGGTGTCGTCTGCATATTTAACCAGTTTAATGTCAATACCATTTATATAAATATTATATAAAAGCTACATCATTTTGTCCATCACTACTTACTGTTTAAAGTACAAATCATGAACAAATATAGTGGCTACTTGAGATTAATCATTAATGAAACAATCATGAGATTAGTATTTCACTTCTGTTATTCATTGCTTGTTCCTTTGGGGGTTCCGTCAGTGGTTCACAAAGGTCTATATAATTAAGAAATATAGTAAATATAGTAAGTGCTTGATATAAAACGTGTCATGATTCATTAATGATAAATAGACATGAGATCAGTATGTGTCATGATCCGCTCCGTTCGATCCTCCCGTGTGCCACGCCCACCTCATTACCTGGTGTTCCTGCCCGATTGTG
>JAABNX020000090.1:1065513-1076025 GCA_015163995.2 Mormyrus lacerda
GAAGCAGCACTCTGGCCCGTTCTCTTACCACCAGGGATCATGCACAGACAGCGAGGGCACTGCACCCACAGCTTACTAGAAGCAGCACCCAGTGCTGGTCTCACCCTCTGGGGCCGCCTGTGTCTCATGTGTCGCATGAGGAACCAGAGCAGTTGTGTGTCATACTGGTCGCCATGCCGCACGCTGTCTTCATCGCGCTCCCGCTTGTTCTTCATCATCACCTGCAATGAAGAGGCACACACAACACGCTGGTACTGCAGGAGCCAGGGAACACACATGCAGTTACAGTGCACCAGATGGGGGGAGGACACACGAGCAGGGACAAAAGTGTGTGTGTGTGAGTGTGAGTGAGAGAGAGAGAGAGAGACACCTCTTTGAGACCCTTCAGTCCAGTGGGGGTCTCTGCTGTGGGGGCCCACAGCTTTACATCGTGATCCAAACCACTTGTAGCCAAACATGGCAGGTGTGGGTGGGGCTCCAGACAGTTTACCTGGGGAAGAAAAATAAATAAATAAATAAATAAATAAATAAATAAAGGGTGAAGAGAGGGAAGAAAAGACTGCACCATAAGTACAAGGCCTTGCACTCTTACCACCCCTCCTTTGTCGCCCTCCATGAACTGGACGATTCGAGCAGAGCTCTTGTCCCATAGGTAGATGTGGCCACAGTCACTGCCGCTCACCACAAACTCACTCCGGGGACCGTAGAAATTCACACCCTTCACTGTGGCACACAAAAACGCAGACAGGAGGTGGTTACGACAGCCCAGTAACCATGCACCTACAACGGGTCGACTTATGATCCGACCGAATTTCCCCCACCGCCAAAGAAATCAGCAGCATTGGCCGGTACCTGTGGCGTTATTGCGGTGGCCCTTGTATCTCTTCCGGAAGTCTGCGCCGTCACTGTGGCTGGCGTCAAACAGGTAGATGTCCTCATCGTTGTAACTAGCGAGCAGCTCTACGTAGAAAGATGGAGAGCGGTTCCGTCAACCATAGACTACAAAAGAATGACTGCTGTCAACTAGTGATGGACAAAAAGAGAAGAAAAAAAAAAAAGGCGAAAAAAAGACGCCTGGAAAAAAAATAACTACTTGCTGTATTTTTCGGCACCACTAGATGGTGCTCTTTGTACAAAAAAGGGCACAAAGCATGCTCTAAAGTAAGGATGAGCGATCTTATCCGCGAAGCGCTGGTGTCTATGCAGGTTTTTCAGGTAAGCCTTAGGTCAGCTTGTGCCTAGGTGTGAGGACTCTTCAGCCAATCAGTCCTCTAATTAGTAATCTAATTAGGGAGCTGCAGCAAAACCCACACACACACTGGCCCTTTGCGGATAAGATTGACCACCACTGCTGTGGGGTGAAAAAAATACAGCAAATGGTTCATGGGGAATCATTTTGTCCATCACTACTGTCCACCAGAAAAGGCAACATCCCTTAAGGACGTTAATTGTTTAACCGCCTGGGGTCGAGTGCATCGTTGACGACGCAGCATATTTTTCGAGTCTATTTCAGTTTGTATCTCGCTGAAATCTTAATGTAGAATCAAAAGAAAAAAAAAACGCTGGCTAAATCCGTAATCTGTCTTTTCAAAACGTCCATTATTGGAAATATTAACGTTTTAAAAATTAGGTTAATTCGGTAAAAAAGTAAATCATGTCACCTTATTTTGTTTTACCTGCATCGGTGGCGTGTAGAACCGCTGTCACCCGAAGATCACTATTCACATTCTAAATAGCCGCATTAGCGCGTATTCAAATCGCATTCGCATGGTCATTTGATGAACCACGCAGTGGCGAAACGTGATCCAGATACATCCCCATCAGCGCCATAAAAGGGGGGGGGGGATGTGGCCAGGTGACAATGGCTCATTCATACACATGAAAGTTGCTACATATTCAATGAAAGGAGCCAGAAATAGTGACACGAGTTCACTTTTTATTAACTATTTATCCAACTGAATGTTGCAACTACATCATTTAGTCATCTTCATGTAGCCAAGACTGTGACTTGTTCAAAACAAACTGCCAGCAGTGCTTACTATGTACTTTTATAATGTTTATGCAAGTGTTCCAACTGCATTGTGCAATGCCTGTACTCTGATGTCAAATTACAAACTTAAAACAAATCTGACATATTTACAATATCCATTAAAATAAAGACGAATGTAATGGCAAAACAAATAAGAAATAATTTGCCAAAGTTCACGATATTTGAAGAAATGTGTGAAAGTGTGTTTCCTACCCCTAGACCCCAGAGGGTTAACAGAATATCACACTCAGGCACAGCAAGAGAAGCTTCTGTGGACCAGGAGGTTTGCGTGACCATATGGCTCACCTGCTCCATCATGGCTGTAGACCAAACAGGTGATGTTGGTCTTAGACTCACTGGACACCAGGTGAGAAGGACAGAATTTCTTCAGCACGCCATTGTTGTTGTTTTCGTTGATCTTTCTCTGGTCGTAGATCCTGAGGAGGTAGGGGGACACAAACAGGAGCTGCATCAATCACCCCGCAGGGGCCCGGGACGGCCTGAAGTCTGAGGAGGGACGGGACGGAGCTTCTACCTGACATACTGGTCTCTTCCTCCGACAGCGAAATGGTGTGTGTTAGCAGGATTCACGAAGATTGTGTACAGGCCAACTTTCTTATCCCCTTCCTTGACTACCACCAGCTTACTGAAAAAGGGTGGTGAAAATAAGCGAGAGACCACAACCAATGTAGCAAATTTAAGCATCATATTTCATTGAGAACCCCCATTTGGAAATGCGATGCAATTCACAAATGGAACACTAGGGGTCAGTGCAGTGCAGCTGAGCACTGTATCATGCAGTATAGGAGAAATCAGCATAAGACTTACGTTGCAGGCCGGTCGAGGCGCAGGTCAATACTATAGACTATTGCATCCTCCCCTGCTGACAGGAAAGAGCAGGGGGAGTCCGGCTCCAAGGCCAGCTGGGTGGAAAAACGGGAAAGGATTGAGCTCAGGTACGCTAAACAGGAAAACCACACCATTCCGATAAAACTCCGAAACCTCTGAATGGTATTTATGATACATTACAGAGACCAGCGCAAATCTGCCCTTCAGAGCAGTGAAGGAGCTTCTGAGACCCAAGGTGCTACAAAACCGGCCAGTAAGCGTAATCATTCAACAAAAACCCAACAATCGTCACACAGCGCTAATTTAAATTAACATTTCACTTGAGAAGCCCTACATACAACTAGAATTAAAAATTAAGTTTATTAGTTATTAAAAAAAAAAAAAAAAAAAAACACACAGACAGGCGCACAAACACACACAGACCTTGTGTGCAGCTCCCTTGTGCTGTGCCACCCTCTTGGTGTTCTTGCATCGCTGCGTGGCAGAAAGCTCAGCCACCCGGATCTGGCCATCCCGGGCACACATGGCCAGTGTGGAATCTCCGCTATGGGGCAAAAACTTGGCCTGGGTGGAGGGGACAATGAAAGGATTAAGCAAGATTTCAGTAAAAGCTCAACTCTGCCCCCTAAAGACAGGCATCCAGTCGGGTGCCTGCAGCCTCACCTGAAAGACGTTGCTCTTGTGGCCGCTGTCAAACTCCAGCTCGGCTCGACACTGTGCCCAGTCCCACACCACAACACGCAGGTCGTCGCTGCCTGAGGCTAGCCGCGTGCCCGCCTGGTTGAAATGCAGCGTGTTCACGCAGCCAGCGTGCCGCTCCAGACGGGCCTGCAGCTCCAGCCGCTGCACCAGGCCCCGGGCGCCGCATGCGCGCCGCATAAACTGAGCACCCTGGCCGAGCTCCCGTGCCCGTAGAGACGGCACGGCGCGCCACGCCAGGGCCGGCAGCTCGGACACATCGGCCTTCAGCCAGTCCTCCATAGCCTGCTCGTCCTCCTCCCCGATGTCCTCCTCATCCTCCTCCTCATCCTCTTCCTCTGAGCTGGAGGAGTGGCGTGTAGTCCCACCCCCCGTCCGCTCCCGCTCCCTCTGTCGCCTCCTAGCCTCCCGCCTCTCGCCCCCATCTCTCTCCTTCGCCCTCCTCATCCGCCCGCCCCGATCCTGGCCCCCCTCGCTCTCCTTCTCCCTCTCCGCGTCCTCCGTCAGGAGGTACAGGCCGCTGCCGTCCATGCTGTCCGTATCCTCATCCTCCCCGTCCTCAGTGGGTTGCGTCTCCCCTCTTGCCTCCAGTGCTGTTCCGCTCCCATCTCCCTCTCCCGATTCGGAGGGGGGGGCAGTGTCGGCCAGGCCTGAAGGTGCTGGGGGTTGAGAAGTAGTATTCTGAGCAAACCCACTTTTATGGAAGCCAGTGGAGTTTCGGACCCAGCACTACTGATATAAAACTTACAATTTAATTACCATTACAATTTAATTACCATTAATAATTGTAATTTAAGGTGGCTACTAAATAACCCTAAAAAGTACAAATCTATGAGAGTATGAGGCCAAGGTGGAATTTGAGGATCGCTGTAGTGTCAGTCCAAGTGCTGGGCAGGCTGTCAAGATGCACCATACCTGTAACGGGGGACTCTGGCCCATCGGACGCAGAGGGGCCACCGGCCGACTCGTCGCCATCACCTGTGCACGGATCCTCTGAATCACCTGTTGGAGGAGATGGACACAGATTAACCTGCATCTAATAACCAGAGAACAAAAACCATCATACAGACACGTGGCAACAAGGAAGCAGCCAGCAATGTTATGACAGACGCGTGTCGATTTCTTACCATTAGGAAGATGGGATTTGCCATTGTTATCCGTCATTGTTACTCTGTATCCCTCCCTTCCAAAGAAGGGGCCTGAAAAAACAGGAGTCTATTAATATAGCAGCAAAGAGCTCCATTAGCACAGTCAACCCAGTAACACTGTGACAGATGGGATACTGCAGAACATTAACACTAGTCTGTGATAAAGTACAAAAATGTGACTCATTTGAGTCTGCAAAGAATCGGACACGTATTTAACCAATAAACCCTCGGGACAAATGACATTTAACAAAATATGCAATGCTGTTGAAAGTCACTGAAATATTAAAAAGCTCTCATCAGTTGAAAAATATTCCTTTCGGGAACTTAACCACGATTAAGCACTTGATAAGCAGTTGGGAGATGAGGAGGGATGAGTAGAATATTAAAGCATGACGACCGCACCGGAATTCCAACCGTTTACGGTTTACATGTATCTAGTATGCTGCAAGGTAAGAGAGGAATAAAAGAAAGCCGTGATAATAGGGACAATGGCGTTTATGATGTTAAGCTGCCTCTGCACACAGGGACACCGCACCCCGCCGACAGGCTTATGGACACTCAACTTGGGGCCAGTCTGCGGCCCTGCACCCGTCTCGATTACGAAACCTGCCGGAACAACTACTCGTACTTTTCTTAGCTGACTCGGATCTTTCTACAAACGGCCCCTAATGTGAAAAAGCGGCCAGCGAAAGTTGAGGGGAAAAAAAGGCAAATAACTTCATCACCTACTGAGACATTGGCAACAAAAGGCACCCGAGTTTCAAATATATAAATGCAGGCGTGCATATAAAATGCATAAGCAGCAGAGTCCTACCTAACGATCCAGGGTAAAAAAAACAGCGCCTATATACTTCATGAGGAGCTCGCAACTGCCAGGTTCAATAAGTACGCAATGTGTGCAGGAAGTCAGGATTATACAGCGACCTGACCAAGTGAAGTGAATCAGCCGCGTCGGCATGGCGTCCCGGAGCACCGAGCGCCGCTTCCTTATATAGACCCAGGCCTGCTTCCACGCACTCCGTTTAGCAGGGCTGCTAACCTAGACGTGTCGTGGGGGCAAACTTTTGGCACGGATGTCCGAAAATGAAAACAAACCAGGGTACGCTTTGGATTCAAGTTAAGTAGCATGGCGTATGAGTACCGCCGGTCGGGGTGGCGTGAGAGCGGCCCGCTGTCACGCAGCTTCCCGGCGGTATCTGCGCCCGGTCAGCACGTCGCTCCGTGTTTATGTTAATCTGAAGATACTGGCCAATGTATCTCGCGTCTCGGTTTCTCCTCACTTTCTGACCCTGTATTAACGATCCAAAACTCTAGCAAAGCATAGATCACTAAAGATAAGGTGTCCGCTTGGTTAGGACGGATAGTTAAAATAAATATACACGATATCGCCTGATGTTTTCCAAGTTCTCGTTCCTCTCGGTTTTGTAAACATAGCCACCTCTATTGTAGGCCCGACGGCACTGCGGCTGAGTCCTAATCCTCTGTCTTTGTCGATTTCTGTCCTCGGCAACTTCCTTAAGACCGTCGAAACACCGGAGTCCCTTTCAGATTACATGACATCGAGTTCTATGCACAAAGCAGTTAGCGAAGGAAGCGAAAACGATGAAGTTTATAACTGTACTTGCTCTCTTTATGTTTTGACGGGAATCTTCTCGTTGCTGTTTTTTTCCTACAGTTCCTCTTCCGGCCTTCGTCCTCTATAGTTCATCTGGGATTTGTAGTTTATGTCGGTAATATGTAGTCCAGACGTTGCTTTACTTGTAGGCAGGCGTATTTTATGTTTCATATTAAATTTTGAAAAAATACTTCCGGCGCAGGAAAATCTTAATAGACTCATTTGTATTTTCAAGCGCAAATAATTTATTAAATAGACCTAAATGTCTCAATAATCCTTGTCTGTGCCTTTGAGGAAAGTCTTTAGCATTAAAATATTGACACTGCCAAATAAAGACTGTCATTTTAAATTAAAAAAATTCCACGGTATTTTGAGAATTTCTGTTCGTACATCTATCCATCCATCCATTTTTAAAAGTTAATTTCTGAATAAAGGCCAGACGAGATACAGTGATCATAACTATTTAAAAGCTTTGTTCATTTTAGACAAGGTTAGCAAATGTATGTGGCAAAGGGCCACAGCAAGGAGCAACCTGTCATTGCAAATATACTTAGTGGGAAGACCTCAGTTGAATAAGCAAACAACAAAGCCAAAGTTGGATGTGTGTGTGTGTGTGTGTGTGTGTGTATATATATATATATATATACACAAATGTTTGATGTTTGCACAGGGGAGGGGGGGCAGTATCCCCCCTTGCCCCCCTCCAACTCTGCCCATGTGATATTGCCATGGGAGAGAATTTTAAGATCGGAACTTCATCAAAGTTCAATAGAGAGCACACAATGGCATTGTTTGCATGCGCATCATGCAGGGCCCCTGACTGCATGTTAGCAGGCTTTACTGACGCAATTCATTTCAATTTTCAATTCAATTTTATTTGTATGGAGCGTTTTTGCAACATTACATCGTCTCAAAGAGATTTACAGCATCCTCACCCAAAGCCCCCAGTGAGCAAGTCAGAGGCGACACAGGCAAGGAAAAACTCCCTAGAAGAAGAAGAGACCTTTGGAGGAGCCAGACTCAAAGAGGGAGATCATCCTCCAGGTGCCAGCATAGGAATATACTGTAAGGCTTCATCCATCCATCCATCCATCCATACATACATACATATACCTTCTACTGGCTTATCCTGACCAGGATCATGGAGCTGAAGGAGGCAGCATAGGGCACAAGGTTGAGGTATGATAGTGAATTGCAGAGCATACTCAATATTCAATGGGCGAGTTAGAGCCTAACTGCATGTCTTTGAGTCGAGAGAGGACCTGAAGGAGACCTCCGCAACAGAGTGCAGCCGGCTAATTTTCCTTAACAAATAATACTGTCAATTTTTATTCCCCTTTCACAGAACTCTGATCGGCGAATTAGTCCGCTGAGATACCCCCGCCCCAGTTCCCCATTAAGGGGATCCGATCACTGCTGTGACTTCAGTCTTACAGCCAACACATAAAGACTAACAGATCATTTTAATTCCACAAACCAAACAAGAGTGATATATACAAGCAGTTTTACGAAGCCTGATGCATTAATAGAGACAGGGCACTGAAACACTGCGCCCTACAAATGGCAAACAGTATGATGCTAGACTCAAAAACAAAGATGGGTGTTTTGGAAAATAGAAAAACAGCGTAAGCGCTACAAGTACAAAATGTTTGACTAAGCATTAAGTTACATTTCTGATTTGGAGTCGATATGTAAGATAGTGGCGCGCTTCTGCAGTTGTGTGTGCAAGTGTGTGTGTGTGTGTGTGTCAGCGAAAGAGAGAGAGAGGGTGTTACAAGGTATTTGACTGTATGAATCTGACCGTCCAGTATCATATATCCAATACCCACACAACATTCAGCAGGCTATTACATTTTAAGCACAGTTAAATCGCTTTCAAGCCAAGAGCAGCGTCAGGCGAAATATTACTTTTACACAGACGAGGCGCTATTACTACCTGCCTGGGGGTTTTCTGTCTTTTCGTCTTTTCGCATTTAACACCCCTTTCATTTAAGGCAACCGATATTAAGCAGAGGGAGATACAGGCAAGAGCGCAGTCAAGCGAATTCCAGAATGAGTGAGGTAAGGTTTAACATTTAACTTCACTTTATTTCCTGCCATGATTAATTGTCCGCATACTATTTATTTTCTTGGGGTTGAAGTGACATTTGATATTTCTATCCGCTATGCGGAGACTTGTAAAACCATTTGTATTATCGTGTGTTGTTGTCAGTAAATAATATAGTTGGTTATTGTGCGCATAGATAACTAACTGCCTGGGACATTACAAACAGGTGCATGTTTGCGAGTGCTATACATTTCGGCGTACGCAGAACTTGCCTGTTGAAGTTTTTTCTCTCTGTATATTTCAGTTTTCGCTTATGTGTTCTGTTCTGGCATTTTATAAGTCTTTGGTGCTTAACAGTTGATTTTCTCCACCCTTGTAACGTAACCAGTTGGCCAGGATCCTAGCAAAAAGAAAGTGTCACAAGCCGTGACACATCGAATCCAATCTGACACGCAACTTAAGGGGATCACAAAAGAAATTTCCGTCTGCAAAAACAATATACGAAACATTTATCATACATAGGTTTAATTTTATCAGAAAGCGAAAATATATTGAATTGTTTTCCGTAATATCCGGTTCAATGTAATATAGCTTAGATAATAATAATAATAAAAATAATAGAAAATAAGGATGGAAAATAGTATCCCTACTGGGAATCACGGTCGCAGCGTAATACAGAATATTGAAAGGGAATTGTCCATTGCAACATGGTTATAGCTTGTTTTTAACGTTACGATCATCTCTTATGGCATCTGCAATGCAAAATCCGTAGACTGTAAAAGATGGCAGGATCGTTCATTCTGTCAGGTACTTCTCTGTAATAACTTGCCCTTTATATGAGCAGGAATACCTGCATCGAAAAACATTCAACACACTGCAATGCCGAAGCGATCCGTCCCATCCCCTTTTATTGCACTGTTATTCTCCTTGTTTTGACCAAATGACCATGACTGCATTCTGTCAGGCCCACAGTTATTGCAGTTACTCGTGTTTTTTTTGCGTATATAAAAGTTGACTACAGATATGCTACAGTTGACACTTTGTTGCATTACGCCACCTCATCTGCCAATTTCCGTGTTCCGCAATGATCGTTCGACGACAATTTAGCTGACGTTAATTTAGTAACTCCGCTTGAAATTATGTATTTTTTTAAAGCCGGCGTATATTCTCCTTAGCAACAGAACATATAGTACAGAGCAGAGCATCTGACAACGGCGCTGAAATACAGCATATGTAAAGAAAGAGGGGGGAATGGTTGATATTTCTCAAACCGTTTAGTATTTCTAAATTGGTGTATCTTAAAGAGACTCGCTTGATGTTCCCTGGGTTATATAAGCGCGATTTGACGTGATTGTACGTAGTGCCGCATCCTTGGAAACCTTAACATACGGGAGCAGCTGCAGTGTATAAACCGGGTGAAAACACTCTCAAACACGTATATACGTTAGGAAGAAGGGACATGGAAACATGCCCGTTCAGGTGCGGAGTCATGCAGTTACACAAACTAAAAGAAAACCTCGAACTCCCATGCAGCCTTGAGTCTGACGCTACCGATTTAGTATGGTAATAAATTACATGGCTTGACGAAATAACATGAAGCGTACGATATCATTGCAACAAGGTCCCAGTCCGTATGTGTTGACATTTAACCTATATATTAATCATAAAAAAAACTTTATTTTAAAGGAAGAGATTCTTTCAGTCATTTATTTATTTGTTTGTAATTTCTGGCTTGCACACAGAGGAACATGCTCACCTTGCACACCCGTCGACAATATCATATATAATTAGCCCTTAAATCCGGTTTGCCTTAACGAAGAATTCCCTGGTACTAGGAGGGTGGACTAATTAGGGGAGCTTATTTGCGCTGAGTGGGCGTGTGACGGTGAACAGAAAGCTGTCCCGATGAAAAGTGCGGTGACATCATGTTATACCTGGGTGGTGAATGTGAGGTGGTCAGCTTGTACCACAATACATGCGCAGGCACGAGGAAGGTGACACATGACTCCCCAGCTTATTTCATGCGCTTTTGGCGCGTATGATCGAGTTTAACCAGTGTTGGGCATTTCAGGTCCATTAGCTACAAATCCAGACCAAGGTTTTGTTTCTACCAACCAGCTGAGTA
>JAABNX020000090.1:1105306-1119868 GCA_015163995.2 Mormyrus lacerda
CCCAACATCCTATTGGCCTTTTTTATTGCTTCCCCACACTGGCGAGAGTGGGACATGGAAGCATCAACATACACACTGAGGTCTTTCTCGTAATCAGCTACCTTTACTTCAGTGGAGCCCATAAAATATCTGTACTTTATATTTCTGCTCCCTGCATGGATTACCTTACATTTATCTATAGTATGTTAAACTTCATCTGCCAGGTATCAGCCCAGTGGCTAATTAAATTAAGATCCCGTTGTAGCCTCTGTGCTGCTAGATCAGTATCTGCTACACCATCCACCTTGGTGTCGTCTGCAAGTTTAACCAGTTTACTGCATGTATTGGTGTCAATATCATTAATTTAAATTAGGAACAATAGTGGTCCTAAAATTGACCCCACTATGAACGCAGGCCCACTGTGACATTGTGCCTCTAATGCTTCCAATCAGAAGGTACCACACCAGCAGATAAGGATTTCTGAAATATTAGAGTTAAAGGTTGGCTAATAATATCCCTCATCTGTTTTAAAACTATAGGTAAGATGCCATCAGGGCCCTGCGATTTATTTATTTTGAGCTTAACTAGGCTTTGTACCACATCAGCCTCAGTTATACATCTATTGGTTATAAACGAAGCTGTATTCATACTAAATAGTGGTAGAAGCGGAGCTCCAAAAATATAGTAGAAAATTAATTTTAATTAGTGTCATGTCATTGAGGAAAGTGGTGTTTACATAATGCAAAATGTCCAAAATGTGTTATTACATTTATTTTGTCTTTTTCTTAGGCAGTGGAGGCGTTGGAAGAAGTTAAAGCATTCAATTGGAGGGACGTGCATGACCCGTTTACAGCAGTAGGCTATTTGCCTAATATAGGCAAGAAATGAATACGTCAAGTGCCCCAGCTCCATATGATGTGACGCATTACTGCAAATCACGCAGGTGCTGTATCATCAGCTAAATAAAGTTATTTGCAGCTTAACAAAACAGTGATGTATTTTTATGTTATCACATCACGTGTGTGTTGCGTATTCAAACAAAATAAAGATGCTTTAATGTTCTGATGACTCCGAGTTTGTGTTCCAGGGGGTGGTGAAAGTTAAAGAGCAGGTACTTATCATTGCGCGTAGGTTTCCTATAAACTTTAATGTTAAGTCTTCCATCTTCCTCAATGAGGATGTTACAACACTGGGCAGAGAGAGGAAGTTCCCTCTGAGAAGGAAGGAAACATAAAAGAACCTGCACATATCAAGAGGACACTTAAAAGATGTGCTTATCCAAACTAGGTCTTTATCAAGGCAGCAAAAAGACATGAAAATTAACCTCAGGCATCAACCAATGAGGAACACAACATGCAGATCAACATTGTTGTCACATATGTGGCAGGATTGTCTGAGAAATTTAGAAGAATTTTCTCCGAGCACAACATCCCAGTGCACTTCAGACCTCAGAGAGACTGGTTAATCCTAAGCAAAACTCCTAAGCACAAGATGAGGAAAATTATGTATTCTGTACAATGCAGTGAGGAAAGCCTGGATTTATAGATGGGGGAGAACAAGTAACCACTCCACAGACATATGGCACAACACAGGAGAGCCAGGACATCAGGACAAGACTCAGAATCTTTTATTTGCCAAGTACAGAGAAGTATAAGGAATTTCTTTTGGTGCCGATGGTATCATGACATAAACAAAACACACATACAAATAAAAATCTGACAGTGAAGATACAAGGACATATATAATGCTGAGTCAAGCATGTGGACAATATGAATTAAGAAATAGATGTAATGTGCAAAGAGCTTAGGTACAGTGCAGATGAGTTCAATTAACTAAAATGTGATAATGAAGCTGGAACAGTGAGTGGTTCCATTTTGACACATTTTTCATGGGTCCTTATTTAGAAGGGAATTTAGAAAAGGAACAAACATCTAAAATCCCCACACAAACACAGGAGGAACATACAGACTGCACATACAGACTGCACACGCACACAGCTGGAGTTCAGACTGGAGTTCCCTCAAGCTATAGCCTGCTCTCCAGGTTTAGTTGCACCCTTGCAATGACCCTCTTATCTTCCATCTCGCTGTTCATCTCTGTCTCTAACTTCTGCATCTCTTCATTCTTCTGCCTCTGCACTCTCTCTATCTCTCTGCTGCATGCTTCCTTTATAACAGCTATTTCGTGGTTCTTTTCCTCAGTCTGTCTCTCATATTCATTGTGTATCTTGATTTTTAATGTGGACTGCAGTCTGCTAAACAGTTCAGGTAGCAGTGTTTTCATCAGATGTCTTTCTGCTTCAGCTTGAACCTTCCCCTCGTAGTTCCGTCTGATCTCTTCAATCTCTTGTCTGTGTTTCTCCTCACTTTTTTCTCTCTCTGCTTCCTCTCTGGTTTTTAATCTCATCTTGCATAATATTCCTCAGCTCCACCTCTTTGTTTAGTTCTTTTTCAAGTTTATGGGTATATAAGACGGTTACTGCAAATACTGGGGTGACTTTCAAAAAAGTTTTGAAATGGCAATATAGACATAAAACATAATGTATACATAAATTAAAACCAATAATTTGCACAATACTACATCTTGTTTTCTAGGTACTCAACAGAACATTTAAATATTTTTTCTTAACAGTGAGAACAGGGTCTTGTATCACAAAGTTGAATTTCTTACTTAGCCAGATAACAGGTCAGATTTAATTGAAGTTACCTTTATCCTTGTTTACTTACATTTAGCCCAGACTGCCTTAAATCTAACAAGTCATGCGGCTAAGAAAGAAATCCTGGGTGTTTCTTAATATGTGCTATTGACCACACTTGTGTTCTTGCGTACCCATTTTACGTCATCTTCCATTGCCAAAGATCAGTTCCAATACTCAACAATAGAAGTAAAATCCAGAGCTGTAGCTGGGCCGTGCAGCTGTAATAATACAGAAGTTCATAACCTGAAAACACTCTGACACCCAGGGTGTGGCAAATAAACAGCAAAAACATTCCTGGGCTTTGGGAAGTTCGCATAATTCGTGAAGTGGACACTATTTGCAAAAATAAAACAAAAAAAAAAAAAAAACGGGGAGGCAACCACGAATCCAGAAAACTGTAATGTAAAGCTGGAAATAAAATGAATGCCGTGTATTTCTTAAATCTGACAGATAATATATGTTTATATATTTACCGTAATCTTGGGACTCCATTTTCACTCTCCACGACCTGAGGACAAACCATCACGGGAGAATCAATGTGATTGATGATGCGAGTTTCTTTAGTTTTGCACAAACACACATGCGCTCTCATCTCAGCAGTTCGTGGCGCTGCAGCTTATTCCGTTCGTGAAAACCCGGATTAAACCACTCAATCAAAGACTTTTCACAAGGTTTCTACACACGTCCCATTCTAAAATTCCGTATTTTACAGACAGAACTGGGGGCGGAGACAGTGTAAGTTGTCATTGGTGGGGGTGGCATGAGGTTGGCACCGGCGGTTTGTTAATTCGCAGCACCCATCTTGCCCTCAATAGAATCCGCCACTGGCTGCCGATTAGACAGCAATGTCTCTGCTTCGCCATTTTGCTTTCTACTCAAATTTGGCATCGTTAGTGAACCAGTTACAAAATCTGGGATCGGCTGGAAAAGCAGATGAAAACTTGCATTTCTCCGCAGTAAGTTCTGTAAATGCTCTCCTGCCTGGCCTGCTGCTGTACCACCATTCATTGTGCCATCATTGTGCAATTTTGCTTAATTCAGCAAAAACATTTATTAGTTTTATAACAAATTATTACATTACAAATAACATTAGAAACAACAAGTAGTTTTAACTGAAATGTTTGTTTTAAGTAGTAATAAATTGTAACCTAAATTGTAGTTCTGAAAAAGCTGTTCTGGTTGAAAAATTAATTGACAAGCATCATTAGACTTTAATTAGTAACACCTTTGCAATAACATAAAACACCAATCATCTGTGTTTAGTATCTCTTTGGGAGCCAATACAATTGCATTTACTGTCAAAATGGCAAGAACAGAATTCAGTGAGTCAGCTGGAAAAAAATATGCCACTGAATAAAAAGTGTGTAAGGAAGATATGTGCAGATATGTTAAACACTGCTTCTCAATAGATTTTTGTTCTGAAATCAATAAACTTGCAACAGACTTTTTACAGAATTAAGCAAGCGTCCCAAGACTTTCTGTAAGTACTGTAATAGGCCAGTTTGTTGTAGTCTGGAAATATCATACTTTGCTTCCTTTCCTTATCTACTTATCTAGACTTGCTTTTCAGACTCTTCCCATAAGTCACACAGAGCCCGCAGGCTACGTCATACCCAGGAATGAAAAGGGTTTACAAATACACACACTGTGAGTAACTAACACACAAGATCCACATACACAATATGCAGAATGTTAAGACAGAATCGATGTGATTTTATATTAATCCTTTAGGGATAAAATGGCACCTCTTACCTTTGTCTTCACTGTGATTTTATTTCAGTAAAAACATGTTTCGTAATTCATTAACCAAAGTGCTTTGCAATCTTCAACAAAAGGGATGGCAGAGTAATATTAATTATCCAGCGATGAATCGCATGAGGAAATTACTCCACTTTAAGCTGTAAGCCAAGAATCCAGGAGCTGGTTAGGTTACGTGGGTCACGTGACACGAGTGAAGGTTATTTGAAGATAATGGTACTGGTTGCCTAAATGTATAGTACGGAATCAGCAGAAAACACTGACTGTGGTGCCATGTTGCATTCTGTGGTCTCACTGGTCAACAAATTCTTAAATTTCATAATTTCATATTTCATAAAACAAAATAGGTGAATCTTACAGTATTGTTTGTGCTGAGTTACAATATCAGAATTTAGCCATCATGCAAAGATTTTGAGTGACACAAAAGTATTAGTCTGATCCAGTGGGGGAGGGATGGGAGGGGTCATGTACCCAGTAATATCTAATTTGGATTCATTTCCCCCCCCCCACACACACAAATAAATAGTATTTTGCATATAAATTATGTTCTGTCTCCCCTAGTATCACTCTCTCCTCGTCATTGTTGGTTTGATCCTCTTTGACCACTTAAGTTCCATCTGCAAATAGACGCTGATCCAGGTGCCGTTTCCGGAACATTGACCTCGTACACCTTTCCTTTCATTCTGAAGTGAACCAATGTCGCATCATACAAAAAGTGTTTGAGAGACTTAAAATATGTGCACATTTTTAACATAGCTGCGTCTGCTAAATAACATATTTCCCGTCTAAGCTTGAGATGGTGATCAGGTCCACCTTTGCACAAGTCAACAAGTCATGCTTCTTGGCACAGATATTATGAGCTTTCACTGAATAATACCGGAGATATTTCACTGGATGAGTGTCGTGGATGGTTGGAAGAATGTTGTAAAAATATTACTGACACAAAAAGAATATCTTCCATGAATGTTTCAATGGGAACAAACCACAAATAAGGGTGAGTTATGTAATATCCATCCATTTTCCAAGGTTATGGGCATAAAGCTTGGATGATCCCAAGCTGGAACGCCAACTCATTGAGGTGCAGACACACCTACAGGCAACCTGGTGACTTCAACAAACCTTAGCATGTTTTTGGCCTGTGGGGTGAAACCAGAGGAAACCCAGAGCAACATGGGGAGACGGTGCAAATTCCACACACGTAGAGCTGGGACAGAGACTGGGTTCCTGGTCCCAGAGGTGTGAAGCAGCAGTGCTTAACCAGAGCGCCACAGCGCCCCCTACAGGGATCCACCGCCGGTGTCCGCATTTCTCTCTAATGTGTTTCCCATATTGAGACACACTAAAGCTTTATATACTGCTGTCAGTTTTAAGATAAAAATGAATATTTAAAATAAACATTAAAAAGGCACTGTTTATCAGGTTAGCAAATATTTTTTTAATATTTATTTTAGCACAATGACAAAAAGGCCTTTTGAAATAATTCAATACCTTAAATACACTCAATATATCATTTACTCTTCAATGCTGTCACATCAAAATAATAAAACAGCGTACACTGCAACAACAACCAGTAAATGAATAATCGTGTTTTTTTTTTTCTTAAACATTTTTAACAGTCACTGCATCAAAGACTTAAAATGTCACTCCACTGCAGCCCAGTGAGAAACCCGTGACGATGGGACTGACTAGTTTCTTAACCTCAAATAGAAAACCAGACTGATCCGTTATTATTCTTGAAAAACGGTAGCAATCACCTTGGAACTGTTTGTCCATTAACGAGATCTGACGTTTAGCCGTTAGATTCAGTCTGACACTTTTCCTGCTATTTCTGTATTTCTAACTTTCTAAGGTTTACAGGTCATGCTTCCAACCACAGAAATCCCCCCAAGAGAAAGTGCATCTCTTTTCACCTGCATGTATTCTAGAAAAATATAGTTAAGAGAAATCTCTGCTGTCCGCAGCTGAGCACTGGCACCTCTGCCAATCGAATGTCTGCTGTGCACTGCAATACACAATGGTGGGGCGACAACTGGGCCCCAGACTCGAGCCTGCATCTCTCGCGCTAAACTTGGCACTATTTCATGATACTGTGATGTTGCTGCAAAAACACAACAGGAATCTAATGTTGCACTTTTCCAGTTCAGAGTTCGGGAATCACAGCAAATTGCTCCATGTTTGACATCGAACAGATAAAACTCAAGTTTAAAGCCAGCATCTCACACCGTGCTGTGCAGGGAATATCAGTTCCACAATTAAAATCGTACTGTTATTTTCATTACAGTGTGGATTAGTTTCATTTCTCTTCTTCAAAGTGGCAAAGCTTGTTATTGCACGTGGCAAAATGTTTCATATAAACATCGGCTCTTTATTCGACCTTCAAATCTCAAGCAGATGAAGGCAGAAGTTAAGAGAGATGTATTAGCAAAGATTAGATTAGAGAAGTTCTTACATACTGTTCCCTGATCAAGATAGATTCTTCGTAACACGTGCCCTCAGTTCAACCTGCACTTCAACTACATAACTGAAAACAGGAATGCACTACAGTAACAATGTCAGTGTGATTTCCAAATGTGAGCATTTGCCACCTTGTAGACATCAGATATCATCCTGTGGCCATGCATTGATCTCGGCCCCAAGATGCCAGTATTTAATTTGTTTCTTTGATCGATAAGTTCATGCCCTTACACAGCTATGCAGGGGCACACAGGCTGGTCCCCGCAAAGAAGGAAATATGAGGGAAATAACAGAGAAGTAGTAGTATGAATTAAAGCAATGACAATCCATGTTGTATATAGCTTTCCCAGAAAAAAAATTATATATATATATATATATATATGTGTGTGTGTGTGAATGATTTCGGCGCACAATGTAATTTCTAATACCCCAGGTCAATTTCGAAACTCACAAGGAGATCTGGTTGAATTCTCCAGGCAAATCTGAGTATTCTGGAAATCATACACACACGAATGTCGAGCTTCATGTATAGGAAATACAGCACAGCAATGTGAATAAACTTATTGAGTCACTAATGGTCTCATTGCTTACCATTTACATGTAAACATCTTTAAACCCACAACTGAAATACATACAGCAAAAAAACATTTAATTTCCAGAGCAGAACATATTAAATCATTTGACTTCAGTAGTTATTTGCAACAATAACAACAGCAACAAGAGCAACAAAAAGACTTGGTTCTACATGAAATCATTTCTTGGAAAGGAATGTTTCTTAACAAGCAACTTCATCCCAATTAATTGTTTCCACCATGTATGAAATTATGAGATTAAATATTTAAATTTAATAAATAGTCAAATATTAAAATAAAGTAACAATATGTACACTATATAACTCAAAGACAGAAAATACAATTCACATGAACTGTAAAATTTTGACATGGGGGTAAAATCTAAGCAATAAAGTTTTCACTCATTCAAGCAACTTTTGACTCAATTCCTTTACCATTTGTAGTAACAGTTTAGAATAGAATGTCCTTTCATTTATCATCTCAGACATTGTGTGACATCACACTCCAAATGTTCTAATGGCCTTAACTACAGTATTATTTAAACAATGTATCTCTTTCTGATCACATGATGCATTGTCAGTGGAACGATCCAGATTTCTTTATAAAACCGCTAGTAACAATCTAATGCCGTGGTTTAAACCCTGTGGTCTGGCATATGACCACCATGCCTCATTCATTAACTTTAAACAGCAGCTGGTAATTATGGGTCTGCTTCATACCGTACTGCCCTGTAAACAGCATTTTAATTTTAAATAATCCAGTACTATACAGTTTGATTTAGGTTACAAGTTAAACTAAATGAATGCAGTTGTAAAATATGTGTGGAGTTGTGCTGCACCCTTACTGCGATAGTACCTGCATGCGCCAGCTCTTCCTTCAGGCAGTCGTACAACGATAACACACACTGTCACGCTCAGGATTTTCGGCCAGAATAACATTCCCAAGGAGTGACATGCTACAGCAGCACTAACCCTTCAGACCGCAGGCCGCCTGCTCACCACAAACACCATCATCTAGGCATTCTGCTACTGATTCCCAAAGATCCGAGTGCGCCATGCTGTGATACCGGCTTAGCACCCTGTATCACCACATCTGTCAGCTTTTAAAGCGTCTAATCAAATTTAAAAATGAAGTTTTCCATGCCAGCGACTCTTAACGTGCACGCGCACGCTGGTCCGTCAGCCCTAGGAATGTCGTACTACTCCCTCACTATTGCCGTTTCCAGTCCAATCCACACCCCCCTCACACGCCACCTCCCAACATCACTGCACCGTCCGATTCTCTCGATTGTGTAGACATATCGATTCCTCCAAAATCACACACCTTTTCTTAAACTATTACTATTGTTTGTATACAGAGATATTTACTGAGACGAGCCAACTGGGTGATGCCGATGACTGGGAAATTCAGCCTCTGCTCAGAGAAATTTGTATTTCAATTACTGATTAAATACTAAAGGGATCACAATGACCTACTCCAAATGTATCCAAAAAGCACATTTTTCTTGAATCCATCCAAACCATCCAAGCTCCATCCCTCACAAACACCAGTAGCTCTGCCCTACATTCATAGACACCCTCCAGACATGCGGCCTTCCTTCCTCCACAGAAACCATCATAGCTCCTTGTTCCTGCCCTCACTAGTCACTGTAGCGGGCAGTAACAGACAGTTTATACCTGCGCAAAACAGCCCGTTGATAGACGGGAGAGCAGAGATGTAATGAAAGGGCTAAGGGCAAAAAGCCAGAGCTGCAATTCAAGTGTAGTGTTTGATTAAATGGGCTGGCAATGACCCGACAAACAAGAGCAACACCAGAATAAAAAGCAAAGGCTCAATTAAATAGGCTGGCAATGAAACCAATTAGAAACTATATTTTCCTTTTGAATCCATTGGTTCAGTTTCTCTAAGGCATTTGCATAGAATATTTCAGTCTACTACTATGTTCAAGCAACTATTTTTTTCACATTATGCTCGCTAAAACAAAATTACACAGAATAAAAAAATACCCAAGCATACATTTGAATTAACATGAAAATAAAGATTGGTCTTGGGCTTATAAGCAAACAATATCATGGTCTTGGTCTTATAAGCAAACAATATCAAGGCTTTTGCCTTGAATTGCAGAACCTGGTTTATACAGGTGGGGGCGCACGATACAAACAGTTCTACGTCAACACAGTGAAAAATAAGTCTGACAAATCCACCAGAGGGCGCCATTTCCTTTCATTATTTCACTGAGCAATCAGAAAAAAGCACAAAACCTCTCTGGAGATTTCCTTAAGTATGATGTTATAGGTAAAGCATTTTACCGCTTCATGCTTCAGAGTGAGGCAATATTCTTGCACAAATTTTACAACTGAAAT
This sequence comes from Mormyrus lacerda, assembly GCA_015163995.2. Lineage (NCBI taxonomy): Eukaryota > Metazoa > Chordata > Actinopteri > Osteoglossiformes > Mormyridae > Mormyrus > Mormyrus lacerda. The sequence continues at coordinate 1,115,131 of JAABNX020000090.1, forward strand.
GTTATATTGATCAGCTCAGGCACTGCAACTAATTTTGCCAACCTATATTAAAAATACATGTATTATATTTTCATACAGTTTAAAATTAATCAGGTGTTAATGTGTCTAAGGAAATGGACAACAGCCTGTTTCATAACCCAGTTAAACATGCAGGAGCATTTCTCCCAGGAAAAAATATAGTCCTGTCTGACAGAAAACACATTTCCTTTTGTTTTTGGTACAAATTTTTACCAGTACATTCTACCATCTTACTATCTCTATGAAAACCACTATATTATTTTGTATAGCACTTGCAACAGACTACCGAGACTTGGCAAAGAGGTCATATATAAGGGAAATATTTTAACCACTAAACACAGAAGCATCAGTCAATCTTCCAGCTTTCATTGCGAAGACAAAAAGAAATGAATTTGTAAAAACAATATACGTCTTTGATATACAATTCAAAAATATTTTTAAAGGGATATCAATATTTTTATATATTTTCACCTAAATCTCTATTTAATACTATCATATATTGAGCTTTAACTTATTCCAAAGTTATTAATACTGTCCTAAACAAAGCATCATTCTTCAAATGGAGCAGATGAAACATCTGACCTAAATGAAAGCATCACAGATGTCATAAACAAATGTATAGTTTGGCAAACTTTTGCTACCAGAAGGTAGATCTGGGGATTAAAATACTATTTTCAAACATTTGAAAGATGACACAAGCTCTGACGCATCATCAGTCGCCATGTTTCTTCCCGTTCCTCATGCATCTGGAATCCTCTCTGTTCTCACAGATGTGGAAAACAGAGGCTTGCCTGCTCTGTGATTGGTTGGTGGGAGAGTCCATATTGTACTTCATTGGGTAGGAGGGTAGACTGGTGCGACCGGGTTGCTGAGCTATACGGGGAGCACTGACGACTGCATCGCATTTGATAGGTCAGGGGCGGTGACCTCATGCTTTCTTGGGGGGTGGAGCCAGCTTGATGATCTCATCTTCTGATGGCTGGCGAATGATATCTAGAAAGAGACACCAACAGATCAGCCGTTCCTTAGATATATGCTGCAGTGGAGTGAACCAGAAATACAGAAAGTGACTAATAAAAGCGCACCCTTATACTTCTTGGCAGAGGGGATGCGCGTCAGCTTGGTGTCGATCTCGTCATCTTCGGAAATCTTGAGCACTGTGGTGCGGTACTCGATGACGCGTGTCAGCAGGTCAGGGCGCCGTGAGATCTCGAAGATGTGCTCGATGTAACAGAGGTTATCTACATAATCATAGCAGGGGAGGCAAAGAAGGGCGCTTACCTCCAGCCAATACTCCTGCTGTGGTTTCCTATACTGATCATTACTACTACAGAACCAAAATGAGCACAATGGCAGAAGCAATGGCAAGAATCAGGTCAACGGTGCCTTCTTTTCAAGCATAAATCTACTCAGTATATAAACTTAATTGCTTTACAGTTTTTAGGTACCCCTGGCCAGTATAAGTGTTTAGATGATAGGAGAAGATGGAAGAATTACATGAATGCAGAGACCAACAATCTCTGCGTGGAGTCTGCACGTTCTCTCCGTGTTCCATGCTAGTCCCTATGCTCGTCTAACATCCCATCCAAGGCACATATTGGCCTATTTTACCTGCTTCGTGGTTCTTTGGTGCTTTGTGGCTTCTTGCAACATTTGTGCTTGTGTGTGTTTATGGTCGGTCTCTCTCACCTTGGGAAAGTTTGTCATTCTTCTCCAGGTAGTGGAACCATTCCTTGGAGGAGTTGATAGCATTGCTTTGCTCCTCCGGAATGTCCTCCTTACAAGCAGACTTGAGCTGGTCCAGGTCTTCATTGGTGATGTTCTCAGACAGATCACTAAGCAGAGCACTGTACTCCGACATGTCCTGTGAACGGGGACCGTCCCAGTGTCAACAACAGCAGGTTTACAGATGTTTGCACATAAACAGTGAATTTATAATACCATTTTCCTTCTTTATATGCTAAATAACACCAATTGCATCAAACACTGCCTTAAAGCCACAAAACATTAGATTAAAATAAATAAAATACATCCTAGTTTCCATATTTAAACACAAGAGTTATTAAGGAAAGTTAAGCAACAGTTTTATCAAAATCGACCTAATGTCAAGTAGCATCTAAGAAACCATGGCAGGATAAAGATGGTGATTTGAGGCCAATCAAGGTTATTTGGTCCCTTTGCTAATAGATCATGAAAAAGTCCAAGTGACTGTCTAGAGTGTGTAGAGAAAGCCGATATGATCCAACACCTGCATCATGAAATCATGATTACTCATCCAAGCTTTTGCAGTTTTATTGGCAATGTGAAGCAATTATTTATGGCAACTCAAAGCCTTTTGAAAGGTTCACAGAATAAACTTACATTTTCCCCTTAAAACCGGCATTTTGCATTCTAGGAAAATTTCCATAAATGGAAATCAATGAAATTGCATTCAGTGACAACTACCTTATAAAATGTGACAAGCTGGATCAAACTGGATTTATTTATAATGATCCTTTTGTTTGCCAGTAACAGATTTTGAAAGACTGATGATGACGCGTCATTGGCTGGAAACTGAAATGACTGAATCATCCGCACATGCATTCAATGTGTTCATGCCAGTACAATAAAAACACCCGGACTGAGTTAACACGCTTCTCACGACAGTCATGAACGCCGAGTACCAAAAGAGCAGAGTGAGGGGGCTTTTACAATAGCAACAGAGGGACTTAAGCAGTAATAAAAAAAGTCTTACATCAGCTGTAATTTATTGCTGTTAAAAATTTGCTTTAGCTTCCTACTCAGTTGGGAACCATGAACTAATTCAATTTGTTTTATGACCCCACGTATCGGCTCTGTCATATAATTTCACTTTGCTTCGAGAACATTCTGTATCATATTTAAATGATTCAAAGTTAGCTTTAGCACATTCATTTGGCAGTTTATTTCGGTGTTACTACGTGAAATAAAGGTACGACACATAGCACTATGCATGCATATTTTAAGGCAAAATGCAAATTTTCAAGTAAGCATGTTACCCGCCACACAAAGCAGAGTGGCTCCTAATTCCCCTGCATTGTGTTTGCAGTAGCTTTCAGCTTCTTCCATCTCTTTCCCTTTGTTTCTCCCTCTCATCCTGTTTGTTTTCCCTATATTTGTCTCAGAGTCTGCGTGCTCTTTTGGGAAGTTACCTGTGTGTGTGTGTGTGTGTGTGTGTGTGTGTGTGTCTGTGTCTCCACTTTCTTTTTCGCTCTGACCATGATACACAGCACTCTGGAGTGCCTAATGTGCAAAAATGCCCCCCACCCCCACCCCAAAAGCACCAGGTCTAGTTCTCCTCATCCATCTAATGGTCCTGTGACACCCACCCTCTCTCCGCCATCCCGAAATTCAGCAGCCGTGCCTCACACACTCCATGCTGACTCGGACAGGGGTAGGGAGTCAGAGCGAACAGTGACTCAGTTCCACCAAACGAACCACACAAAGAGGAGAGACGGGACACACGCTGCTGCTGCCTGCGCTGCCCGTTCTTGACCAGTTCCTGAACTTTCGCGGCCTGCGACACTGAAGTGATACCCTCTCATCTGCCCTCTAGTGGACAACTACCGAAGGACGATTACTGGGAGCTTGGGTTACACCGCATTTTGTCAATACAAAGACAGCTTCCAACACCTCACTGCAACTATAAAATAATAATAATAAAAATAAATATCAATTAAATAACGACATCCACAGGTCACATTCGATTCATTGTAGTCACTGTTTTCCTTTAAACCAGCTATGCATCAGCTGGCAGATAAAGCCATAAACAGTGATGCCACATTGCAAGATATTATTCCAGAACTGCCTTCTGATGAACAGGTACAGAGAATGCAATAAACTTCACAGCAACTAATGCAGCATTAATGCATTAACAAACAGAGAGGTAAGTCTTCACTCGGTCTTATGCAAGCATACAATACACATACACACCCCCACACATGCCCACACACATTGACAAATGCAGCAATAAGGCTGCACAGTCGTACTCCATTGCACACCCACACCGCACTGAGCACACAGTAACAAGAGCCATGTTGGATTGAACAGAAGGCACGGCAGAAGGCATGCCATGGGATTACAGGGAAACCAACACCATAATGAGTCACTTTTATGTTTATCTTAATTAAATCTTTATTATATGCCCTGATGAAGAACCAAAATGCTAGCAGTGAACCGGTTGTTTGCAGAAGCCACTGCATGCTGGAGTCTAATTTGCCCCATTTCTCCATCAAACGTCAGTCAAAAATTACACTTGGAACGTCCCTGAAACAAACAAGTTGTCCATCCACTCTGTTTCCACGAAGCGGCTCCCGTATGACTTTGTCTTGGGCATGTTTAGTCGTCCACCATTATGTCCCATGTACTTTGCTGTCCAGTAATGGGTGCAGTACAAATTTGCCATTCATTGCACTTATCGTTCATCTCGTACTTTAACCATCACACCTGCCCTCATCAGACTGCGCAGGTGTACGCAGACGTTTGCTTTCAGATACTTTACCATCACACCTGCCCTCATCAGACTGCGCAGGTGTACGCAGACGTTTGCTTTCAGATACTTTACCATCACACCTGCCCTCATCAGACTGCGCAGGTGTACGCAGACGTTTGCTTTCAGATACTTTACCATCACACCTGCCCTCATCAGACTGCGCAGGTGTACGCAGACGTTTGCTTTCAGATACTTTACCATCACACCTGC
>JAABNX020000090.1:1128593-1138840 GCA_015163995.2 Mormyrus lacerda
GAAACACGGCGAGGTGAAGAACCTGCGATTGATGACATGACACATGCGACTAGGGAACATGGAACGGCGCCCCGCTGGGGCAAAGAGCCTCGTGTGCATCGGCGAAGCTACCAGCTACCTGTTACCTGGAGTTTCAAGGTCACAGGTAAGGTCAGGGTAAACCATGGAAAATGGGATTAAGACGTGTTTCTACACCCAAAGCTACCATTTACTATCAAGTGGGCAGCAGCAATACACGACTGTGTAGGAGGAAAATGATTGCAACAGTAATGACATAATTTCATACTGCCTGGAAGAAGGCAGCGGTGAACCACTTCAGTACCAAAAGACACACCAGAATAAATAAAGACGGCGTGCTGAAAGATGGGACCCTGAGGTTGAAAGCAGTCAGTTTGTCACCGAGGAAGAGCTAAGGATTCTTTGGAATACAGCCAGCGTTTGTGACGCAGCTCGATCGAAGTCCCTTGAACATCTGTGTTACCGATGCTGCCATGTGCGGAAGGAAAAATCCGAAGCTGAAAATAAAGGATCGCAACTGGAATACGGAAGACGGGAAGCAGGAAGCACGGAACGCTGGATGTGGGAAAGATGGAAAGGGATCATTAAACAAGTCAACATCTTAGATACTAGTGAACTCGGACTAGGTCACTTTCAGCCAGATTAACGCGTCGTTTATTTTTCCAAGAAATCTGGAAAACAATATAATGACCTAGAGAATGAATGAAAATCAGACCGGAAGACATTTATTATTTCCCCACGTCACAGACTTTGAGCTTTCGTTCAATGCAGATTACACAGCATAAGACCTGCCTGACAGAGAAGCTGGACATAGGAAGGCCAAGAAACAAGACATTATTTGTGACACATCATGGCTAGTCAACAAAAGCAAGGAATATCATAAGGAGGTCACGTGCCTGATTGCATCACAATGTCCTTATAGCGAGTCTCTGCACTGGACAATATTGGTAAGGGAGTTAGACAAGGATGCATACTATGACAACACACATTCAACACAGAACACATAAAAAGTGAAGCTGGAATGGGAGAAGAAACAGTGGAATTGACATGAATTGAACAGCACGAAGTCTCTGCCTTTGCGACAGTACTCTTTGAACATATTTATGTTTCATTAAGCAATTTGACACTCATGGTAGTAACACACTAACTATGAAGAGAAGAACAGAAACCATATTTAAAATGGATGAGATGCACCAATTGAACTGGCCGATAGAGCAACAATCAGCCGTTAGCCAATGGTTAAAAATGAGCCGATATCTACTGTCAATTATTATCTTTAAAATGGTGACCCATATTGCTTTACAGACCCGCATATTAAAGTCAGAAAAATGTCTGCTGTGTGGAATTATTTTAATTTTAGCGAAAACAACACCAGAAATGTATTTTGCAAACATTTCTCTGCTAAAATTTCACGAGGAGGATCTACTAATACACATTTCATAGCAGCAAATTTGATTGGTCACCTTAAGGCGAGACAGTAGAAAGAATGTGACAACAGGGTATGAAGAGTTTCTGAAAAATAAATCCGTTTTGAAAAAAAAGGCTGCAGTATGTCCGAATAACGGTAGTCCATCAGTAACACAGGCGTTTGATAGCAAAGGAAAATTCAGAGCAGAATTTCAACTCAAAATCAAAATATATTACTCAGAAAATGACAGAGTTTATCAAACTTGATGATCAGCCCTTCTCTGTTATAAATATATAAGATTATACAATTATAAAATATAGTGCTCTGGGACTGCTGTTGTATGCCAGAATTCATGTTTTCCAACCAAAAATAAATGCTCTTCATATTTTTGTAATGGAATTTATTTATTTATTGATATATTTGCATGGAATGTTCCTTGAAACTTATTATTAGAGCAGAACCTCCCGAACAATCACTATCGGCGTCAGTTTTCGAAATAATCACCTACTGTATCGATATCGGCCAGAAACCTCCTTATCTGCGCATCACTAAAAATGGATAAAGATTAAATATGAACAACCAAAGACTTTTTGCCATATATTTCTGAAATTACAAAACGCACAATAAATTATCATTATTCGGATGAAATACGTTAGGTTAGTCCGTGTAATGAGAATTCAAATGTATACTTTTAGTCTAATTATCCATAATATAAGCTGTTATATAGATGTTATGGCTATTGTTTTCAAAAAAGAAAAATTCAGTAAGAATATAAATACATGCTTATCTGGAATGAAGCTTGGAGGGCACGCTGAAGGTCTCAGGATTGCCATGGTTACAGGAACTTCACAAATCAACATGTCGTCGAGGTCAGGAATTAAAATACAGTCTTCAAATACTGCCTATTATGTCATGATGGCAGGTGGGACCAACCCATTTAGGAGCAAAGTCATTTAAGCAAGTCAGCTCCGTCTTGTTAAATATGCTATAACTGCTCTAATTCACATTCATTTACCCACGGTAAAGTTGATTATAATTATCTCTTTGTATTGTATTAGAAATCTTTTTTATTATTTACCGACAGTTATTAATTATCAGAAAACGAAGTATGACACTTCACTCTGTTAATTCATACGTGCATTTATGAAAGGTGCTACACAAGATGTTTACTAGAGATGCTCAAAACAGAAAAAGCATCAATGCATATTCATAGTTTTGAGTTTGTGATAAAGGGCAACATCTTCCACAAAATCAGTGTTGGAAACCAGCTGCAAGACAATTTGAACAAATTTTATGACTGCAAAAATACACAGCTTCACATCACAGTGCATATGCACTGCAAATATACTTTTACCTGTCGGTACTTGACTGCAGTGTTTTTTTACTGAAAGATCAGATCCTTGCATGATTTAGAAAAAAATAGTCCCAATATTGCAAAATTCACAAATGGGGAATCTGCCAGAGTTTTTTTTTGGTTTGCAGGACAGGGTCTGAAAAACATGTTAATAACCCCCCTCCTGTCCATTATTGAATTTAGTCTCAATATCAGAGTCTAACACCCCCCTCCCTCATCAGACCACCCCACAAAAAAAAACAATATTCATCACAGTAAGTCCTTCATCTTTAGGAGAGGTTAGGCCACACAGGTCACATCAGGATGAACGCCATCGGCTGCCCCGCATCAGCTTGTGACACGGCATCAAGTTCTCAAGTGAAATCTTTCTTTAAAAAAAAGAAGCATTTCCTTGATCCACACTAGGTTTGAAACTAAACTTAACAAATATCTCCGATGATTCACCAGATACCAACCGCGCACTGATCTCATTTCATTCTGTCTCAGTGAATGGCGCACCTGCATGCAATATGGTTCAGCAGGATGGCATCATATGAAATGAATACATCACAGAACAAAGAAATGATGACATTTCCTCGCCTTTGAGAAGCGAGGTAATAACAGACACCGCAATGACTCCAGGGCTGCTGCGATGCAAGTAAAACACAGTGTGCCGAGGGGGGGGGGCTAGGGGGGCCTTCAGCCAAACCATTACAAAACCATTATGACCACAGTTGAAATGCGGGTTTAAAATGCATTGTGGGGTTTATATGAGGGCTCAGATAAAGAACTGACTGAATAACCACAGCCTGCATTTTACACAAAAATAAATAAGTAAATGCAACTACTTAAATTTCATGGGCCGGTTAATGTTTTGCTCCACGTGTTTTCGGGTACAGGTTAAACTTTAAACATTATTTGTGTTTTTCTTTTAATTTACAATTTCTAAAGTCGCAATTGTATGTTCATAAAGTGTCTTTCTAAGCCATTTAAAGTACAGCACCGTTGCACCATTGTCGAAATTCAGCAATGTCTCGATGCTGCAGCCAGGTTAACCTGCTTCGTCTGACTTTGTGACAGCTGACAGTTTTACAATTATGAAGCATTTACAGCGCGGTTCTTAGATAGAGCCGCCATCATATTTTCCAGACGCACCTCATAAAACCATACATATCCACCTGTAGATTCTTTCATTTATTAATGTCTTTGTGAATTAGATGCACACACGAACGAAGATGTAATCTAGAAACATCTATTGACTTGACTCAGAAATGTCGCCATAGAGGACATTTTCGTAAAACCTAACAAATACATAAAAGCAACACAATTTAACCACCATCCTTTTAAACATTAACACTTAGGACACATGCGCGATTAAGTTCTTTAAACCGTACTGTTCAAAATAAAGTCCGCAACTAGTTTAAATAAGCCAGTTACAGACAATCCGAAATGTGGATGATGCACGATACACTGTTGAGACAGTAACTTACTCCGGATGGAATCAATCAGCCGCGCAGTGATGCTCTTAAACAACAAAAGAAAAACAGAAATGCGTTTCCTTATCCCGGTGTCTGTAGTCTTATGTTTCTCACCTTCTTTCGGATTTGAAAATTATCCTTTTGTAAAGTCCCTTCTTCTTTCTCCCGAGCAATGCAAAAATGTTGCTCGAGCAACTAAATTATTAACAGTTCGTTCTGAATTATCTGAAACGCGTATCAGTGACAGTAAATTGGATATAAGGTTTATTCTGTGCGCCGGGCAGTCGGCCCGATTCGCCTGTTTGTACGTGCAGACTCGCCGGGCTGGGAATGGAAACGCCTTTTCCCTTCTCTCCCGTCCGCTCCTCTTCCCGAGTCACACAGCTCTGTAATTCTTCCTTTCCGACCGCACATACATTTCTCCAAGCTGATGTCACGGCTCTTTATCCGGTTTGTAAACTCCTCCTCTTTTTTATTATTTTTTTTCCACGGTCTACTTTCCCCGATCCTTCATATTTTCTATTACGGAGTGTGAACAGCTCAAGGTTTTCTCCGTGGGAGGTCATAAACACGGGGACGGTGTTGCATTTTCCTGCGAGATGCTATCTGTTAAAACTGGGAATTTACAATGACAAAGTTTAAAGACAGTTTCCGCGCAGAAATAAAACATTTGGGTGGGGCATGGCACATATATCTTAGCTGTTTATTTTCTTATTTTACAAATGATGCCTTGCCGTGTCTTTATGAGAAATATGAATGACGTTTAGGATATTTTTTAATCTGATGGTTTTAAATCATGAACCTCTGACTTTCGGTGTTGTCCTTTTCCCCTCTGGAGAACGTAACGCCCTCCACTTCTGTTTGCCAAGATCAAGGACGTCTTTTCACCTAAATAGCTTAAAGGCTATTCACAGTAATTCATCTGTTACTCACTTTTTTAGGCAGATGAATTCGATCAAATAAGGAGTTTAATGCCAGCGTGCAATGCGGAAATTCACTGAATGGGGGGTTTACATGCTTTTACTGCTTTTTAATCATGGTCTGATGAGCAATCTTCCCCTGCGGTTGCTCAGCTGTCTGGGTTTATTCAATGGAACCATTTCAGGGGAATGTTTCAGATGAAAAGACAAACAAAGGAAATGCATAATACTGACCCCTCTTTCATAAACATCTCCCTCTCAGACACGCGGCGCCTCAATTTGCAAATCTGCATCTGCCTTTCTGTGCTCATATACACTTAGACCTCTGTGTGCCTGTAATATAATGCCTTCACAGTAAGCTAATTAAATAAGAGTCGGTACTGAGGCATCCATTAACCCAACAATTTCCTAGCAAATTAGTCCTTCCCACTTTTCAACAGCACTTCCATCATGGCCAAAAGTATAAAATACACCTCGTTCATTTTACACCCACAGTAACAGTAAATGAAGTCAAATACGTTGCATTTTATTGCAAAGACATATCGATCATAATCCTGTAGAAATGCGTGCACTGTAATAAATTTCCATTCAGTTAAACACTTGCAATATATGATGTACTGGTACAGTTTTGTACATTCACAGGAGCCGCAAACTCAATCAGACATGCTGGTCATTAGAGTCACACTAGTAATCATCACATTCAGCTAATAACAGTCCCATTCGCTATAATGCACGATATTGCTTCTGTCTGTCTGGCCATTTTTCTCTGGGTTATTGCGATTCTCTAATTTTCTCTCTGCTCAGTGCACACAGTTTCCTTCTCAGAGTAATATTTATCACCAGGACACGGGAACATTCTTGATTTTCTGTGCGTGGCTCACTTAATCAAGCGGAATGCAGACAAAGGGTGACCAAATTCAGTTTGTCACACTGTCGCCCATTCTTCCCCAGCCTGTCCGCCTGCGGTGTGTGCAAATACAGTCCAAGTCTTAAAAACATTTATGAACCTCGGAAAGTCATCTAGTTTAGTGTGGCGGCTATTCTGATACAGTCATAACAGCCCAAGCTAATAAAAAGGTATGATGTGTTTAAATGTTTTAGCAGAAACTTTCATCCCCGGTGAGTGGAGGATGTCCTCTCGGATCTATAGAGATATGGCAAGTGAGAAGAAAGGGCTGTAACCCATAAACCCAGGCTGTGCGCGCACAGGGAGTGAGGAAAGAGCCGCGAGAACGGGAAATGTAAATGATACACAGAGAACCGAAAACCGCAAAAGTAATAAGGACGTAATCAACAGATTATCCGTCCGCCGAAGAAGCCGAGGCAGTACAGAGCAGCGCATAATGAGAGTATTAAGTACAGGCTGGCACCGGGAGGTGTGAGGACGATGGTGATACACCCTTAATGGAACATGTGATGGTGGCGGGGTTCAGAGGTGACAGGAAGCTGGAGGTGGCTTGAAAAGTGAAGCGCTAACGAGGAGAAGGTGAGATACCGTATAAAGGCGCAGCGGCAAGTCGGCAGCCTGGTGCTGGGGTGACTGCCGCATGGACAGGGAGATACAAGGGAGATACGCTTCTCCATCCATGGCCTTCACACCACTAACCCAATACGAAGGGGGCTATCACCTGTTCCGGGCAGCAGAGGGCGCACCGCTGAACGCAGGGAACACCCTGTGTAGGATGCCAGTCCATCGTGCGGCACTTGTTAATCCCCGAGTTAGAAAGGAAGAGAAGCTTAGTTAAGCCCTGATTGAGTTTATGGCCGACTGGTTTTCCATCCACTGCCGTTGCAGCTGCATCCTGCGCAATGTAAGCAAGATGTATGATGGTGAATAGGCCTAAAATGACATATATCACTAAGAAAGATAAACAACAGAGAGTAATTCAGAGCTCAGGCACAGCTATCCACATTATCGCCCTTCTCGGATATTCACAATTAATTTCCCTTTAGTTGCACCAACAAGCCTTAGACGAGGCCAACTGCGCACAGTGTCCGTGGTGAAACGTTAAAAATACATTTAAGCATACAAGGACACAACAGGACATAGGAATGCAATAATTATACTACGGCACTTGTGTTAACTGAAGTTCATTTACCTTTGAAATACTCCCAAGTTTAGCCACGGCTTGTCATGAATAATGTAACGATATGAGTCATTTTCTTCCTCTAGTGTGAGGGCACCTGATGTAGCTGCATTCATTCCAAACAAGGTCAAAATGAAAAGGGGAAATGAATGCAATTTCCCAATAAACTTTTGTTTCCAAAATAGTGCCTGTTTTCACTCAAGTGACGCCTCATTAAAACCATATGATGAATATAAGATGCAATTTTTGAACTTTGTGAAATAAAATTCCTAGCCCCTCCCCTTCCTATTTGCCCACACTACTATGGTAAGACCTCTCCCAAATATTACCCACACCCTTTTTCCTTTTCACACAGTGTACACCGTCTGAGACAAACACTTGTGCAGTTTTCACTACTAATTTATTGTCACAACAGAGAATATGGGGGTGCAACGTTTATAGGTCAGTAGGGGAATTCCGGGTGCCAGTGACGATATCACTGCTAATTTAAAATTGCTGGCTGAGAGTAAACATCAGTTCCCTCTGATTGTTATTCGCATCGACAGTAACGCTGTCCAAATGATGCGATCAGATCATAAAGATGGATGCTGTAGAGATGAGTAAATTTGCTAAGAAGATGTGCTAAGATGCGGCGACGAAGTGTGATTATCGTCTCTGCATCATTGGTGCTCAGGAAATGATGGCAATTTTCTAGATGGTTGGCAGTATTTTGGGGGGTACGCCTTGAAGAGAGACGGCATGCGGGCTGGTGCCAGTCTTCTGTTGAATAACTTAGCTATTAGTCTGATGACTAACCAGAGCCAGACCAGTTTAACTGACCATCTGCTAGCTGCTTGGTGTCGTCACCTACAGTTCATACAATCGATCCAGTGTCTGTTAATCATAGAGGTCTCTTGTCTCCTATAATATCTTAATACATATCAAGTTAGAAACTCTGTCACATGATGCCTGTGATGTCAAGCTAAAGTTCAGGCTCTGGAATGTAAGATCATTAACTCCTCATGCACTACTAATTAATGATCTCATAACTGACTTATGTCTCCATCTTACCTGACAGTAAACCGCCTTAAACAAGATGACTCCATGGCATTAAACCTATCTTCTCTGGGTATATGTATAAACTAAACCCTTGTCCGAATCACAAGTTAGTGGTGGTGTATTTCAGTTGAATGTAGGAATCTCTGAGAAGTTGGGTTATAGGCTTAACACATCTGACATCCCGGTTCGTAACGCTGCATTCACTTCTATACTTGACTCTTGCTGTTCTGCAGAATGTAGGTCCTACTCCTTCCTGTAATCATACTTTGATCCTTCGTAACGGTGTTCCTGCGGAACATGTATCCTCTGAATGCTGCAGGCTCACGTCACACTCTCTTAACGTTTGAGGTACAACTAATTATAAGGTCTGCTACTGTATCAGTTCTGAAATACAATGTTAATCTATCAATTACTTCCATGACCACAGCAGCCCTTATATTAACAGGCTTCCACACTCATTCAACCGGAGCGGTTAGGCCTTTCTGAACTTGAGCAGGTATCTGTAATAAGTGAGAATTTGCTTCCTGGTAGCCTAGACTCCACTTAGAAAGGACGACTTGATAAGAAATAAAAAAATAAAAAAAAAGGATTGCAGTATATTGATCATGCTCATGAACAAGCTTCAGGCAAACTAGAATGTAAGCGCCGTTCAGCTAAATTTAAGCTTTTCAAGATCACCTGGAAAAAAAAGTTTCTATTGCTACTGTTATTAACTTTGAATGAACCACACTATCAGTGCTATTGCTCTTCCTTTGCATATGACCAAGAAGTAGCGTGCAGCACTGTGTACTAGGGATCTGCGTATGTGTCTGGAATGGTTCAAACCCTGTGCTTGACCCTAGCTGCTCCAGGGAAGCTGGCTGACCCTGCTCTCTGACCCCAAGATTTCTTTGCTTGCATGTCACTTTGGAGAAAAGCACCTGCTTGATGAGTAAATCTGTTGTTGGAGTGCCGTCACTGTTCCTAGCTGCCTCTCGCTCTTAGCAATGCTGAACATTTGCACAGTTCCTACTCTGCTGTCGTGCGCTTTCTACTCCACACTCACTCACACACTTTCATTATTCTGTCCCCCCTCCGGGATGAGCCACTCGGAGGTCCGGGTACAAGGGAGCCCCCCACCTGCCTACCGCCTACCTGTGCTTCTGCCTGCCTAGCTAAGTATTTGTCTTCCTGCCTGCTCCATAATTCGCCTACATACCTGTGCTGTCCCACCATCTGCCAGATTTTACCTCACACTAATTTATGTGGACTCCCATTGCCCAGTGCCGGCCAGAGGAGGCCGGGCTCCCCCTGTGAGTCTGCTTCCTCCCAGGGATTCTTCCTCTCTCTGGGGGAGTTTTTCCTTGCCAGTTGTCGCCTCAAGCTTACTCTCTGGGGCCCTCATACATTTTAACAATGGTCCTCTGTTAAAAGCACTGTGATTAAAGTACGCGGGACAAAATATCTGCATCATTCCCAATATTCGCATAACGGCAAAGAACTGACAATGCTCATAGTACCATAATGGAAGTCTCAAAAGCAGCAAGCTGCAAAGGCGTGGTTCTTCCAGTAGTTGGTGCTGTTGTCTGGAAATGCACACAGAAAATCCATGCGCTGAGACTCACGGGTGTATGGGCAAGGAGTAAAAGTCAAAGAGGTAGTTAGCCAGTATTTGAGGAGAGGCAGCACTGACCAGAAAGGACGACTGAATCTTGGGATTAAAAACTTAGATTCAATCTTCGAAGTGCAATATTTAAAAATACATTTTCGTTCTAAAGCATTTTGGTTACATCAGCCAGCTGGTTGTTCAGTTGAACAATAATCTATCTGTTTTCTGTAACTTGTCCTATTCAGGATCACAGGGGATCGGGAGCCTACAGGTACGAAGCAGGGAACACTCGGACATTCGGGCAACTTGATGACTCCAATTAACCTCAGTATTTTTGGAGGGTGGGGGGGGGGGGGCGGACACCGTGACCAAAGGAA
>JAABNX020000090.1:1143225-1155619 GCA_015163995.2 Mormyrus lacerda
GCACTAGGGCCCGTTTGACGCCACTCACATACGCACCAGCACACAGGACTCCGCGGGAGCAGACATGTGACAACGCGAGGTTCCGTTTCTGATTTCTGGCGGTCACGAAAGAATGCCAACGGCATCCGCAGGTGCAAATGGAACAGCGCGTGGCACAAAGAGCCGCAGTGTGTAATGGTGACACCAGACAACATTTGTAGGTTTAGTATGCAATCATAAAGAGTGATGGCTGTACTTGCAATATTCTTTCTATGTCAGCCACTTGAACCCTGACACGGGAAACAGTGACCCAATGAAGTATAAAGCAGCTACGGACATCACAGAGCATCCTTACCAGTGTCAAATTTATATAATTTCATGTAAGCTACTGTTTAGTGTTGCGGCAAAGGGTATGCGGGCCATCTTTCCCTGGGTACCGTAGCCATAAGCAGAAAGGTTAATAGTAAATAAATAATGGCGGCCTGTCCCCATTCTTCACCTCTTCCTCCAGAATACAAGCTGCATGCTGGCTACAGACTGTTGCCTATTTCTGGGGTCCTAATGAGGTGCAGCCGGGGTAAGGTTCCTATGGCCCACCCCCAGGCCCATTCCAGCATCCAGAGCAGCGGGACATGCTGAGTCTTAGTCTCACACCACTACAGGCATTTGACAGACACGCACTCGCACACTCACATGCAGACGTACACGAGCACGCGCATACACTGACCGAGCTCACACGAAAACCGACGCACAGTTATGTGCCGTTATGCACGCAATCTACTACTGTATTGCACAAAGTATCAAGATAGCATGTAAGTGTTTCAGTGGTCTTTTGCTATGGATTCAAAGTTATTAACAGGGGGCTGCTTTTTAGAGGTGCTATGAATTGCATAGTTGCGGGCTTCTGGGTGGATACGTGGCGATGTTTTATGCATTTTACATATTGTGGATACGCATCTAGTAAATAATAAATTCTGACATTAATACTCTGATACTAGTTTTATGTATATTACATATCTATTTTTGCCCAAATAACAAGCCATCCAGTAGCCATTCCAACCTTAGCAGGAATGTAGAAAGTGGACATGGGCGAGTCTGAAGCTGCCCGAATCTTTCTTGTTCTCTGGTTTGCCTCCTGCTACAGTGGCACATTTCATCTTACTACTGGGAACCAGATGTGGGTCTGCTGCTTTGCTAATACGTACGGAATTATGTCTATATATATATATATATATATACATTGCAAGTTACATCACAGTATTTCATTTTGGAAATGGTATGCTTGCTAAGCATGGCTGCAGTTATTCTGTGCAATATACCTTTGGTTTTGTTATGTATGACACAATTTTGTGTGCTATGCACTTATATATTAGGACAGTCAAAAGTTTGACCTCAAGAATCAATATTTTGAACCAGATACGGTGTGGGGTGCTGTAGTAGGGCTCCGTGTCCAAACTGACCTGAGCTACCTGTGACTTCGCTGATGCGTTGGTTCCAGCTGACGGAGCTGTAACATAAATACCCACACAGCCCTTGCAGAGAAATGAGAGATCGGGAGGGATCAATCATTTATACCACAGGCTGACTAACATCATATCCGTTGAATGTGTAATCTAAAACATCTATTTAAGGCTCTAGCTGGCTTGCATGGACATAGATGGGCACTTTCTCTAAACAGATTTTGAGCTGATAAGGGGGAAATTCTTTTTTTAAAACAGAGGTCTGAAATAGTGGCCGTAGAGTGGCACTGGACCTGATCACTAATTCTGTGACTTCATAGGAATATCTTACCCCAGATAACATCACTGTAATTTAGTGGAAGATGTGTCCAAAAGCAGTCTTCATCACTCTAGCAATTCAAAGACACATTTTGTAACTCAAATTTTCCCATAGTCAGGAAAACAGACACTGAAAAACACGCATGTACATATGTATAATCAACTATATATAAATAATCAATTATTAAAACAAGCACATTAAACCCATATTCACTGCTCTCCCGTGGATTTTATGCTCCTTAGATAAATATTTAAGTAAATTTAAACATCTCATGTAAAAGGAGAAACATATATCAAATCATATTTATTAGATTAGAGTCTTCTGGATTTTCTTTATACATGCAACCATTGAATGCATATAATGCTCTGTGGTTAAAGACTGGCCAAAAAGCAAAGAAATTTAAATGGAGATATTACTAAATTACATATGAAATGTGTTTGCATATTTCCTTATGAATCTCTGCCTCTTACTAAGATATCTTTTACTCTATTCGTGATAAATTTAGATTAGAACATTTCCATAATCACAGTAATTTGTTAATGCCATTCAACATGACCCCAGTACCCTCAAAATTCACATAATACACATGTGTATAAATTCTATGCTGGGCTTGAATGGCAGAACGATGGTGTAATGAAGGGGCATATGCAAGTGATATGTAACAAAGTAACGGCAAATTACCCACACTTTCCTTTTGACGGACTAGCACAGTTCAAAAGTTTTGGTTATTGCTGTACTGTATTGCTTGTTTTGGATATTGCTTTGGTGGAGCTCTTCATAATTCAACTTTTGCTTGTTCTGTTATTACTAGCTACAATCTCCATGTGCAAAGTCATGGAGGATTAGCAAAACTATACTCTGATACTTAAGCAATGGAAATAACCAAATGTTTATGCTCAGAAATCACACTGAGCATGACAGTCAACCTTTCTCAAAGTCAAAGTCGCTTTACAAAATCAGTAATAAGCACAGTGGTACAATATTACAAGAAAAAGGAAACACATGAAGGAATGATGGGACAGAGTATATCTACCATAGAGTAATACACTGAAGGAAATACTCAAGAAAAACTGCAACACGTAGAGGTCAGGAATGGGAAGTATGGGGATTATGGGAAATGAAACACAGAGTATAGAGATATGTTTTTATATAAAGATTACCAGCATTTTAATGACACAAGAAAAGCTTCCCAGCCATTAATTCTCTACAGTTGTTGTTCTTTAAATAAATAATCGTTTAAAATATATGGGACAAAAAATTACAAGACATGTTTCTGAAGGTTTAAGAAACCACTGTGCTTCAAAAACAGAGTAATGAAATTCAATCATAGATTTATAAAGTATACATGATGTCCTACGAATGCCATAATAAAAAGCTGAGAGAGCTGTAGTTATATGTCATTTCTCTTGTTGTTTTATCTTCATGTGAGAGCATCTGCCATCTTATGACATAAACAAATAAGCAATGAAGCAAATAACTTTGCAATGCTCCTTGAGGCCAAGTTCACTTATACCATCTCCCCAGTCTAAATATTTACTTCATCGTTTCATTTCCGCTTCAAAGAACTACTCAATTACATATAGTACTTATGCTAAACAAAACAAACATTAATAAAACACTTCAAAGTTCAAACGCATAGATTGCATAACTGAGTGTACATTCTTCACTCTTGAATGGGTGTTATTTAAAAAGCTCATTATAAACCCTTGTAAAAGAAGCAATTTCCATCCGTGTTTCAAATAGTTCAAGGTCATGGGGAATTAATAAGAAATTATTATTTTTAAAACCTTCATAGCAATAAGCACTTGGAAATACAGCCCTTTAAAATTCCAGACAATTAAACAACAAAGACATTATTTACAGACTAGCTATATAATGTTCAAATTCATAAAACAGTGATATTTGTTCAAAATCCTTGCAATATGATATGCATACTCCTTAACTTCATTCTTTTCTCTGTTGGTCATACTGAAATTGTAGAAAATGAGAGTCTTCTCTGATTTCACACAGTGAAAATAAGATAGAGTAAAGTGTGAAAGACTAACAGCAGAAATTTCTGACAAATGGACCAAAATGAAATCAAGTAATCCATTAAACTGTCATTCACAACCGGTTAAATCATTTTGTTTAGGAAAATGATACTATTTCAAAGCATACTAACATAAATCTTTAATATCAATAATAAAAAAAAAATACGTACCAAAATTAAACCCAGCTAAAGCAATTATCTCACAATTACTTTACACATTATTTAAAATTCACAGAATTAAACAACTATAAATGTGTAGCATTTCAGTTATCCACTAAAATACAGGTACATTTGCTGATAACTGGTAGAGTAATCATAACACTACTTGGCTCTTGAACCAAAAGTTTAACCTGACAAGGCCATAAAAATGGCTGACCCCATGCTTGGACCCCAAACTTGCTTACAAGGGTATATGTGTCAGCATGAAACGAGAAAGATGGCACAGGAATTTTGTTGTGCTTGTTACTTGTGCTATAACAATAAAGGCATTCTGTCTTTTCTCTATGAAAGTGCAGCAATCCAAAGCCCATCCCTGGCTACAGAGGAATTACGGTCTGCTTGGCATATGCCATATTGCAAAGGCACACACGTAGGGTCACCCGCAGTCCCACTTACCCTTAAAGCTCGAAGACAACGTAGCTACCAAACAAGGTCCCAAGCTACCTGTTAACCAAACTGTCCTTCAAAATGTTTATTTGCAGTCTAATATGAATTATTATTAATTAGCAGCTGTAATGCACAAACTTTTTATGAGTTGTCCTGGATATGTGCCAGTATTAAAAGGTGAGGTAATGTAATGTAATGTGGCATGGCAGTGACATCACCTCATATTAGCCTTGTGACTGTTGTACCCTGAGGTATCAGTAATGAAGGGGGTTCAATAACAGGTCAGTCTGGTTTGTGTGACACTTTATTCCCTCAAGTTAAGGGGTTGTCATTCTAGTAATCTTTTCGAAATAGGTAATAAATTTGGATGAATTTATTTTGTGATACCTATTTCCTTTTGGAAACACTATGCCCTGGTTTGGCATAGATTACACACTGAATGAATAACAAATGAAAAAGTAATGAATGATATTTGCTTTTGAATTCTGGGTTTTCGTTCATTTATGGAATACCGTTTGAAGATATCTCTTTTCAATAAACCAGAATACAGAATTACATAAACAAATCAAGGGATGTCTTTGTATTTCAATTTTTAAATTTCAAATAAGTTCACTGCTTGGACGGCCACACATATTGCAGCACGTAAACCCTCAGCTGACAAAAGTTACTTAGCAAACGGTCAAAAATAATCAGTCAACAGTATTGAACTTTGCTTGGAGGTACATCTGGCATAGATCAAAGTCTGCAACTAAGGCATGAAGACGTAGATTAGATCATTTATTCCACCATCACCCTCAATCCTAAACATGCACCCGGCTGTTGCCCATTTACCACTTCCTAAAACAAGATCATAAAGGTGAAAGCAGGCAGGCATCGGGTAAAATTTAAGGGTTCTGGCTCAAGTACAACAGGCTGAGTGCAGTCAGTTAGGTACTGTACTGTACCTGTCAGCGGATCTGAAAGACATGGATCATCACTACCACCTTGCCAAAATAGTCTTGGGTCAATGTCTGTTAGGAGCTAAATATAACCAGTAACGCTGCCTCCCCTTCATTTGCCTGCTCGCAGATACTGTGCCTCTTAGCTTGTTCAGCACAGATCCTCTTACTGCCCTTATAGACACACTGGAGCTCGTCCACTGCACGCCCTCTCATGGAGCTTTACTTGAAACATGCCCTCTTCTGGACAAAATGTGACATTGCTGTTTATTTGCGCTCCAGATCCAACATATCTAACAATCATTAATAATATTAATGATATCATGCAGAAATTATTTTATGGGTTGGTTCCAGGAGGACAGATGCAGACCTCTGTAAGCATAAGAGTATAATTAAGAGGTGCACAGACGCCACTGACATGACACTTGTTCAAAGTCATAAGGATACATCACAGAAGTCCTGGTCTGCAATATTTTACAATCTTGTATTTTTTCACGGTAGACTGGATCTAATTTGTCTTTGGCCAATATCAGAGGTTCCACATCTAAGATTTAAAGGTCTTTTTCTCATGTTACATAGACCACTGTCTGAGCTAATCAGAAAGCGGAGGTGTGGTATCTTTTATAGACTGTAAACTATGAAATCCTCCCAGGAAAGACAGACAATTTAGAGACAAAAATAAAGATTCTCATGCTGGTGTGACTGTATATCAAGTCTTAACAGTCAAAAAACTGGCAGAAGAAAAATAAACTGGCAAAATATCAGGATTGAAAACAAATGTTTGTTTGTACGTGTCATTAAAATATCAATCACTAAAAGCATAACCAAAGTATCTATGTTCACTAACTATCAAAACTAAGTACATAAAACCTTCAGTAATAAAACCTTCAATACATAATCACCTTCAATAATTAACTGACATACAGCTGTAAGTAAGAGTTTTTTTTAATAAACCCTAACAGTGCTTTCTTATAAATAATTAAGAAAGAGCATGTTAGCTCCACTTCTTCAGATAGGCCACTCCGTCACACTTTAACAAGCACAGAGCGCTTACAACTATCCCCTTCAAAGGTTAATTAAACTACAGCACTGACAAGCACTCCGACTAACTCATTCACTAGTCGTAAAATACATGTGTACATTATATCACAGGAAATATGCAATTTCCCAGTTATCTTTCTTACATAACCTCATGAAAAAGAACATCTCTCAGTTATCAAATCATTTTCATGCATCTACACTAGTCTATAGAATTACGTACCTAGCATAAACATTTTGAAACAACACTATCCAATTCTCCTAAATTTAGAAAGAAATATCTGACACATGAGATGAAAAAGTAAAAGGGTCTTTGTAGGCCATAATTATGATTAAGTGTTGGATACTGAGTGACAGCAGAACATTTGGAAAATGGTGCAGTCGGAGCAAAAGGTGCATTGCTGCTTTGAAATGTTTGTCTTGTCATTACAGCCCCACAATGAATGAAACCGTTCAGGCTTTGAGTAGATGAAGTGAACTCACATCAAAAGATATTTCTAAAAATCAAGCAAAGAAGGACTGTTTCTTTGTATGCTGAGGTTTTTCCTCGTGACATTTTCTAGGTTCAAAATAGAGACTGAGACAGTCTCTAGCCTCTGGAGTTATTTTGACATGAATGGTAAAAGAATTGGATTCTTGACCTGGTAATCTAGTAATTACCACACGGAACATTAACCTGACTACAGTACTCTTGTATCTTCGTTGTTCCACGAAAGATGAAAGAGAAATAGAATAATAATAATTACATCTGAATTTGTCTTTTAGCATAGTTATACCAGTGCTGTCATCCTAAATGGAAGATTTTAGTGGATAAAAGTCAATTCAAGTGCAAATTGCTTGCCGGTTGCCAAAATTCACTGTTTTAACATTATTGCTAGTTAGAGCAGTGCTAGTTAGAGCAATTAGAGCAGATCTATTTAGAGCAGTGATTTTTTTCAGGAAATAATTCATCGCATAAAGTTTTATTATGACTTGCTACATCATGCCTGCAAATTTTCTGTTTCAAGGCAAGACTCTAGTTTTAATGGGCTTGTGTTCAAAGTAAGGTCAGGGCTTAATGTGGGTGCCTGTTCAGCAGTCAGACTGTAAGGCAACCGGGCTAACAGTACAGTTTTACACAACATTCAGTCCTGAGCCTTGAGTCCTTCCTCCAAAGCCTAATTCCTTTTGCAGTGCTAGGGCAAACTGGGTCACACACAAGTACTTGTGTCAGCCCATGGATTAAGTGTCCCCCCTCCCTCAACACACTTGTCAGGAAGCCGTCTCTCCCTTCAGCCTAACAGCAAAACTCTCATCTCTTGTCCACTCATGGCTTCTTGGTGCTACCATATATAGTTGTGGCTCACTTAGCCAAGAGTCCATTAGCTGAGTTTAGCCCCAGATCTGTTTAGCTGACAGGAAGAAAGTGGGAGGAATCAGCCCTTGACCCTTAGAGCCTCTCTCATATAAATACCCTTGACTGACAAATATGGGCAATGATTCATATGCTGGACATAGGGATAGGGAGGAGACTATCAGAGAGGCTACTTAAACCAATGGCAGACGCTAGGAATAACAGAAGTCAATGTAAGGTTTCAACCATCGGCACGGGACTGAAAAACACTACAGGGTAGAACAATGAGTTAGTCAAAAGAGACACAGACAATTTTGAAATGTAGACAGAATAAGACTGACATACAAACAGAGGGTCGGTGAAACGTGGCTCAGTGTGATCAAGATCACGCAAGTTGCAGGGGCAACTGGAAAGGTTAGGATGAAGGGGAAAAACAAAGGGAATTATGTCAAAATAATGCAATTACCAAATGAATTACAATTGATTACTATAAATTACAATATTTGTTTGTAGTACATAAACAAAAAAATAAATGTGCTTGCTAAGTAAGGCAGTAGCAAAACATGCACCTAGAAATGTTTGTTCAAGCAGACGGGACATTTTTCACGGCCCTTGTGCCAAATTGGTCACGGAATTCCTCATAAGCATATCTATAATCGGTTTAATTAAAATTGTATTATATTAAAATTATATATCATTTATTTATTACTTTAGATTTAGACGAAAGTATACCACTTACAAATATCTATAAAAGTTTACGTTTGTGATTCATTCACCATCCTGAGTAAAAGTATGGCAACAGCACTGATCTTAAGTATGTTTAGAACTGTGCGCCCCTTCATTTCAGTCTTTAGACGGAACTATCCATCCATCCATCTATCCATCCAGTACATTGAGTCACGGCACTGACACCAAGAAAGTTCAAAAGAGAAAAGTCATAAGTAATCAATTTACAACAACTCATGCAGAGGATGTGAACGTAATGCTAAAGCTATAATGTTAAACCTTCTATATCAACCCTATGAACACTAACAGTGAAAATGAAAAATACTAATAGTAATAATCATGCATTCAATACCCAGCCCTACAGGTGTATGTTGCACAAGACAAACATATTGGATAAACCACCTGTATAATTTATGAAGCTTTTGTTTCAGGAAAGTTTGTGCCAGAGATTTGTTTAATTTAATGTAATAATGGATAATTAATCAAATGTTTTACTGGAATTGTACAATAAATCACACACAACAAAACCAGCAAGAATTTAAAAGACTCAAGCAACCATTCCTATTCACAGCAATTGTCCCACTATAGTTCTTCCCCAAATTTACATGATCAGTATTCCAATATCAACTGGCTTCCAGTTTCCAGTGTCCCCGCTTTTGAAAAAAAAAACAAAAAACAAAAGCTTTCAGTAAACTATGGAGACTGCTGTTGACAAGTTTTGTAAGTGCCATTGCTTTAAATCACTTAGTGGCTATATTTATTGAATTGAATTGTACGACTAAAATGGCGCGAATTCTTTTAGACTGCATGACTGCAAGAGTGATTGTGTTTCGCTGGTAAAGGGATACTTAAGTGAAGGAATTAATATAAGTAATGACCTTTTTGCGCAGGGGTTGACTGAGGTGCGGACGGGTAATTAACTTGTCGCTATCCCCCTCCCCACTCAGCTTGCGGCTCAAGTACTTGAAGACCTTGACGATGAGGACATCGGATTTGGCCTTGTTGATGAGAAGAAAGACAACGTCCTCGCTAAGAAACTAGGTACCCCTTTCCCTTTATTAAAAATCAAATCAAGTTAACAAACAGATAATAAAATAATAATAATAATAACTCTTTTAACTCACCCGATTAAATGTGGCGGACTGGCCACTTACGTTCGTACTGTCATCATTACCGCTGCTATGAGTACTTTGAGTACTCAGCCGTCTCGCGGATCGCGGGGCCGGAGACGCGCGGAGCAAATCTGCAAGAAAACCGCGGGAAATCGGAACTTGCCTTTTCTCCTGGCCTAATCTATGGACTAGTGTATTTTCCTGTTTTTATGACTCGACTAAAGATATAACCATCTTGTTCAGCTAATAGAAAATGTTTTTTTTTCAACTACACATCTTTTCAGTTCAGTTTGTGTAAACACTGAAATAAAAAGCACCGTTTATATTATTGTTATAAATGACGAGTTGCCAACTCGGGCATTTCTGGCGTGACAAGCTTTCAGATTTCTACGCTCACGCGAGAAATGTTACTGGACATTTATTCCATTATAAACTTAAAAATGGCTAAATAAAAAGCGTTGATTTTGTCTGCATAACCTACAGACTATTCACAAGGTAATATAACTGTTACACAAATGTAAATAAGTGTGCAGACTCGCCTAGAATTGAAAATTTCACTCTAGCCAGCTGACCATAGGGGGTAATCCTGCATAATGATTCACTTGCACACCTTCGTGGACAAATGTGCAATATTCCAGTAATAATATATGTACTTACGAGCAAGTGAAGAAGCTTAAACAATATATAATAAAGAATATGAATTTATTCAATTTAATTCTGACCTGACCTTGAACATAACGGGGGAAACTATTCAGCCGTAATTCAGACTCAGTGATGCCACCTAGTGGATATTTTGTTGAATTAGATTTGGCGTCACGTTCATCCAACTGACTCCAAATTCGCTGTCAAAACCACAGATTTCGACGAAGTGGACAGTATCTACGTTTTCACCGAAGATGAAGTGATCGAGTACGACGGAGAGCTTGCTGCCGACACTCTGGTGGAATTCATCTATGATGTGAGTAGAATTTTATTTTTATCAGTCTTGGTTATTCTCTTACATCTCTCCCTTGCATTGCAAGTTATTTTACGTACTTTTATGAAACCTAATTTCCCACCTTCCCCTTTTCTTTATTCAATCATTTCACTGCTTGAATTCTCTGCATATGAACCTAATTTTCCATCCTAAAATATTTTTTGCCGTCGGTCCTCAAGCGCCCTTCCTCTTGCAGGTTTTGGAGGACCCTGTGGAGTTCATCGAGAATGAGAGGGAACTGAGAGCTTTCGAGGACATTGATGAGGATATCAAACTGGTGGGCTACTTCAAGAATGAAAAATCCGATCGTACGTACTAGAAGCTATGGAGACTTTCAGTAATATTTGAACCAATAGTATAATAATAAAATTTTATTTATGGATTAGTACCTACTATTAGGTATATGACAAATGCATATAGACATATAACAATAATAATTACAAAATGTTCATTTACATAATACTACTAAACCATTTTTAAATTTATATAAAAATCTGTCATGTTCTGTCATGACCAGGTGTCCAATGAACGTGATTTACAAAGTAAAGCGTATCATCCATATTGATTTATTACCAGTATTTAGTATGATTCCTTGCAAGAGTAAAGGATCTGATTGGTTTATCATTGCAGAATTTGCTGAGTATGAGGATGCTGCTGAAGAGTTCCACCCCTTCATCAGGTTCTTTGCTACATTTGATGCCAAGGTACTTTGAACCCTCAAAGATCACCATTGTCTCTTCACTCTAAATTTCAGGGTCCACATCACAAACTCCTTAGTATTCTAGTGCTATTCTCCAACGACAGTAGAATTTGGTGATAGGGTCACTGACTTTTAAAAAGAACCAAAGTCTTCCAACCAAAACTAGTGTGCCATAATATCCAGGGTCCTGGGTACCCTCTTTCCATGCTTGAAACACATCTTCCTTCTCTTCTAGGTCGCCAAGAAGCTAGACCTAAAGATGAATGAGGTGGATTTCTATGAGCCTTTCATGGATGATCCCATCACCATCCCTGGAAAACCATACTCAGAGGAAGAACTTGTTGAGTTCATCGAAGATCATGACAGGTAAGTCATTTTAAAACATGGACAGTTAATACAGACATGATGATAGATACATACAGATATATACAAAGACTCATTAATATGCATGTTTATGTGTAAGCAACCCAAAGGGTTATAAAGACACAGATAGACAAAATAAAAAAAAAATAGAAAACGTTACTCATCTAACACTGTCATATGTGTCTTTTTTTTAATGCAGACCAACCCTGCGGAAATTACAGCCCCACAACATGTACGATGTCTGGGTAAGGCTTTCTAACTTCAGTAACTGCCACATCACCATTATATATACCGTACACTAGCATATATTTGTATCCACTTAGTTAATCCCTGAAATAAAGTGGCCAGCACAGATGTGTGTATAAATACACATCATTCATACATACATACATTAGCCTCCTCGTACCCAGGGGCGATGTGTACCAAAACCTACCGCAGATGGCTGCAACTTTCAATAACGGTGAACCATCCAGAGATTTTCATGTACACACATATGGTAAAGTTTAACTGATAAAATACACACAACATGACATTACCAACATGAAATATAGTAATAATACAGTACATTGTATATTATTATACAGTACTCTCTCAAATGAGATTATGATGTTGTAGTCTAATGCAGTGGTCCCCAACCCCCGGGCCGTGGACCGGTACTGGGCCGTGGGTCACGTGGTACCGGTCCGCGGGCTGCGCAGAAAAAATAAAAAACTTCAGTCAAGTGATATTTATCGCTAAAAATAGCCGCACAAGCTAGTAAGATGTATAAAAAGCAAATGTCTCTTGGTCGTTCGGCTCTCACTGATTCAGTGTTG
>JAABNX020000090.1:1161155-1172504 GCA_015163995.2 Mormyrus lacerda
CTGGGCCAGGTCACCCTGACCTGCCATCGTCCCAGACAGTTCCTTGTCAATTCAGACAGTTCCTTGTTTCCTATCACGCTGGAACATTTAGGTATTTGCCAAACATATTTTTATAACAACTTCATGTTCCCCATTTCCCATGTTTCTCAGATATTTTTAATTCCCTCAAAAGGTAATACGTAAACGACTAGAATGTTCTATAAAATACTGCAAAAGTATAATGCTCTAAGGAAATCATTTAAATTAAAACTCTTGATCTTAGTCTATTTGTTTCTTTTTAGAACGCATGTTGCTATTCTTTTCTCCACTAAAAAAGCGCGCTTTTTTTTTTTATTTTTTAAAGAGTTATCGTACGTTCTTACGTTATGACGTAACCGCTGACCGGGACGCAGTCACACGTGTGGTGAGTTCCTGCGCTGAATTCAAAACTGCAGGAGTTGATCGCGGTTTGTTTACCAAATTCTACTTTTGAAATTACTGTATTTTAGAATGTCAGATTTAAATGCTATTTCGGCTTTTAAAAGTGAAGTTGCGTCTATTTTGGACGCATTGGTTAAGGTTGCTACGGTAGACATTATCAAACTTTTCGAGGGTCGTTTCATAATATCTCGTGGTGGTGGTCTAGAGACGAATCCGTCTCTGTGCAAAGACGCAGAGATAGAGTGTGACGGGAGTGAAGTCGAAGGAAGGAGTACCCGCACTGTAGCCGTGCAGGCCGGGGGATCGGAAAGAATGGAAAACACTTTGGGTATGTTACACGCTGTGTCCGCAAAAATAAAACGAGTAATCAAGTTTTATATCTGTTTTTAAAAAATAATCTTTGAGTTTTGTTACTTATGTAAGACTATGTATTTTAAGCATTTAAAATAAAATCTGATAAAGCCAGTTTCTAGGCTGATTTTACCATTACAAGTCCTTTTCCAGTTAAACGTCAACCGGAAGTATAACAAACTGAGTTGTTTTTGTTTTTATCATTGTTGTTGTTAGTAATAATAACAATAATAGTAATATCACTCGTACATTCCCAAATTTGAGCATTTTAAATAAATTTATCTCAGTTTCATTTCAAAGACAAATACCTATATATCACATATAAATAATAAAATGAATTATAAGTAATAAAAAACATTTTAAAATGTCTTATTCTGGCAAACTATTTCATTTAACAAATTCTGCTTCGCACAGTGCATAAGCAGAAGTGTCCCAGTACTGAAGCTCAAGCTGGATTTTTTTTGGAAAACTGCGCCAGTGAGGTACCTCTACCTGGGAACGTAATTGAGATCACTGACTATGACCAGGATCCAGTTGACATCAAAGTTGAGGTGAGTGAAGCGTTCACTCTGCAGCTCTGCACGCTGTATTAAGCGCCTGTTACACTGAGAGAATTTATCACAGTGTCACCTGCAAAGCAAATTGTATTAAATTTTTCGGTCTTTGTTTTCATACATAATTTAAAGTCTTGTATGATATTTAAAGAGCATTCGGCTCAGAGTAGCCGTGAATACGAAGAGACTGAGCTTTGTATCCTGCGTCACTAGTATTGGCAATATGGTAAGCCAGGAATTCACTCTTCTGGTAAAAGATTCACAAGTTTTTATAAGGTGTGTTTAGAGGAATTTGGTGAAATTCTTGTGCCACTGCTGCAGGGTGGGGGGCAGGTATGGTGGGAGAAAACGATGCAAGACAAAGGACATGAGGGGTGGTGAGTGGCTCAGTGGACTAAGTCTCTGTGCCCGTGATCGGAAGGTTGTTGGTTCCAACCCCGGCCTTAGCAGAACAGTCACATGTCTGTGGGCCATTGAGCAAGGCCCTAACTCCCAGGGGTGCCGCACATTGGCTGAATCTGCATAAGCATCCCAATTGTTCAACCAAGCTACACCACAACAGCACAAATCATGATTAATTGCTATTAAACACCAATCTAGTAATCAAAGACGTTTGTTACTCACACTAACTCGAAATGTTTTGATATTACCGCTCATTAGAGAGAAGTGCGATGGTAGCTTCAAAAACAAAAAAACACCAAAGTGTGGGAGTATTTCACACTGAACTCC
Source organism: Mormyrus lacerda (assembly GCA_015163995.2). Classification (NCBI taxonomy): domain Eukaryota; kingdom Metazoa; phylum Chordata; class Actinopteri; order Osteoglossiformes; family Mormyridae; genus Mormyrus; species Mormyrus lacerda. The sequence continues at coordinate 1,163,210 of JAABNX020000090.1, forward strand.
AAAAAAAAAGGTTGTCAGTTGCACAGTTTGTAAACTTGACCATAGCTGACATGGGAGCTCATCCTTTTTCCTCGAGCATCTGAAGAGGAAGCACGTTGGCTCACTGGATTAAGAGGACATATCTCGGTAAATTAGTTATGCTAGCTAGCTAGTTAGCTAATGTTAATAATAAAAGCTGTTCTACTTCATGTTATGAGTTGTAACATCAGTTGTGATAATGTCAGCATTACACCTAACGACTTTTCAAGCGATTTTTCAGTCGCAGAAGAATTTCCAGTGCGGGACAGAATCATGAGAGTTTTGCTGGAGTTGTAGCGTGCTCCCGTCATCTCAACTGTCAGGTGTAAGGTGGTCAAAATAGCCGTCTTAAGACAGTCTTTCTAGCATCTCTTGATGTTCCGATAAAATCAAAAGCATTTAGTATTATCATGAGTTTTAAGTCTTAGCTCATGCAAATAATAACATGGACATTGTCAACAAGACATCGTACCTCTCCTGGAAGATAGCGGCTCCCTGACTGATGTACGGTGTCCCGGAATGTGTATGTGCAAGTGTTTCCGTAATTTTGCCTTAAACAGCCTCACTTGCTGACTTTCTTCCATTTCAGTGCAGAACTGTGATTGTAAAATTTAGTTGCAGCAGAGTGCAAAAGGACAGCAGAATGCAGAAAACACATTTCTATCCTTACTGTTAAAATTTTACATTTAAATTTAGATGGATTGTTTGGTTAAAGGAAAACTTATGTAGTTTTGATATATTTGACTGTTGCTACATTAATCCAATATCAAATCATCCATCAAAACACCTGTTTGTTGCAGCCCTACATTATATGATCCCCCTCTTTGGTTTTGGTCAGGAATCTAGCGGCAGAATTCTGAACGAGCTGCAAAAGAAACAAAGATTTAATCTCCCCCGGGTTAAAATAATTACGGTAATCCAAGCATGAGGTAAGAAGACCATGCACTGCCTTTTCCAGTTCTTTATGATTAAGAAAAGGTGCACCCACAGCATATTTAACTGGAAAAAGCTATGAGAAGTTTTTACAACGAAATTGGCCAAAATTCAGGTTGTTGTCATGAATAACATCAGGTTTCTTACGGCTTGTAGCTAGGGGTGCAAGACAAGGAGGCACTGAATCTGTAGCCACTTCAGAACCAAAAAGAAAAAGTTCTGTTTTGTTTTGATTCACGTCAAGAAGATTTATAGCCATCCAGTCCTTAACATCATTTAGGCACTTCAGTAGTGATACAGGAAGATAAAGCTGCATGTCGTCAGCTTAAGACTGGAAACAAATACTGTGGGTTTTTTTTTTTTTTTTAAAGCATCACAACGGGGAGCATATATCACAAGAATAAAAATAAAATAGAACTTTCCGGAAGGCAGGAACGTGAAGAGGACAATGGCTGGGCAGCCGGCCTCTCTGATGATGCTCTCGGCCCTCACCTAACAGCAAGAGAGGTGGAAGATCTGATCTTCGAAGCTGTTCAGACAGGCGTTTGTAGCAGCGTCTCGTGGTCACCCAGGGGCGGCAGCAGAACTTCACCAGGGTTTTAATCCCCACCCCAAATCCTCCTCGACAAGAACAGCCTCTGCTCAGCCGTCTGGAGGATACGCCTGGTTCTTAGTGTTTGCTAAGAGCCACTGTTCAGTATCTCGCATGCAAGCTCAATATGAGCTTCTGTAGAACCTCTGACTGCTCGAGCGGCGTGGTTCTATTCGTTGCTGTCCGACGACGGGAGACGTGACTGATGTTTATTCCCCCTGTTTTTTGCCGTAGTGTGCTACTTTCGAGTGGACAGACCCCTACTCCTTATCGGTCAAGCAGGAGATGGTAGAAGATGAGCGTTGGATCAATGGTGTACGGGGAAAGGAGCCAAGCAACGCAGAAGGTAACGTCCATCTTCGTAACATATTATTGTATTCCCCGTCATGTGAATTATCAGCGACTTATTTATAATCAGTAAAGTGAACCATAAAAGTTGTGAATGCACAGAAGAATGGAAATAGATCTAGATACAAGTCCAGCACTCATAAATGAGCTTTTATCATGTTTGTTGTTGGGAGTGACTGAGGAGATCCAAAGCTTTTTTATTGTGTCCACCACATATGAAGTCATCTGCCTGTATGTGCGACTGAACTCTTGTGTCTGGATCCTTCTCAGGTTCCCCTGAAATGACCGTAGTTGACCTGGGTACCTCTGTGTCCATCCTGGACGAGAGCCACATAACGGCCCTGCCGGCAGACGGCGTTGAGGGGAGCCGCACGCTTTCCAGGGAAAAGGATGAACCTTGCGCACAGAGCAAAGCTGGCAAAAGCCCCCCAAAGCTCGCACCGTACTGGGGAGCTGAAGACCCTCCTTGCACTTCGTTAGACTGCAACCATGGCATAGGTTACGTTGCCAGGGTCAGCTATGAGCCGGATCCCACAAAGAAAGTTATTGTCCTTCCCATGCCTGATTTAACCAGCCCACACGGAAAAGACACCGAGAGTGAATCCTCACACTCTGCATCCAGCTTTGGCAGCAGTATTGGAAGAGGAACCTCGGTAGATACCTCGTCTTGCTCAAGCAGCCCCGATGTGCTCCAGATGCCTCCAGATCCGGAGGCTGGAAGCGGGATTGGGATGAACTCCTCCAAGCTGCTTAGTCTGTTAAAGCCGTGCTCTGTGCAGTTAGTCAATGTGATGTCAAGCTCAGAAATGGGCACCAAGAGATGGACGTCTAAGTGCGGGAAGCGGGCAAATGTGCCGAAAGACCTCCGAGTGCACCAAGGCCTGCACACAGGGAAGAGGCTGTGCTGTTTCACATATTGTGGGAACGGCGTGTGGCGCGTGCACGGCGTCCCGAGCCAGGCGAAATACTATGAGTGTGACAAGTGCGACAAGAAATTCAAGCGCAGGAAGATGCTGAAAAGGCACCAGCGCTTCCACACGGGCGAGAGGCCGTACTCCTGCCCGAAGTGCCCGAAGAGGTTCACGCTGCGCAAGAGCCTCCGAAGACACGAGAGGTTTCACACGGGCGAGAAGCCGCACACGTGTCTCGTCTGCGGGAAGACTTTCCGTCTGCGGGAAAGCCTCAGGTGTCACGTCCGCTTTCACACGGGGGAGAGACCCTTCGCTTGTTCGCTGTGCAAGAAACAATTCAGGATCCTTAGAAATCTTGACAAACACCTGTTTACACACATAGGTGTCAATGTAAACCGAGCCAAGCCTTGTACAAAAAGAAACGTGATTTAAAATCAGGGTTTAAAAAGAAAACTTTCTTTTTTGCTTGCATTGATTTGTCATCATGAGTGGGAACAATTTACATATCAGTTGTGCTCGAAATGATTCATACCTGTTGTTGTGTGACTTCTGCTTATGGCATTGACATTTTAATGGTGCTGACTAGCAGTATAACCTTTTTACGCTTGTAGACTGAGCACACCAGGCTGTTCCTGGTTTGTCAAACGTAGCTGCATGTGTAAATAATGCCTGCAGTTGTTTCTAGTTCCAGAATAGACGTGTTTGAGTCACATTTTTAGGTTTTGTCTGCGTGCTGATGCTTGGCCAGAGAGGGCGCTCTCGGACCGACCGGTATTTGTCAAATCTCCTTTCTTGGTTACATCACTGTTATATCTTTGTTAACAAAGATGTATTTTTTTATTTGAACAGAACTCTCGTTCTAATGGAGCTCCTGGATGAGTTGCAGATTAAATACAAATAGGCTTTACCTCGTCTTTGCCTAAGACCAGTTTTGTCGACAATCATAGCCCATTGTTCGGATCTGAGATATTTGGCTATGGCAGCATTACCCAGTTCCGGTTCAGAAAGGCCAGAATCCCACAGGTTTCCCTGCTCAATCACATCTTATTTAGCTAATTACCAGTTTTATTAGGTGCATTGGAACAGGAACATTTGCAAACTGTGTTGGATTCTCGCTCTCCAGGAGCGGAATTGGGGAACCCTGTCCTGTGGTGTCTGGCAGTTTGCCCAGCTTTATGTCACCAAAATGATTTGCATTCTTCCTCTGAGCGGGTGAGGCAGGACTAGACAAAGATCATAATTTAGCCCACGGCTCTGTGGCAGTTTGCCAACTGGGGAGGAATCCATGATAACTTTTGACGGGTGATACCATTTGCCGACAGCGGGGATTCCCTCCATTTAATTTTAGAAATTATTGTTATTTTGCTGGCACACACCCCCATCGGCCCCCCGGGAAAATGCGATATGGCCCAGTTCTTTCTGCTCAATCCTCAGTCCTCCACCGGGGCAGTGGTGGCCCTTCTCAGGAGGGGCAGTGGTGGCCCTTCTCAGGAGGGGCAGTGGTGGCCCTTCTCAGGAGGACGTCGATCTGCAGGACACAAAATGACGAGGAGTTAGCAGGTGCGTGCGTCACCTCGGCCATGAGATGCTGCACAAGGTCAGCGTGGGCGGTCTGCCAAAAACCACAAGATACTGAATGACGGACATGTAATTGTGGGGTGGAAGTGGCGGTCGCAATTATCGGTATTTGCGGCCTGTCGGGACTAACAGATTCGCTGCATTTTTTTCTAAGTGCCTGAATAAAGCTGAGAACTGATAATGCAGTGCTCTTCACTTTATTAAAAATGGACTTTTTATGTTTTGTTTGGGCAGTTTGCATGCTAGAAATGTAGCTTTTATATTTGTTCCGAACTTATCTCATTTTATACTTTATTCTGTATGTTGTATACAAGTATGACTAACCGAACACTGTCAGCTTTTTGTATTACTTAAAACATTAAATAAAAGGAATAAAGACAGTAAAGTGTTTGTTGATTTATAAAATACACCTGGCCCTGGGGTTGATAATGCTATGAGTGAAATTTGACATCTGTGTCTAGTCTCTCGGTAATCTGAAGATAACTCTCAAGCCAGACCAATCGGGTCAGACACTGGTTCCAGTTAAGCCATAAGTGCGGCGTGTTCCTGGAAAGTAGCATTGGTGTTGTGGATTGCGGTTCTGGGAATTCACCCTTCGTGCCAGCCGTAATCTGTCGTCAGAGAGCTGCAGTGAGCATGTTCCAGCTGTTTTTACTTTCACTTTTGCTACTTGTGCCTCAGCTTCCGCTTGGGTAGGTGAGCAGATAAAGCACCACGAAAAGCGGCTGACCCATCTAAGGCATTACATTTGTCCAAAGCAACGTACATTAAACGTTTTTAACCAGCACCCTTCTGATCATACATACAATGTCTCACTGAACAACCCATTACCTTTTGTAAAGACCTGTAAATGTATTCTTCCAGTGAGGACATTTACTTTCGGGACCCAGTGAGGACATGGTCTTTTTGCCTATCCCATCTCACACGCTGTGGGACACACAGACAGGTGACGGCGAGCGCGGGGGTCCCAGCACTGGGTAAGCCAGTGTGCAGTGGTCCTGGGCCCACACTGGGTCAGCCAGTGTGCAGTGTTTCTGGGCACTAAAGGCGTTGCTCATGGGCCCATCAGGGAAATCACTCTGCCCCCCAGGGGACCCGATCACGCAGACGTGCGTCTTGTAACCCATTGAGGCGCATCCCTGCCCCCATGGTCATGACGTAGTTTCATAATTTATGCACAAGGGTCTATAAATTGCCCTGTCATCCCCCCGTACGGCAGCATCATCACATCGCCCCCTCTGTAACTTCAGATGTCACGCTAACCTTATAGGAAAAAGAAAGGGCAGGCTTGCTTGGTTAAAGCGAAGTGTCAGCTGTGATTAGGTCACACCCATGATGTCATCCTTCCGTGAGACTGAACCGGGACTCCATCTCCGATGCTGCCCACCCTGGGCATCATCCACACACGTGTGAAGGAAGGCAGAGCATGGGTGGTCAAAACATGCGTTGACACATAAACAGACAAGCATAGTACAGTAGATAAAAATGACGTACAGCAGCACCAACAGCCATATGTTGTGCTATGTAGGAGGTTATAGGTAAACGGAACTGAAGTAATAGGTCTTCAGTTGAGATTTAAAGGCTGAGACTGAATCGGCATCCCAAATATGAGCTGGCAAACCATTCCACAATATAGGGGCCCTGTATTTGCAATACTGATTGCGGTTCTGGGAATTCACTTTTCGTGCCAGGCGTAATCTGTCATCAGAGAGCTGCACTGAGCATGTTCCAGCTATTTTTACTTTCACTTTCATTTCTTGTGCGTCTCAGCGTCTGATCAGATAGGTGAACAGAGAAGGCGACACAAAAAGGGGCTGACCCATCTAAGGCATTACATTTATTTAGCATACACTTATCCAAAGCAGTGCACATTAATTGAGCAGGTCAGACACCCCCTGCAACATTGGGGATTAAGGGCCCAGTCAGTGAAATCACACTCTCGCCAACATGGGATTTGAACCAGCAATCATTCATACAATGACTTAACCCACAAAACAACACATTACCTTTTGTAAAGGCCAGTAATCTTCAAGTGAGAAGTTTATATTTGCTTGACTAGAGCTTCCTTATGGGGGTGTTCCTTAAGCCAGTCCTCAGGGACCCCCAGATGGTCCATGTTATATATATATGTATATATATATATATATATATACACACACACACACATATATAGCTGTGTATCATCAGCATGACAATGGAACCCAACACCATGATTTGTAATAATGTTACCAAGTGGTAGCATATATCAAGTGAACAGTAGCGGGCCCAGTACTGAACCCTGTGGGACACCATACTTGACTTTGGTGGCCTTGGATGATTCATTGTACACATGGACAAACTGATAGCGATCAGTTAAATAAGAGCGAAACCAAAAGAGAGCTGTCCCCTTAATACCAAACGCATATTCTAGACGGTCCAAGAGAATATTATGCTCCACAACATCGAATGCTGCACTTGCTCTAGTAACACCAACAAAGATATACAGCCACAATCGGAAGCCATAAGCAAACCATTCATCACTTTTCCTAGGGCTGTTTCTGTGCTGTGGTTTGTTCTGAATAATTAGCATTATTTTTCTGTTGGATTGAAGACAGCCGATAATCAACTTTTTCCAGAATCTTTGAAATTAAAGGATGATTTGAGCAAGATTTGAGGTAGGTCTATAATTTCATAATTCAATAGATTCAATACTTGGTTTCCTTGAGAACAGATATAATAACTGTTTTAAAGGTTTTGTAGCATATCCAAGCCTAAGAGACAAGTTTAACTATGTTATCTTTTGGTAAACAAGTGGGGCAGTAAAAGGCATCATTCAGCTTTCATTTCAGCGTACAACATCTCGGGCTCACAGTTGAGGAAGGCTAGTGAAGATCCAACCAAATTGAAAACCATGGCAAACTCCCTGGCTGGTCTCCAGCCAAAGACAGTCATGGAAATGGGCCTGACCTGCTCAATCTGTCGGGACATCTTCACTGATCCCCACTTACTGCCCTGTGGACACACCTTCTGTAGAACCTGTCTGTTGGGTATGCAGACGCACATTATGTCGATGGGCTTCCGGTGCCCTGAATGTAGAGCAGATTTTGGTTCCTCCATCCCTCTCCAGAAGAACTTTGCCGTGGCCAGTATCGCCGAGGACTTCAGAATGACCCAGCAGAGAAAGAACACGCCGGTCAAGTGTGACTGCTGCATCCCAGAGAATCGGGCAACAGCTGTGAAGACCTGCCTCACATGCATAGTTTCCATGTGTAAGGAGCACATCAACCCTCACCTGGAGCTGCCCGCCTTCAGAGAGCATCGCCTCACTGAGCCACTGAGGAACCTGAGGAAGATGAAGTGTCCACGGCACGAGGTGTATAAGCGCTACTGCTCAGCATCACAGACGTATGTGTGCAGGTGGTGTGATATACAGGCCAGATCCACTGATGAGGCAATGAAACTGAAAACCATTAATAAGGACATGAAGGTAAGTCTTTGCTGGGCTGTCTGCTTTCACTGAGGGGCTGAGAAGGATTTCGTATTTTGCACATTGGTCGTCTGTAGCTGTCTTCGTGATTATGATATGCAGTGTTTTGTTTTGTCGCTCCATTTTTCCCAATGGAGTCAAAGAGACGTTTTGTATTACCTACATTCCTGTAGTGTTAGCGATGCGGATAACCTTTTGTTTGATTAATTCTGTGCACCTGCAACTCATGCCACCGCAAGCTGAGGCCACTTTGCAGGCTGCTAATCCATTTGCCGTGTGGGTGGGGTTGACATCTATTGGAGGAATCATGTGACTGAGAGAAGCCTACTGGCATCTAACAGACAATCAGAGTCAGTGTTGACGTATCACCACAGTATTTTCGCTATTCGTAAAAGTGGAAAGAAACTCAGACAGACATTATCTTTCAATGTTATCATTAAAATCACACTAGTGGTTCATTGACGTCATTGTTCCTATTGTTTTCGCATTTCTTACTGGCAGTATAAACATACGTAGGTTTGCATGTCTGATCCAATATGTGTATCGATGCGTGTCTGTAACAGCATGTGCACTTATGCCAGATACTTTTCCATGTATCATCACAGGAGCTTCTGGAAAAGACGCTGGATGGTTGCGTGGCCAGTATGAGGAAGCTGCAGATTACTATGGTCAGTTTTGTGAGTTGTCTACATTTACATTCACTGGCAGATGCTTTTTTTTTTGAAAGCGACATACTGTAGAGAAGGCAGCGGCAGCCAGTCCCTGGAGCAAGTGAGTGGTTAAGGGCCTTACTGAAGGGCCCAAGGGTGACATCGCTGGTGACTTTCCAGTCCCAGGCACAGTCTCTGAGCCACACACCACCCCTCACACAGTGGTTTTACATGTAAAATTATATTTATCCTCCTAGAGCAATGTTTCCCAATACGGTCCTCGGGTACCCACAGACACATTTTAAGGGGAGCTTAAGTGGAGCAAAAATGTGGCCTGTCCGGCAGGGAGCTTAGAGGAAGCAAACAGATGGACCAACTGTGGATCCCTGAGGGCCAGATTGGGAAACACCGCTAGAGCCTACCTCTGCATCCTGTTCAGGTCAGGTATCCTTCCATTTTTCATCAGTGATGATGGAAACAAGGCGCTGAAATCTCATTTGTGTAGATATCTCCGTACATTATGGGAACTGAAACTCTAGTAGCAGGTAGACAGAAAAAACACACTTCTGATTTTGCCAGTTACCTTTTGTAGTTTTCCACGTTTTGTTGTTCATAAAATATTAAAGAATAGTTTTGCAAGACAGCTTAAAAAGCACAAACACACACACACACACACAAATTGGTCTTCCTATCTAAATGGGGACCATCCATTCATTTCTATGGGAAAAAACCCTAATCCCAATCACGACACCCTTAACCTCTACCCATCCCTAACCTTAACCATAAGTAACCAACCCAA
>JAABNX020000090.1:1182063-1214887 GCA_015163995.2 Mormyrus lacerda
AGAGAAAGGAGCCCTATGAGGAACAGGATGTGATGTCACAGCTGAAGAACAGAGAAAGGAGCCCTATGAGGAACAGGATTTGATGTCGGCTTCACCTGACCACGCTGAACTTGAGGCTGTAGTTACCCCCACTCTGGATTATGGGGGGGTAGCACATCTCCACAGTGGATGGGTCGGCACCCCCCAGGTACTTCTTCTCCTCAATGGCCTTCTCCACAGACTCTGCTAGCTTGTTGTGACGTACTTTCTGTGTGGACAGGGGCGTGTGAGGGAAAACGGGGTGAGAGTCAAGGTAACACTGCAAACGCTGTGCGACAGCAATGGCGTTTAAGAACCAAGGCATATTAAGGACATCCGGCGAACAGTCAAAGCTTTAGTTCACCGACGCAAGTGTTCTCCATACCTCATCCGCATCCACAATCTCCATCACTCTTTCCTTGAAGAACTTATTGAAGACCTCGCTAGTAACACCCGCAGCCTTCCTCATCAGAGCCAGCTCCCCATCCTCCTTCACCGCCATAGTATAGGCCACCACAGCGCTGATGTCCACCTGCGATACGCACAGCAACAACTGAACGTGCAATGCACCAACCCACACACACTTAGCCAGTATTAAGGTTCAAGGTCTAGAATGCACCTAATGGACAAATAAGACACTGAAAATATACCTGTAATTTGTGCTTAAACTAGACTATTAGAGCTGTGAAGCAAGTTGGCCATGAACCTCGCTTCCCTTGCGCATCTATATTAGAAATCCGTTTCATTTGACCTCTTGCTCTTCATCGATTTTTTAAATAGTGATTAACTACGCAATAATGCACTTTTCTTCCCCCCAAAATCTAAAACTTCAGGCATTGTGCTGCCTAAAATTCAGCGACAAATGTAGTAGGAAAAACTGTATTGCGCGTATCAACAAAGCTTCAGTTGTCAGCATGGTGCACTAAAGGCCGAGCATCATGTATTTTTAGATGCGACGCCAAAAGATCTTCCGTTGCTCTTACCTTCTCTAGGCCATCTGCTGTGATCATATCATTCCAGCTCTTCATGTACTCCCCGGGAAACTTGTCCTTGATGAAGACGCCAACAGTCTTTCCCTCCTTGCTTGCGTGAATGGCCTCCAGCATCTTCTCAAAGTTGGCCTTGTTGCTCTCGTTCTGGGCAGGTGACAAAGCACTCATCAAAAACGAGTAAATGTACACAGCACAAGCACACACTTCCACAAATTGAGCGGCACATACAGAAGTTTCATATCAGAAGTTATCATGGGGCACGCAGATGACATGCCCGTCTTAAAAGTCTGATCGCCTGCAGGTGATGTTTCCACCACAATCGTACTGATCATACAAACCACCACAAAATAACTTGCGGTTACGATGCTTAATGAGGGGGAAAAAAACAGCACTACAAGTAACAAAAACAGGATGCAAGAAAACGGTCATACCTTCTCTCGAACAAGCAGGGTTATGGGAGGTACACCATTGGCATTCTCATTGCCTTTGGTGACAGCCACCTGCTTGAGGAATTCCACCTTCTTCTTGCTGGCCATGAAGAGAATCTTAGACTCACAGAAAACCATAATGGTGTCCGTCAGCTCATAACCAAAGAGCCAAGTCTGCAAATGAGGGAGACAGTTAAAGTCCAGTACTACCAGTACAAATGCATAATCTCTGATCACGTTTGGCTAAATTTAACACTTCAGGACAATCAAGTAAAGCGGCTCCGAAATCAGACACTACAGAAAAAATAACTAGCACTATCTGAAGTGGTAGATGGACTTACCTGCAGGGCAGTAGACTTGGCATAGACGATCTCCTCATCGACCCCGACTGATACCACGATAGCATCCACCTTTCCAAATTCATCTTCCCCTTTCTGATATCGGGAGAACAACATTACAACGTGTTCAGATTACTCTTCCACCTCACACGTTGCTAACACGCTGAATATATACATGGCTGATCATTCTATTGAGATTAAACACATGCCCCAACTAAATAAAATATGACTGTGGGACACGATGTGCGATGAAATGAGAAAACCAATCAGCAGGCAAACTCGATCACCAGCAGTTAGAAATCATTAATGATGTTATTTGATTATGTTAAATAAGTCCCTTGTTACATTACTTTTGACCCAGATTTATAGTACGTCACCGCTACTGCATTAACTCGACCGATTGTGACTGCAATCTAGCTCAACTTCTCGGACAGCCTCCGAAAAGAAACGTTTCTGTGTGTCCAGATATTTCAGATCCCACGCGATGGTAGAAACGGCGGATGGTGGGGGAGAAAACGACATCACGGACGATTACATGGAGTTGTGCTCCGATGGATGCACAGACGGCGAGACGTTTCGGCTAGTAGGAAGCGGGGCACCAGCGTGTCCGAGCCGGGCTAGCACGTTAGCTAGTTAGCATCTTTAGAAAAACCATCAACATCGCGAACTACTGCTCTTTGTAACAGTGCGGCACATAGACCACATACAAACGCCTATCCCGTTTCACAAATGCCGTGCAGCCGGACGAACAGACGCGTTTAAGCGACTATAATTCAGCGGCGGGGTGATGACAGAGGCCTTCACGCACGCCGACTCGGTCTCGCGCCGAGCCGCGAGCCTGGGAGCGGCACGGGGGGGTTCGCGTGCTCCGCCATCGCCCGCCGTAGCATTTCCCCACCCGACACCTGTTCCCCGGTGCGGCCGCAGCATAAAGTCCCCATCTCCTTATTTCAAATCGGCGTCGTTTGCTACTTTACCTTCCAGTTGGCGTACAGCCGCTTGATTCTGCGGTAATACGCTTCCTTGTCTAAGTTTACCGCCATAGTGCCGCTTCCTCCAAACTCCAGCGCCCGGCTTCAGCGTAGGCCGGTTTTTGGTCCCAGAAAACGCAGTATATACGCCTCGGCTATATAACAACGCGCCCTTCTCGAAAATTTGGAAAAATGTTTATTTTTAAAGAAATTTATTAATTTAAATATGATAATTTTTATTCTTCGAATTTTTAAAAAGTCCCCCCCCTGTTTAAAAATTTACATATTTAATCTATTGATGTTTCCCAAATTTAGCATTCCTATCGGTGTAATGCATAAATAAATCAAGTTGATTCCTTGTTTCCCACAAGTAGAGCCACACTGGTACGCATACATTTATTAAAATTACTCTCCTCCCCCTACCCTCCCCCTCTTCTCTCCTCCCATACTGATAGTTGTCGTCTACTAGACCCACTGAAAAAGCTTATCTGCTATTCCAGCGGTACTGTGCACGCTGCAGGAAGTATATTTTATTACTAGTGTAATGCCAAAGTATTTTACTTTTAATGTTATGTTATAGTATTCACTGCGTTGTTAATAAAAAAAAAATCTGTCACGGCATGTTGTTCTTACTACGTCTAATTTAAATTATTTATTGAACTTTAGTGCTTTTTAGTGAGCTCTGCCTTGGCCATGCTGGCTCTCCATCTTCTCTTTTGTTTCGTGCCTCCCCTCCCCCCGCTCCTGCCATTAGCCAGTAAGACAACATGCGCTTATTTCCCGCGCTTGCTCGCGCCCCGCCTCCATTGCAGACATGGCCGCAAACTGCACAGACGGCGCTCATTTCGTCATACGCCATAAGTCTGCGGGGTTTCGCGAGATCCCGTTTAGCTCCGTTTTTTCTTCAGAATATTTGTTCAGATGATCGGCGGTTACGGCACTTTCCCCAAATTGCGTTGAGTCATAATGTAATAACTTTTCAGTTGGTCGGTTATTTTATATTAAGTCGGAACGATTCGAAATGAATACAATTAAGCTAAACTAATAATTTACTTAATCACGCTTCTATACATAACTTAATATTTTGGAATTGCACTACAAACCCTGAGTGCAGTAATGGTTCATGACTAATGTAATAAAAAGAAAAAAAATATCCCCTAACATAATTTGTCCTCTCAGCCAAATATTGCACACAAGTGGACCGCTGTTCTAATTCAGTATAGACATTGTCGTAAGCTGATTACACTATCCGACATCAAATTTGTTGAATATCAAATGACATCTTTCAAACACCCTTCATAAACAAACATTTTTAGTATATTTAGTTTTGCTCCAGCACGTCTGGTTTTTCTGTGATTTCAATTTAACTTTTTTCATATACAATGCATTGTACACATAATAATGCAATTTTGATACCAGTCTTATAAAATCACCAATAACCTGTCATAGACTAATTTTTTGTACAAGCTAGTCAGCAGGGTTTACTGGCAGCTTGAAATTATGTAAACGTACAGGTTTGCTGCTGCAGGTCCACTGACAGCGACCTTTGTATGAACTGTGGTCCGCTTTCCGGTACTGTCACTCAGTACCCGAAGGCAGACCACAGATAAGAAGGTTGCTGAAGGACAGTGTAGTTGCAGCCAAAATGGTGACAGTGGAGAGGCAAGCCTGGGAAGAATTCCGTAACGTCGTTGATGGATTTGTCGCTGATGGATTTCTCAAACAAGAAGTCATATGACTATGAGGTACACTTCAAGGATATTGTACGTCGTTTTCAAGATCTTGGATGTAGAATGAATGTCAAGATGCATTTCCTAGACTCGCACCTTGATTACTTTCCTGAAAATTTGGGTGAGTATAGTGAGGAGCAAGGTGAGAGATTTCACCAAGATAATAGTGAAATGGAGTGATACCAAGGACATTGAAATGTAAATATTATGGCTGATTATTTTTGGAGTATGTACAGACAAAATCCTGATATTTCATACAAAAGAAAATCATACCGTCACAGTGCTAAGTGACCAGCAAAGACATGATGAGCTATTTCTTTAATGTAACATATGCTATAATATGTTGAAGTTTAATTGTAAATTATGAGAAAACCGGATGTGTGGCGGCAAATTGGAAGTCATATTCAGAAACTACATGAAAGACTGTAGAACATGCACTTGTTTTTGTTAAATCACCTAACAAAAAAATTTTAAATGTCGGCCGCTGTTATTTTTGTTACTCTCTTTTTCCTTTCAGCGGACAAATGCCAAACGTAACTTAAGTTTCCTGGGTGGTCCACATTTATCTCCATAATCGTATTGTCTTACACAACCATTCTTAACACTATATTCATACATTTCATGCTACTCCATGACATTTTATTTTATTAGGCATTCATTTATACTTCGTGCCTGTCCGCCATTCTGCAAAGGACCAAAAAAGAAAGAAAAAAAAAAAAAACGCAGATTTCTCATTTCCTAAAAGAATTTTACAGAATTTAGAATCCAGTAAACCAACCCAACCCCTTCACCAGTTCAGTTTAACAATTCAAAGTAATTCAACAACAATTACTGGCAACCAACAAAAAAAAAAAAAAAAAAAAAACCCCAACATAAAAGTAATGGGAAAGGAGATCTGGATAACATTTCTTGCCAAGTAGTAGAAAACCCATCCGTTTAGGAAGCTGCCCGTGTGCCAAACTTGGCTGGCAGGAATGTGTTCTGGAAGGGGCTTGGGTGTGCGGTACGATAATCCATTTTAAGATGTAATGAGAACTGGCTACTTTACACCAACAGCTAACTGTTGATTTGTCACCATTATATATTTAAAAAAGTTAAATGTATAAAATATGCTTAACATGTCACCCCACCGGAACAGCTTGTTGGAGGGAGAAATAGTGAAAATTAGGATTGTCTATTCTACATGAACTAATTGCTCCATCGCCCTCATTTTGTTCCTCTGACCATTCAGTTTTTATCCCCCCGATTTGTGACTCCGCCAGTCCAACCCCCCTTTTGGTCCTTGGTAAAGAAAACTCATTTGACAATGGTGGTGGAGTTCTGACTTCTAATAGAGCACCAGGCCATGAAGACATCTCTGGAAGGAGACGGAAAAGACAGTCAGCGTCTGGCACGCGCCGAGCACATGCATACCTGCAGTGGTTGGACGTGCGCATTTACTCACTTGCAGTGTGTGGCAACGCATTCGTTGCTGCAGTACTCGCGGTCCCAATCTTTACTTTCCACGGGGGGGTTGGTACAGCCGGCGCGGACACATCGTCTAGGGGGTGCAGAGAGGGGCTCCTCTGAGCCTGGAGACACGTTTAATTCTACTTCCATCTTGGAGGGGGAGGTGGGCGCGAACAGGGAGAGAGGGACATACAGAGAGAAGAATGTTCAGTTAATATCGTGTAAAATAGTGATGATCTGGACAGAGGCATCGCAAATTAAGTTTCTGGTTTCCCTTACCTCTCCTGAGGTGAACTCCTCAGTTTCTGCAACATCCTCAGCCGCAGACACGGTGCAGGAAGTCACCATGGTCGCGGACTCCTCCACCTCCAAGGCCAACGTGGGGGTGGAGGTGGCGGGGACGGGCACAGATGAGGTGATGGGGGAAGCGGCAGTCGCCGCTGCCGTGGTTACCACAATAGGTGTCGCCAGCTCAGCCTGGACCGGCGCAGGGACAATCTTGATCTGCAGGGGAGGGGGCGGGGTCGCAGTGACAGACGTCGACACCCCGCCACCGCGAGGTTTGGCCTGGAGGGGCGGTGGGGCAGGGGAGTGCACCATCTGCTGGAGGCGCGGGGGTGGAGGAGCATGCTGCATCTGCTGCAGGGGCGGCGGCTGGCGAGCGGCAGGGGTGGCTATGGAGGGGGCGATGGCCGCCGACAGCGCGCGCGCAGGGATCACAGTCACCACCGAGGTGGGGATCTGGTGAATCTGGGCACCCCCTGCCGCCAGCACCTGCTTGGAAATTATGATCTTGGTGACGGTGGGGGGGGCAGGAGAAGGGACGGGGGGCTTGTGCGCACCTGTGCGCGAGCGGGTGGTGACCTGCGGCAGGTCCAGGATGATGTTGGAGGTGCAGATGTTGGTGATGGTGTTCTGGTCGGGCGCGTGGTGGGGGATCCTCGTGGAACGCACGGGGCTGGGGGCGGGAGGAGAGGGCGCTATGGGGGCAGCGGGCACAGCAGGTGTAGCAGGTGCTAGGGGCGTGACTGAGGTGGGAGGAGGAGGAGGAGGGGAAGAAGATGTGTCCATCACCTCAATGGATGTCTGTCAGAAAAAAAGAATGAAACACAGCTAAGACCTCCACACAAGATTTCACATTCGCATTTATCTTTCTCCAGAAACAGCAAGTCAGTTTAACGACTGACTAAACAAATATTACCATACAAATAGTTATAGGTTATTTGTATGGTTAAGTTATGTGAACGAACACACCAGAAGTCAACAACACTTCACATTCACTTTGTGTGTCACACTCACAAAGAATACGCACAAGTTGGCCTCATTCCAATGAAATGGACTGGAAGCTACAGACCTGCGAGAGCTGATTTGCTCTATAAGCTGCCAGAGCTTTCAGATACTCTTTCTTGGCCGCCTCAGTCTTCCTCTTGTACACCTGTGAATGATTTTTTTTTAAGCAGAGTTATCCGGAAGTTACTGTACAAACACACATACCGACACCACTACCATGTGATTTCATCATGTGACTTTGTGACAATGTTATCAATACCAAAAGTTATTAAAAAGGCTTTAAGTTAGGTATTGGTTAGTACTCATAGTAACTTATGACAAACTGCAGGTGCGAGACTACTACCGTTCCAGAAATGATAGCCTTTAATCTTTTCCTATGCCAGTACTGCCATAGAATAGCTGCCATCATAAGCGACATGTGCTTTCAACACATGACTTCATACTGGCACTTTAACACTGTATTGTGCCTCGATTAAACAATTCAATTCAGAAAAACTGTACAGTCTTGCACCACTACATCACTGCACGCTTGAGTCTACCTGCTTCTGCTCCTCCCCCAAGCTGTCCCACATGGAGGCAACGATCTTGGAGACCTCTCCGAAGGTGGCGTTGGGGTTCTGACCCTTGATGGCGGCCTGGGTGTCCCTGAAGAAGAGTGCGTAGGCCGACACCGGTTTCTGCGGCTCGTTGGGGTCCTTCTTCTTCTTCCCCTTTTTACCCACGGCTGTCGTCACGCCTCCTCCACTCGACCCCAATCCCATGCTGCTCGCCATGGCCGGCTTACCCCCTCCGCTCCGTATGCCGCCAGGGACAAGAGCCGGAGGGGGAATCGAGGAAGAGGAGAGCGGAGACCCAGAGAGGGAAGGGCTCAGGGAAATGACAGCGGGAGAGACGGACAGAGAGACTGGCGAGTCGACCAGTACGCTCTTCTGGGAAAAAAGGGAGGAGAGAGAGAGAGAAAGAGAGAGAGAGAGAGAAAGGGAGAGGAGGAATTAGATCTCTGTGAGGAACAGAAATCCTTTTAGTCTAATATTATTCTTCCAACATGTGCAAAGAGCTTCTTATGCAGTCTGTCATGTTCAGACCAGCGTGTTTCGCATAAACAGTATATTACTGACCTGCCTGAAGTCGTCCATATCATCACCCTGCAATGAGCCTGTTGGCGAAGGAGTGGCGGACAGCGGCTGGTCTGGCGACTGTGAGCGGGGCAAAATCGTCCCGCCGCCGAGGCTGAGTCCCAGCTGGGCGCTAAGCTCCGACTGGTCAATAGTGGTCAACTGGTTATGGCCCAGAAGGCCATGGTTCATGTCACTCAGTGGCACATCTATAGTCATGGGGGAAGAGCTGCTGAAATGAGAACCAATTGATTGTCCAAGGTCCTGGAAATGGAAGCAAGATGGAATGGAAGGTCAAACATCTCTTAAAACACAAGTAACATACCAATCACAGTGCTAAGGTGAGCGTTTGTAAGTTTTAGTTGTTTACACTAGGACACGATTCAAGATATAGTATTAAAATGCACGCGTACCATGCCCAAGGTAGAGCTCAACAGAGCGCCACCTGCTGATTGGTTCATCACCCCAAGGGTCAGGCGCTCCAGACCCTGAGAAGGGGGGTTGACGAACGTGGAGGCGAAGGAGGGATCGTTTCCCCCAACTACGGCGCTCCTCACACACGCCTCGGTCCCGGAGGGGTCGCCCGTCACGCTGCCGTCGGAAAGCTCGGCGAAATGACCCACCACGTCAGAGACAGCCAACGCCGAGTCCGGGTCCAGGGAGATGGGCGGAATCTCAAACTCTTCATCTCCCAGACTCGGGGTGTGGAACGTCTGAGGGACAATAAACAAGCGGCGTGAGGGGAGACAAATGCACTGGAACCCAAACTGCCGAAAACTGTAATTCACTGGCTGGCATGAGGACTGGTGTACCAATCCAACATCTAATTTCACAAACGGAAACAGACAGAAGGTTTATGTTTCAGCACTGACTTTATATAATGATGAAGAACTTTGCTGATCCCAGGGTGGGGAAAAATAACTTTAGGCATTATGTCACAAACCCCATAATTAAAAGACTATTAGCACTCTTCCTTGGAAGAGATGCAGGGTAAACGACTGCATCAGCATAGTCCATACTCCTACCTGGGGAGCAGTTACAAATCAGTGCAGCAGAGTAAACTATTGCTGTGAAAACTGACTCTAAATTGTGCACGCTGCATTACAGCAGTCTGTAAAATACTGAGAGGCACGCAAAGGCAGACAAACCTCAGATGATGAAAGGAAGGTATGGCCTCCCCCTGAAATGGTCAAGTAATTGTCACTGCCACCGGGAAACTGCAAAAAAATAAGACATCTGAATGTTTACACAACACGTGGTACAGGCAGACGCTACCAGCTTCAGCAGGTACTGGACCAGATGCAGGGAGGGTAGCCCGTGATTACATATCATTATAAAAGGCATTGATGACATCCAGCTAAAATACTTTCTGACGTGTACATAAAACTCGTGTACAATATAAAACAATTTTCAATAAATTAATCGGCAGAAGTATAGGGACAATAATGTAGTGATGTACTGTGAGCTCAGAATACAATATGGTTCCACCTTGTTCCCAGAATCGTATCCATTGTACGGCTGAGAGTCCAGGAACTCCGGGTCAGACTGCGGTGTCGTGCCGTCCGACAGATCAGAGTAAAAATTAAGATCCATGTTTCTTTTGTTTAAAAATGTCCTTCCAAAATATGGATATTAATCAATAAAAGCGAATGCTGTGTCTGTCAAGGCCTTTACATGCGACAGAAAACGAATCCAAATCACCGGTAAACAACAAATTCACCTACATTAACATAATGAACAGTGTATTTGATTTTCCAGATGAAGTAAATCACACACATACATTAAAGAAGACGAAAACCAATCAACAGCAACACCTTCGCAGCCCATTATTTTAGCGATACGCGTCCCCATCCTGGCCGTTCTGGCTAGACACCTTGTGCCTTTAACACATTGTTGAAAAAGGCTAAATGACACGCACAAAAACAGACGGGACTAATCATTAAAAGCAAAACGATCACAAAGAGGATAAACAAGTAAACCTGCCAGACAGACGCAGCCCTTCCCACAATGCTAGCTTCGCATTTTCACAATTACCAGCTAGCCACCATGCCTTAACGTATCGGCCACTGCATACTGAAGCTGAAATAGATTATTTAACTTAACGGACTCGCAAAAAATGCACCGAGGTGTAAGCGATAAACTACCGAAACGCTATAAGAGTTAAGACGTCTCGCCTAATACCAATAATAGTTAGCGAGATATCGTTAGCTTTTGTAAACCAAGGACAAAACAGAACTACAATGACAAATCCCGTCCTGAATTAGTACTGCGATACATTCCTTTGGCGGTCAATGTGCGTTTGTCTTGAGAGACGATAAAACTTTAAACCAAACCCTGCGTCAAAAAAATAAACAGTTAACCAGACACTTCCAAAGCATTAGTAACAGGCAGCTTGTTATCACAAGGATCTTCGCGTCCTCCGGCCATCAGAATCAAAGCGCTACGTTGGAACGAACAACACCGAGCATCGGGAGAGGTGAAAACCGCGTCGCCGGTTTATTCAGCGAATTTATCCAATAAGAATGCCGAGTATAAAACAGCAAGGTTTTCTGAAGTATTGTATAATAAATACATAATAGCAGAAATTTTGAAACGGAAAATGGGTTTCGGAAAACCCAAAGCCGGCAAATCCTTCCCACATCCCTACTGCGCTGCTTCATTGGTTCGGCCCGGAGGCTGCTAAGTGCAGCGCATTAGATACTTAAATGTTGTTCATAGCTCACCCTGTTCCAAAAGACGTTAACAGGTGTGACACATGTTTAGATTAATATACTATGTGAAATAAGTTAAGTATAGTATAGGATTAGAATGCGTACATTTTTAGCTTTCCTATACCGACTCAGCTATTTCTAATGCAGAAGTTATTGCAGGTGCAGTTAAATATCGCCCAGTAAATCTGCACAGATAGAAAATGACATCTGACTCAGCACGTTATTTCCCTTGAAGGTCCGCTAACCGAATATTTACCCGATCCTACATAATAGCCACGCAAATATGTATAATAGAAAATGCAAAGAAATCGATAACACACTGGAGACCTCACAAAAAGTGATCAGCCAACTATGCTCAAAACCAGACGCAGAAAAGTCAATCGTGTCACCGGGAACCAACTAGCAGTTTCAACGATTCCGTTTCTCCTCGTCATGTACATCAGTCAAAACGTTATTGGCATGGCGGGATGACTAACAACTGCTACACTGAGGAATAACGTACAAACAACTTTAAAGGTAATTTCAATACAAAACACACCACTGCTCCATAATTTAGTCTAGTCGCACGCGTTTTAAGTGTTATGTTTGGCTGAAAAGCGAGTTGACTTTTTGTCGCAATCCCATTTATTTAAAAACTTGGATAACAAGCATACGTTTCACTAAATGTGGTGTTCTACTTAGAAATGAGATTGATTAAAGTTAAATGTTTGGCCTTTAACTAACCAGTCGATTGCTAGGAAATCTTTCCATTTTGTCTCCAAAGGTTTAAGGGCCGTATCTTTGTAACTGGATAGCTAATTAGTCCAAGCAGTCTGCCTTCAGTCTAAGTTCATACATAGCACCTTGCTATTGGATGGGAGTTCTAGCTAGATTCAAATAAGTTTCAGTATATTGAAACAATTGTGCTCCGTGGCAAAATATGTGTTTATTTATATCTGGATTCTAATTAGGATAAAATGACGCCTTATATCCCTTTCTTACCTCCATTCTCTTCTCAACATAGACCCGACTCCCTTTTCTCCTTTTGCTGATTTACCCAGCATTACACCATGGGAGCAACTTCCGGGGTTCCTCGCGTCTGCGGAAGGAGCGTCATGCGTCGTCACTCATTGCGTCATTCTAGCTGCCTGGTGTAACAGTAGTGCTAATGTCTTCCTTAAACGTTTACACATCATATTATAGTCCTAAAGACAGAACAACGTTTGTAATTCGTTCATGGTCTTATGTCGAGTCGCGTCCGATAGCATTTACGCCCGAGGTCCATAGTAAATAATATACGCTGGTCCAGAGATTGCTAAAAGCCGGTATAGTTGTGAGTGTATCGCTTAGTTTAACCGGTGCAAGAGTTATGCATATAATAATGAATATGTTTTGGACAGCCACAATATCTGGATATGTCAGACGTCCGGTGTTCCCAGATCCAAATGCGAACGCGAGTGTATAATAGTATCTATTTGTTCTCTTGGGGAAATTGGGTAGTTTTAAGACGAATTATTACCCTAGAGACACAGACTTGCATACAAGTTAGAGCAAGTTTTGGGATTGTGGCAGCGTCCAACGGAGCCTCAGTGTCACACACGACGAAAAAATACATTCCCTGACCGGGAATCGAACCCGGGCCGCGGCGGTGAGAGCGCCGAATCCTAACCACTAGACCACCAGGGATAACGGGTCTGCCTTTTTTCTCACTTAGGTTTAAATGTAATTAAAAATTTATCTAAATTTGCATTATTTACACAATTACTGGTATTTGTATGAGGATTTTCCCAGTTGCTGTGATGTTGTGCTTCATTTTTGCAACCCTTCCTTTACCAAAACAAATGCGGCAGGAATCAGACATATTCAATACATTATTCAAATCCTTTCATTTTAAGACCTATCTGTTAGTATTTTTTTTTCAGGTGGATAGAAATAAGGAACACAGGGTAAAACAAGCAATGAACCATCATCATAAACAGATTTACTAGAATAATTCCGAAACATACGCAACTTCTGTCATAATATTTTGTATGATACTGGCTGGGTTACTATTATTCAAATTTCCATGGTGTGAGAACTGTCAGTATACAAGGACACATGGTATGAGATTTTCTCATCACAAAAAGAGGCACGCAAGAAAACCAGTGGAGTCCGCTAAATCCATCTGTAGAATGTTATTTATATTTCATATCACAGAAACAGAGTCAGTTCATAAAACAATAACTCATTTTTTGCAAGCAATTCAGCAACTCTACATTGTACAATACACCCATCTTTCTAAACCTGGTTCAGCAACTAGCTCCACCCCCCAACCACCCACAACCCACCCTCACTATAACAGCCCTTGCCTCCAGCCAGTCTAATCCAATCAGAAACAAAAACATCTTTCTATATCAGAAACACACACAATGAGAAGACCTTTATATGTTCAGTCTGGCATTTGGCTCAACAGTATAGTCACACTTGGTACTAGGTACTTCTGTACACGTCTCCACGTGAGGTTCAGAGGGAAGGGGAGGGGCAGTTTGGACCCTGACGGAACGGGGCAGTTAGTGTGCGAGGGACTTAATCAGTGACTACTGGACAGGGGTCGCCTTCAGGCACAGCCACTGCCACGATTCCTAATTTTCACAGCTCCTGGGAGGTCTGCTTCCAGACAGCCCAGCTGGAGGGAGGAGGGGGAAGGACAGAACAGGGGGAGGAGTGCTACACCTCCAGATGGGTAAACGGAGGGAGAGGGAAGATGTGAGTTAGGAGTAAGTAAGGAGGTGGGTGTTCACCTGAAAAAAATAAACTGCTCATTTCCAAAAAACTATAAAAAAGTAGAAAGAACCAAAAACTATCCATAATGAAATCGACATTTATAATAACAATAATAATATAATAAAGAATGAAGAATAAAATAATGGGGAAAAGAAAAGAGTCATGATCTTAGGGGGAACGCCGGGGGGGGGGAGCTTGGTCAATCCTCAGAGCTGGAGGAAGAGTCAGAATTTTTGGGTGCCATGATAACATCTTCTAATATAGCTGCCTCCCTGTCAGAGCTGTCGTATCCGCCCTGCGACAAGCAATCTCCCCCGTCCATCTCCAAAGCCCCGCTCTGCATCTTCACGTCAAACGCCGGTGCCAGGAAGTGTCGGGGCGTCATGTCACTGCCGTCCTCCAGGCCTTCGTCGTCCATCATGTAGGCCCCGTCCGAAACCAGGGTCTCGCCGCCACCTCCTCCCAGCAGAGGGTCTTCCAGCTGGGCCTGGGGAGGTGGAGCGTAGAATCGGCCTTTTTTGGGAATATTTTCTTGGGAGAGGAGCCTATGGAAGAGGCTCTCTGGAAGAAAACCCTGCAGGAGTGGGGGAAAGAAATGAAGGTATAACGACATGTGCAGAGAGTAGCTTTAGCGAGTTAATTAGTGCCATCGCAAGCAATGGGAAAAGGGAGGAGAGCTGACCGAGCTGCGAACTGCTTCGGCCCACTCTGCTGCTACAGTGTAGCTGACATTCTCCTCCAGACACTCCCTCAGGTCCTGTAGAGGGACTCCACCCCCAAGCTGAAGGCAGAGCAGACAGTTTATTAGTTAATAATAAAGGCACTTTACTAATCCCTTGTGACACAGACACATATACACAGGTGAGCACAAGTTTGGCAGCGAAGGGCAGCCTCTTGCAGTGGCCCCCATGGAAGTGTTAAGCGCCTTGCTCAAGGGCCCCCAGACATAACTATTCCGCAAAGGCCGGGTTCGAGACAGCGACCTTCCGATGACCGGCACAGAGGTTTAGCCCGCTGAGCCACACGCAGGCCCACGTTTGAGTAGCGCCGTAAGCCACTGCAGAGCCTACAGAGATCAGCAAACTCGCTCCTCCCGGGCTCACGCTCACCTTCTTGCCCGTCTTCATATCTATGATCTTGACTCTTTCAACACCCGTCAGCACGGTCATCTCCTTCACCTTCTCGCTCTTCTTCTTCCTCCTCCGCTTCCTCTGAGCGCGACTGCTGGCGAGTAGCTGGAGGCGGGAAGACGGCGTCAAGGCACAGAAGCGGCCGAGCTTCATCTTGCCGTGACCGCTCCCGCATCACAGAGCAGACCCACCTCCAGCACGTCTCCTTCCACCTCGTACTCCGGGTTCATCTTCAGCCAGTGGTGCAGGTCCCTCCTACGCGGGGCGCTGTCACCGGTCAGGACCGCGCCCGTCACGGCATTCACTACCGGCACCGGACAGTCCGGCTCGGACAGCTGTCCCAAAAGCAGAACAGCAGGGATGACGTTAAAGAGCCACCCCTCCAGATTACCCGCTTACAGTATTCCTTATTCTATACTTACTGCAAGCTGATATTTGCACATGGTGAGCAATAAAATTTTGCTTTCAAAAGCTAAAATACTGCGACTGAAGTGACTCCATCCAGGTCATAATGAAATCTGGGTCGACAGTCGGGTAATTAAAATATTCATTTTAGGGTCTATTTACTGTGTATGTGATCCCCATTTTTTTAGCAAAATTGGACAAAATATCTCAGAACGGTTCCTCTTTTTTCCCCATCCACTCTTAGCAAGCACACGCCGCCTCGGGTTCCTCAGAGAAGCGCAGCCTTTTCCCAGACCCTGCGTGCGGTTCATTTACAGCGTACCTCTGCGTCCCTGTGTTTCCGGCGGGTGCTTGCTTCTCCCCCAGCACCGTTGGGCAGCAGGGCTTGTTTGGAGAAGGTCAGCTTCAGACCTTCCTCCTGAGATAAGGGTCAGGTTCCAGGTAAGGGAGGCTGACTTCATCACCCTGCCCCCATTCCCATTCCCCACAGCCAGACCCTCACCCTCACCTTCAGCAGTTTGACGGTGAATTCTGTGTCCTGCACCTCACCGCTCTCGCCAGAGGAGGCGCCACCCTTGCGGACCAAGCGGGTGAAGCCAAGCTCCTCGCCCGCGGCCTGTTCCTCAGCCACGTAGCTGGGCTGCATGTCAGCGATGTGGCGCCGCCCTGCAGGCCAGCGCCCCGTCAGCACCGTCGTACAGATGCTGTCGAGTCGGTTAATCAGCACGCGGTCCTACAAGAACAAAATGAGTCTTTTCATCATAAATCTTTACAGTAAAGCAAGCAATCCCAACAACACACTTTCTTCCTGAGATTCATACCCAGCAGGAGTCTAACACGAAGTGAGCAGTGCTGCCCATTGAGATGGATGCATGGATGCAGAGGGGGAGCACTCACTTTGGGCCAGTCTGCTCTCAGAGCGTCGGCGAGCGTGTCGGTGGGTATCCCATCCTGGGAAGGCGTCATGGACAGGACACTGTTCTCCTCATCGATGTCGCACAGCTTCTCGGGACCTGGGACAAAGCGAGAGCCTCAGTTCTGGCTGGCGATCGAGGCGTGACGCACATTCACGCAGCTCTCATACTCCCGCTCGCTCACCTCTCTCCCGGTCCCTCTCCACCTCGCTGTCTCCGCTCTCGTCAGAGCTGCCCGACCGCCTGGATGAGGTGGAGTCAGAGTCCGATTCAGACTCTGAGTCGGACGGGCCGCCCTCCGCCGCCCTGGCCGTGTGGTGGCCGCCTCCTCGGCGCCCCCGTCCTCGGTTCTTCTTCCACACCCAGCAGCCACGGCTCTTTCCCATAGCCCCATCCGGCTGCGCCAAGAACATGGAGGGAGAGTCCACGCGACCCGGAGACCCCGTGCTCGCCGACACCTCCCCGAGCAGACGGGCCTCCACGGTCGCCTCCTGCCCCTCCACCTTCACCCCGGCGCCCTCGCCGTCTTCCTGCTGCAGGCCGTGAAGCGAGGGCGTGGAGCTGCGGGACGCGGGCCGCGCTTGGCTTTGCATGAAGTCGAGGTGGGCTTGCAAGAAGGAGAAGTCGGGGTCACGAAATATGGAGAGCTCCGTGCGGCTGACGCCATGCCGGGAGGCACCTAGCAACAGCTCATGGTCGTGCTGCGGCACGCGCCACCAGCGTGGGAGCTCGGAGCTGGGCTGCACCAGTAGGAGGCGCTCTTCCAGCGACGGGTGGGGGAGGACACGCTCGCGCAGCCGACTGAGCAGGCCGATGCGATAAAGGGTGCGAGAGGCCCGCTCCTCCGTGATGGGAGCCACGGACTGGGAGAGGTCCATTATCTCTGAGCAGCAGACAGAAAGCAAGCCAGTTACTCCACTTGTCTATGTCAGAAAGCTCCCTCCACACAATGATAAATCGATATGCACCGAGGACAACATTTAATCTGGAGATTGACCTTCCTAAACTGCTATATAAGTACCATTATCACCAAGACCCTATTAAACACCACTACAAAAAAAAAAAAACCAGACCCAACAATCTCTTGCTCAATACTAAGGCTTAATTTTAAGGGTAATAAAATCCACAGGGGAATTTAGCATAAAAGTAATCCTGGGCACTGCAGCCTCACATTCCCACACATTCGTCTGACGATCCTCACCGTCCCCAGCGGCGGGCCGTAGCTGACACACTCTCCGGCACATGGCAGTAAAACCCCGGAAGTAGCGGCTCAGGCTCTCGTCGGTCTTCTTATCCAGCCGGGCGAAGGTTCGGAACCTGTTCCAGTCCAGCTGACCCTCCTGACCTGGGCCCTCAGCCTTCACGCGCTCCACGCCGAACGTGGACACCACGCGGTAGAAATCGCACTCCTCCCTCCGAGTCCACCTGCCGGGATGACAGGTAAGCCACTGACCAATCACTGGACCGGTTAGCCTTCTCGACGAAACCCGATTGGACGGGGAGGCTCCTCACCTTTGCTGCCGTTCCTGGCGCGCAATCTCCTTCAGTTTGGAGGCTTGCTCGCAGCGCCTCCTCCGTCGGTCCCCCTTCTCCGCCGCCTCCATCTTCAGTTGCTCCCGTCGATAGCTGCGCTGGTAGGCCGTGATAAGTCGCCGGAGCCGAGCCGTGAGCGACGAGCTGGTCGGCCATTCGCACAGCCCCGTCTGGCCCACAGTCGGAGTGTCGGCTGTCACTGCCTTGTCCTCCACGCAGATCTCCTCATCCATGGGGTCGGTCTGCTTATAGCCCAGGATGCGGTCAGTGATGGACCAGCATGAACTCTAACGCCCAAGAATCGTAACCTCTACAAACAGACCACTAACCTCTTCATAAGGCTCTTTGCTTTGTCTGGTGGCCGGTTTGAATTCGGGATCCTCCGAGTACTTATCGTAGTCTCCCCTAACAAAGACCCACAGTTTGCTTAAGCAACCCATCGTGTCTTTCAGAGCTACATAACAAATGTTCTGGCTTACTCAAACACACAGAGAATATTCATTTAAATAAATTATTTTTAGAGGTGACATGGTGGTGTGGTGGTTAGCACTGTTGCCTCACACCTCTGGGACCCGGGTTCGAGTCTCCACCTGGGTTACACTTGTGTGGAGTTTGCATGTTCTCCCTGTGTCGTCGTGGGAGTTCCTCCGGGTACTCCGGTTTCCCCCCACAGTCCAAAGACATGCTGAGGCTAATTGGAGTTAATAAATTGCCTGTAGGTGTGCATGTGTGAGTGAATGGTAACAGTGTGTGAGTGTGCCCTGCGATGGGCTGGCCCCCTGTCCAGGGTTGTTCCCTGCCTCGTACCCATTGCTTCTGGGATAGGCTCCGCGACCCAATACTATAAAGCGGGTTGGAAAATGAATGAATAAATTATTTTTACTTTCATGCACTACCTGCCACATTACTGCCTACAGTAGTTGCACACACAGATCATTATGATTGTTATGTTTTCTGTCCAATGGTCTCTTTCTGGGTCCCATTCATACCCATATCCCTCACCAGTATGTCCCCCCAATTCAGTCTGGAGCTAGAAAATAACATCTCACAGCACACTTACTGAGTGTAATTATGTACGTGACAAAACTTTGAACACATCACTCAGTAACACTTTAAGGATGTTTTTGGTAATTTATAAACACATTCATAACAAATAATAATGCATTCATAAAGCATTATAAACATGCCTATAAATATTTATAGAAAGGCATAACACAGTCATGCTTTATGACGCTCAACTAATGCACTATAAATACCTTTATAATGGTCGATATAAGCATTACAGATGCTATGTACTGCATTATAAAGGTATCGGTGCATTATGGATGAGAACTTCATAAGAGTCCTAATGCATGATGAACATGGCTATAATGTGTTATGCCTTTTTATAAATATTTATAGCCCTGTTTATAATGCTTTATGAAAGCATTATAATGCATTATGAATGTGTTTAGTATTACCCATCACCATTTAGCATTTAGAAGTGGTATCAGGAGGTGCAGTCGCTCACCCATCACCAAGGTCAGCGTCCGCAGAGTGCTGTTCGGCGTCGATAGCTCGGTCATCAGGGCGACCGGCACGGTCCAGGAAGCACAGACAGGGGTCGGCACGCATCGTAGTGTACATCTCATACCCTGAGAGAGAGCGGCGCCAGACGTCAGCCAGCACCCCCAAGGGGCAGGTCTCGCTCATGCACGCAGGCACGGGCAGGCACACAGGTACACACGCCAAGTCTCCGTACCATGTTTGAAGACCCCTATGAGCAGGGAGCGGTCTGCCTCTGAGTCCCACCAGGCCGACGGCACCTCCAGCTGCTCCATCTCGGGCATCCAGATGTCGATGTCCCTTCCGGGTGGGATGAAGCAGCAATTAATCGCAACACAAAAGGTCATTAGGTTCATCTGGCATTTTTCAATACTGAAGGCCAAAAGAACCCAGCCGCCACGATTGGAAAAAAAATGACACACGCTCAGAATCCTACCAACTGGCACAATTATTAGGTGGATACATTTCAAAACTGATTTGAATAACGGAGACGTGACAGGGAGAGAATGTGCCAAAAAGCAGCGTCATCCAACAAAGCTCGCTAACGCCACCAGCTAAGAGTTACAGCATCACAAGCGCAGACCACTCGATTAACGCCATAACTGGCTCCGTCATGAACCTCCCTTTCAATTCCAGCGCTGCAAGAAATATTTCGTCTTGTAAAATCTGAGTGCATTATAGCGTATGGGTTTGTCTTAATGCTCAGCTAATGTAAAAAAAAAAAAAAAAGCCTTTAAGCTACAATCTGTACCAAATTTTGCAGTTCGCTTGTGCTTTGAAGGAAAAAAAAATGGCACGTGTCATGTGATACCAGGCAGCCAATGAGCTGTGAATACTGTGGAATGGGCCGGTACCTGGCATCGGCTCCACGCAGGACACTGTCTGCATGTTCTCCTATCACTTCCTGTCTGAGGTAGTACAGCATGCGCACCCTCAGCAGCACCCTGGGGGGGGGTGGTTGTTACATCATCAAAACACACAGAGAAACAGAAAAAAAAACAGATACAATGCAGAACTATATCACGCTGAACTGCAGGTGCCCTCGCATCTCCGCCAGCGTACTTGTTGCACTGGTGTTTGAGGTGTTTCCGGTAGCTGTCGTCCAGCAGGAGGGAGTCGGGGTTGTACTTCCGGATCCACTCCACCTTCTGCACATCAAAGGAGCTCTGAGCTTTTACCCTCTTCCCCTTCCTTCCACGGGGCACGGGGATGGAGAGGCCTGCAGCAAACAGAGGCCATCAGAGAGGGGTGCCATTTTGCACATAACTGAGTCTAAAAAAAAAAAAACTTTGGAGCAGAGGGCATACCGGAGTGGTTGAGGAGGGTGTGAGGGGCTCGGCCGTTCTCCGGCGGGGTGATGAGCTCCCAGATGAAGCTCTTGATGTTCTCGTCACCACGGTAATGCAGCAGGCAGAACACCAAGATCACACGGCAGATGGTCTCCACGTCCCGCTCACCCAGGCGCCGCTTGCACCGGGCGTGGGACAGGATATCCCGCCAGCGCCCCCACCTGGCAGAACACGGGGAGAATATGCGATTCCGAAGGCTGCTCCCCGGGTCCGTGGGATGAGGGATCAGAGAAGCAGGTAGAGGAACCTACCCGTACACCAGCAGGTGCTTCTCAACACGGAAGCAGTCTGTGCGGCCGTAGCCGCCCCCTGAGTGCCGCTCCGAGCGGCGTGAGGCGCGGGCATGCCGGGAATTGTGGGCTGTGTACTCGTCCTCGCTGTCCAGGTCCGAGAAATCGGCCCCGCCCTCACCACGGAGGGTGAACTGGCGAGTCTGCTTCCTCACACGGGGCGTGTCGATCACCAAGGTGTTCTGCACAAGGGCGACAGGGAGGTTCAGGACAGGCTAAGACAAGCCGGGTCTGGAGACGCCCATTGCCAGGTTCACGCACACACCTTCCTGTTGATGGTGTCCATGTCTATGTCTGCCTTCTTGGCCCACTTCTGCCAAAACTCCGGATCATCCAGCGCAATGTCCGTCCGGTTCTCAGATGCAACAAAACTGGCCTGCAGCCAGAAAGACCTCAGTAAGTTGCATTCAAAGCCGCGGCGATCATCCGAAGATGCCGCAGAACGCATTCCGATATACACACCTTGGAGAAGGTGGACCCTTTGCCTTCGCTCTCGATTGTGATGGTGGTCGCCCTCCTCTGCAGGATCTGATCAATGTCCTCCTCACAGAAGCGGCTGCCCTCGTCGCCTTCATCCATGATGGCCGCATACGCCCCCTTCCTCAGTAGGTCCTCAATCTCTTTCTTGGAAAACTGCTGGATCTGGTAAAGGGACCATGTCTAAATTACAACCTGCATGTGTGGAAACATCCAGGGAGCGTCCATAAAGTGTACAACTTGCTCTGAGGGTGCTGCCACGGTATGCGGAGAGTCTCACCCCGTTGACACTGCTGTCCTTGTTGCCGCTCATGCTCTGCAGCACGGCACGGTCCAGGCCCAGCTTCAGGCTGGCCTTGTCCAGCATCTCCCGCTCGTATGAGTTCCTGGTGATCAGGCGGTAGACCTTCACCGCCTTGGACTGGCCGATCCGGTGACATCGTGCCTGTGCCTGAGACAGTAGAAGGGCTCAATCTTGAGGCAAGGCCCCACAATGTGTCAAACTGGCACATCCTCCATGCTCAAGGGCAGACACGCTCACCTGGAGGTCGTTCTGGGGGTTCCAGTCGGAGTCGAAAATGACACAGGTGTCGGCAGCGGTCAGGTTAATTCCCAGGCCGCCGGCACGGGTACACAGCAGGAAGACGAAACGGTCAGAATCGGGCTTGCTGAAGCGGTCGATGGCCGCCTGCCTCAGGTTACCCCTGACGCGGCCGTCGATGCGCTCATACAGATACCTGGCGGCGATACGCGACAAAGAGAACATCCTCTTAACATCTGACCAAACTGACACCGAGGCAAGACGGGATCAAGTATCAGCAGGTGTTAGAGGCAGGAACGAGACTCAGATACAGGGCAAGACAAACATCCTCCATTTTGCAAATGATCCTCAAAATAGGTGAAGACTCCATGTTTAATAGAAATTTGAAATTCCAGTAGAAGAGAACTACACAAACTACACAAATGCACGCATGCAGGACATCAGTAACTCAGTTTCAATGACAACCATTTGACAGTGTAAATGACAGCCTAGTGAAGATACAGCCTCGCACAGCAACTCTACTGCGCAGCATACCTCTTGTGGATGAGGTAGTCCTCCAGGATGTCCAGGCACCGAACCATCTGGGAGAAAATGAGCACCTTGTGGCCTCCAGCCTTTAGCCGTGGGAGCAGCTTATCCAGCAGCACCAGCTTCCCCGCTGAGCGCACCAGGGCCTGGAGGTGGAAGTCAGGGGCCAAGGGATCGTAGACCTCCTTCAATTCGGCCACGATCTTCTCCTCTGCCCCTGGAATGGACGAAGGGGTGAGGCAGGAAATCCACAGAGGGGCTCAGCGTCCACGGCGAGGCAGGCAGCCATGGTGGTACCTGTGATGAGGTAGGGGTGGTTGCAGCACTTGCGCAGTTCCATCATGGTGTTGAGCAGGTTGGGCACATTGCTGTTCTGCGTGGCCCCCAAGCTCAGGAAGCTGAAATTGCGCTCCAGGATAGCGCGATAGTACTTCTTCTGAACATCCGTCAGCTCCACCTAGGGGGGGAAAAAAAAAAAATAAATCACACATGCTGTTGAGAGGTGCGCCGATCGGTCACCTCGAGGACGTTGTCGTACACATGCTTGCTGGCATACCTCGA
Organism: Mormyrus lacerda; assembly: GCA_015163995.2. NCBI lineage: Eukaryota > Metazoa > Chordata > Actinopteri > Osteoglossiformes > Mormyridae > Mormyrus > Mormyrus lacerda. The sequence goes on from JAABNX020000090.1 coordinate 1,205,121, forward strand.
TGATGGTCTCCTGTTTGGGAGCCAAATTCTTCTCCACGTCCTCCTTCAGCCTTCTCAGCATCATGGGCTTCAAGATCGCCTGTAGTTTCTGGACCTGCTCCTCGGTCTTGAGATCACCAAAGTCACGTAGGAACTCGGTCTCTGAGGGGAACTGGGCAGGCTCCAAGAAGTGCAGCAAGCTAAAGAGCTCCTCCACTGTGTTCTGAAGAGGCGTGCCAGTCAACAGCACCTTATGTTCCTGAGATAGAGAAACGGCGCACGATACCGTCAAGGAGACCAAGCCCCTTGAAAGAGACGCTTCTGCCACCAAGAAGTTGCATTCCTGTAACAAAAAAGCTCACCAAGTCAAGCATCTTCAAGCTGTCCAGGAGCTTGCAGTTACGGTTCTTCAGTCGATGGGCCTCGTCAATGATCACGCAACGCCAGGAGATCTCACGTAGCTCCGGGCAATCGGACAGCACCATCTCGAACGTGGTTATCAGAGCGTCAAACTTGTATGCTCCTGGGATCAAGTGGCCCTGTGGAGGACAGGAGAAAATTCAGTTATGAAAATTAATGGGGAAGATAAAGCAGAGTGTATTCCAAGGCCATATGTCTAAAAAATTGTGCCTAATTACAAACTAACACAGCAGGTGAATCATCTTGTTACACGAGTGTTCAGTTCTACAAATCAATTTAGGAATGAGAGAGAGAAACGGCATGAAAAGTGCGCACATGTACATATCGCCACTGTTTAATGAAAAACACGCATCTCCAAAAAAATTATTTCACGAGCAAGAAAAAACACATTTAAGAAACTCCTTTACAAAACTGTAAAACACGAGACACCCTTAGCGCGACAAACAGAAACCTCTCTACATGAGCTTAGGTGGATTGTCAACAGTGAAGCAAATGTGTCAATATCAAACAAGATACAAATTAATCTCAATTTACATTCACAATTAACGTTAGCTAGGTAGCTATCAATGTTGGTAGAATTAGAGATATAAAGTAACCCATAGAAACAGGCATCGAATAAAGATGTTACCTAGCATAAAACCTAAATGCTAGTTAAACAAATGACTTCATGAAACAATTTGGATAATCAATTGTAAAACGGTATCAAGAGAGGCAAATGGGCGTATTCCATAAATTAGTAAAAAGTCACAATTGTCAAAGCAAAACATACATGGTTTTCATCAGACAGCGATGATACAGAACCTAGCTGGCCATATACCTTCTCGTCTTTGCAGTACATCTCATACTGCTGGATCATCTGCCGGCTGGCCAGGCTGCCATGGTAGACGATGGCATTCATCTCAGTCCAACTGGCAAACTCACGCTCCCAGTTGGTGATGGTAGACAGAGGGGCAATGACCAGGAAGGGGCCCTGGACACCAGCGGCGAACTCCTCTGACAGCAGGACGATGGACTGGATGGTCTTTCCCAGACCCATCTCATCTGCCAGGATGCAGTTCTGCCTGAAGGTGGTGCGGAAGAGAAAGCCGTCACTAACAAGCAGTAGGTAACTCCAAAAGGCAGTCGAGGACAAGAGAGTCACAAGCAGATGGACCGGTGTTGAAATTAGGCAAAGTAATAGACTGACATATTGGCATATTCGAACAGGAGCGAATGTGTGCGTACCTGTTGTACCAATTGAAGAGTAGCCAGTTGACACCCTCCAGCTGGTACTCTCTGAGCGCATTCCCGTTCTTATACTCACGAGACTCCTCCAGCTTCTTCCAGCAACTGGCAGGTGGGCGGGGCTGCAGGAAACATAAGACATAAACGAAAAATAGAGCGCAAGTTATAAAGTCACTCTACGCAGGTTGACAATCAAATTCTCCCACACCAAGTATAGTTAAAGTTATGACTGACTGGACGACCAGTCAGCAGACAAAAGCCACACGACTCCAGCGTCTCACCGTTCGCTTCAGACGCGGCTGGCGCTCCTGGATCTTCCTGAACTCGTCGATTTTGGTGTCATCGACATCTTCCCTCAACTCCCAGGTGGCATCTTCATAAGGTAGCGAGCACCACTTCACCAGGTAGTACACCACCGGCTATGGAAGCAAACACACACTGAAGGGAGCACAGATACACGGCACAAAGAGAGCATGCACCCTGCATCCAGGGAGCACAAACTGGCACACGACCGGAAAACCGCTTTTACAATTATATAAACTGTAGCTAACAGATCGCGATCTGATCGGAGTAACAAAGTTCTCACCTCTCCATTATCCTTATCCACACTGTGGGACTCGTCCAGGATGCGGTCCACCTCCACATAATCTGGGTTGAAGGGTTCCTCTTCCTGTCCAACATGGCAAAAAAAATGATGAGTCGACCTGGAAAATTACAGCTCTACACTTAAATGCAAAACTGGACGTGTGCATGCACCTCCTGGAAGATGTTCCTCATCTGGGCCATCTTAGTCTTGAACCTCTTCAGCTTTTGGTGGATCCTCTTGTCCCGCTCCAGCTGCTCCATGCTGGCCCACTCACAATGCATATAAGAGCTGGGAAGAGCAGAAACTTTAGTACATTAGGGACCTACAAGGCAGGCAAAGGTAGGCGAGTATAGTCTGGTAACACAGCATTAAAATCACAGAGCGGAGACACGTACTAGTTTTTATACTTGACATAGAATTCCTCTACGTTGACATACTGCCCGGGAGACACCTACAACATGTAGGAGAGTGAATCAATGTTAAAAAAAAAAAAACACAAGTGACTACAGCAGAGCCGCCGGAAGGCCGAGGGGACGCACCTCCTTCTTGGTGATCCGCATGGACAAAACTTTATCCACGATGGCAGCATCCTCCTCACTGGGATTCTCCTGTGAGAAAGAGATTTCTCGATTTGCCCATCCACAGCCTCTAAAATAAGGCCGATCCATACCACCCCCAAACAATGGCTCCGTTCAGGACCACATGAAACCCCCAGAGCGGTGCACTCACCACAAAGAACTGCATGCTGGGAAGGCCATCCCCGTCCATCGCGACAAACTCCTGCTGCAGGTGCTGCCCTGCTACAGGGCCGAGAGCCAGCACTTGGCTCGACGACATGGGCGTGCTGGTAACATCCACGTCTTCGTCCTGCTCGTCCTCGTCGTCCGTAATCTTTATGTCCAAATCCTCGGTGTACTTCTTCCTTTTTATCTGCCGGTTGGAACGTCTCTTCTGCGGCGTGAGGAGGAAAACAACAAAAATTGAACTTACAATAAACCTGACTCTTTTGCTTCCAATTGGTCATCATAGAGACATAGAAGCAGGCGGCACAGCCCGAAACACGGGTTTGATTGCGGTGCAATGCCAGCATCATTACCTGCAGCATCTCCTCCTCTAGCGCACGTGGGGAAGCAGGGGGACTCAACTCCCCTTCCGAGTGGTCTGAGGAGGCTGTCCTCTTCCTCTTTTTGCCTCCAACTGGGGTAATTGTGCTTATGATGGGGAATGTTAAGGTTAGTTCAAATCCCACACCACTTCTACTCACATCTAGGTACAGAACAGGCAGGGGAAACTCACTTGGCCTTGGCTTTACTTTTGCTCTTGCTGCCCCCGACTCCTCCAGTGCCTCCTGCTCCTCCGGTCCCAACCAATCCGCTTCCAGCCTTTGCCTTCCCCTTCTTCTCTCCAGCTCCGCCTCCAGTCTTCCCTCCAATCGAGGACGAGCTCTTCTTCTTGGCCCCACCCCCTCCACCCTTCCTCTTACCCCCAGCAGAGCCGGCTGCTGCGGTGGCCCCCAGCTCCGGTGAGGAGAGCCCAGTCGTGGCAGGCAGCTCGTCCAGGTTAAGGACGCGCGGGATGTTCCTCTCGCCACGGGCCTTGGCGCGGGCAATGGCCTCCGCCACAATCCGGTTGGCCTTTTCCTGCTTGCACAGGGTTTCCACGCGGCGCACGGGCTCCAGGGCCTTGGGGGAGCGCACTGCCGTCATGGAGCTGCCTGCCACAGACGCCGTGGTGGTGGTGGAGGGGCCACCGGCCGCGGATGTATTTATCACCTTGACGACGGAGACTGCACCCCCAGCAGCAGAGGTGGAGCCAGCCTAGTCAGGAAAGGACAAAACCCCACCCCCGAGGGTTAAAACTCCACGAAACGAGCAGCCGGAGGGCTGACACCAACACCACCCAAGGTCCCAAACGTACCTGCGGCTGCAGGAGGAGCTTGAGTGGCACTGCCAACCTCTGGCCTCCCTGGCCCTGGGAGATCTGCACTACCTGCGGGCTGCCACTAGAGGGCGACCCAGTGACTAGCTGGAACTGCAGGCGGAGCACAAAACACCCAGAAACGTGATTGTCGCCAGTTCTCAGGTAGCAGTTGATAAATCAGACCGTTTCGGATATACAAAGTCCCACCATTACTGAAATAACTATGGCCATTCATCCACCTAGCAGAGCTGGGAGTCCCCTTGCTCACCTTGGATCCCTGTGCATTGGGCTGCTGCTGCACCTGCAGCTGGATGGTAAGAACTTTCGGCTGGCTGCCAGACTGCCCCGCCCTGGCCTGTGTCAGGGCCGCCAGCTGCCCCCCCTGCAGAACCAGCTTCCCCGGGAGAGATCCCAGCACCAGTCTGGGCTGCTGCTGCTGTCCGGTCCCAGCCACTGCAGTTCCACCAGCCACCACCGCCGTGCCCTGGCCAGCCCCGGCCTGTGGGGGCTGCTGCAGCACCAGCGTGATCCTCTTGGCCTCCCCCTAGTGGACAGATACATTAACAAACTCATGCCACCTCAGACAGGCTATGAAAAACAACAAAAATAAACAGCTCCTATGTCGAGAACAGCGACTCCCAATCTGGCTCTTAGGGATCCACAGACAGGAGCTGCGAGGGAGCAAAAGCATGGACTGTCACGTGGACCATCTGTGGGTCTCTGAGGATTGGTCTAAAATTGAAGAAGCACACTAGAAACAGACACCTTTACCACTCAGCGCAAAGACAAAAGCAAAACTGAATCTTGACATTTTTTGTTAAACAGAATTTCAATTAACAATAACATCGCATAGCCAAAGGGACAGCCACAATCTGTCAAACTGCACTCAGCTGGTGAACCTATGGATTTAATAGTCATACATCATCATTTGTCCAATAAGTTTAATATCTCACCTGCTGTGGTACTGTGGTGAGGGTGACCCCTGGTGGTCGGACAGAAGCAGGGCTCCCAGTTCCTGCAACTTGTACTTGTGGCTGTGTTTGCACTTGCATCTGGGGTTGGACCTGGGCCTGAACCTGGAGCTGCTGCTGGGCCTGAACCTGGAGCTGCTGCTGGGCCTGAACCTGGAGCTGCTGCTGGGCCTGAACCTGGAGCTGCGGCTGGGCTTGCGGCACAGAGGTGAGCAGGACCTGCTTCAGTGGGCCATTGGGGGACTGCACAAGTCTCTGCACGCCCGTCCCCACCTTCACCTGGCCCTGGGCCGGCGCTGTGGCATTCAAGACTGTGCCCCCTGACACAATAGACATGCCTGGTCGGAGCGGGGTCCCCGTCAGCACCCTGGCGATGGTGACCTTTCCCGCGGGGGAGCCTGCGGCCCCAGTCACGCCCTGCAGCAGCTGTGTCTGCCCCTGGGGACTCTTCAGGATGACAATCTTGGGGGAGGCCTGACCGGCCTGAGATGTAACGGCAGTAAGCTGCTGGGGCTGTTGAGTGGCGGCCAACGGTGACCCCAACAGGACGGTGGCAGCTCCACTGCTACTGGCCACAGAAAGAGGGGTCTGCTGGGCTGAAACTGTTACGGCACTAAGTGTCACTGTCGGGGAGAGGGTCACCTGGGCAGGCTGCTGCACCTGGATAGGAGGCGGGACAGGGGCTGAAACGAGGGACGTATCGACCTGTCCTAGTGCCAACTTCAAAGCTTCCTCGACAGGGTCCGAGGACCCCTGCGTGAAGGCGTCATCAGGCAGAGCATCCAGGTTAAAAAGGGGCGTGTCCTCAAACAGGTCCATGATAGGGTCCGCCATCTTGGGCTCTCCTCCTTCTTTTTCCAAAGAAGGGAAAGGTCCACTGCGGTGACAACCACTTCAGTGGCGTCAGTGTGGTCTACAGAAACTATTTGTCAGATTGTCCCAATTAATTTGCTAATTGAGGTAAAGTTCAAAGAGACCTGAAGAGAAAAACAAAAAAAAACTGAATTCCTTGGTTGCTATCACTAATAATCAATGCTGGTGGTTCAGTCCATTCAAGCAAACAATCAGTCAGGTTAATGACTTATAAACATTTCACCTTTAGGGTACCATTGGTTGTTGTGGTAACAAAATGTGAATAACAGTTCTAAATGAAAAGAGCGGCTAGTGTTTAAAAGACGAGTGTGTTCCAGAAAGGGGGATCTGAAACTTTCACCAGGTTGTACCTCAGCCTCTTCTCTTCTCCTCTCCTCTCCTCCTCGTCACCCTCTCCTCTCTCACTTTCTTGCTTTTATGCCCACCTTTCTCCAGACAGCGTTTCGCTTTCTTCTTAAGGTGAAGTGAATGGAGAGCCACCCATCTCCAAACTCATTTGCAGACAGTCATTTTCTAATGAAAAAAAGGGGGGGGGGGAGACGGAGGTTAACAAACCAAGCAAGCTCTCCACTGCAGCCCCATGTCGAAAAGAAGTTCAGCTCACATTCTATTTAGTGAAGGGCAAGAAAGAAAACATCGACTTGCAGCAGCTATTCCCAAAAAAAGACAGTAAATCACGGAGATAGTAACGCAATTAGCGCAACTGAACTATAATTTATTAGTCCTTCAATGATGTTGTTTAAAACTTAATGCAAGTAAACGTGGTTACAGTACGGAACGCAACCATGCAAACTACACTTATATGAACTTTAAATGCGCCACGGTACACTGATACGACAACAGATGACAATGTGTACGGATCGTTACACAAAAATCATTACACTCAAGCCATCAAGTTTGGTACATATGTACTTTGACTGTACCGGCACACAGTAAATCAAAATATAAACAGAATTAAAATGTTTCTGAATTGTTCTAATAAAGAGAATTTATAGCGAGGGGACAAATGTCACATCGTTATCATACAAAAGCTAACTCGCGAATAAATTAGTGCAGGACTTCAGCTAGCTACACACCTAACAGCTACATAATGATATTGCAAGACTTGACTTGGAAATAAAGAAATGACTATAAAATGTGTAAAAGATGCCCGGGACGTAAATTAGTTGATACTTTTTGGCACACAGTGAATTAACTACACAACTACCGGTTCCCGAATCGGACTCCTTCTTTCAATCTTTTCAACAACAATCCGCATCAAACCAAAGCAACGTGCTACAATAACCATAGCCTCGCTACGTACTGACACTGGTAAGGCCGCAAAGCGCTTCCCATTGAACCACCTCTGTTTTAATGGCAAAATACCCGCTTTAAATGATACCATCCAACGCCCCGACTTTCTCTGTTACAAATTCGGGGTGCTAAATTTACCTTTGCTTCAACACACATGGCTTTCTCCGTCTGACAACACTATGCGAGTACAGGAAACGGCCAGTGCAGAGCAGGAACTAACATTCTTGCCAACACAGGCGTCGACAGTGTTCTTCACTAGCATCATCCGTCGGCCTGCCATTGGCTAATTCCTGCGGTGACCGGCGCGATTCTGCCACGCCATTGGCTAAAAGCCGTGTCGCTCAAACTGGTTGATGGGAAAAGCAGGGCGGGAGACAGAGATAGGCATCGTCCGCCTGAATGGTTCGGTTGAGCCGACAATAAATGAGGCCTAGTTGTAATCACTGGGATTTTTAAAGCCTGCCCGTCGGATTTTACACGGCACGCGCTGTCAAATGCCAAAACCGACGCGCATCCCCTATCGCAAGTGTCACGTGAATGAATTTGCACCGAGTAAACATATATTTTGCTCGTTTAACCAGCAGTATGCATTTAATCAGAACAGCACATGTTTGTGATGTGTATCAGATTAATAGGTATCTTATTGCTGGTCATATATCAGTGGCGGAAAAAAAGGTTAGCGCTGTACTGCCAAATGAATAAAGGCATGAAACTGCACAGCTTTATCGAACGGCCGCCAGACCTAATGGAAAAGGTGAAGTTTTTAAATAAAAATTGAAACAAATGAAGAATTAGTTTCATTTTTCATTGTCAAATATATTTTATTGATACTGGTACTGTCTGGAGTATTACAGTTTAACTAATTTAGGTTAAAAATGGGTCCAGTAATAACACCTTTTGAAGTTCTCGAGAAATTGTGTTTTTATTTCGTTTGACTATTTCACAGTTAAACATCCAGTCATATAGTAAACTGGAATATTCCAATTAAAATTTGTAAAATTGAATTACAATTTTTTTTAATGCAAAACTTAGCTGTAAAATTCATTGGAATTAATTGAAATGTTAAAACTGGAAAGTATATAATTATAAAGGATTATATCAAATTAAATGCATTTGTCAAACAATAGTGTCAAAATTTGTCAAAAATATGACTGAATGTAATGAGCAGTTCCTTCTGAATCACAGCCTTAGTGCACAAACTGTGTTAACTGCTCTTTTTCCAGTCTGTAACAGGGCAGAAAAGGATTATGGGAATTTTAAATATTGAAATATAGTGATATTTTTTTTTTGTCAGTATTTCTTCCCTGCTTTTCATTTATAATAGAGCGATGACACTTCGGGCGTCCTCATGGGGAAACAGTCTTTTTACCTACCCCATCATGCTCTCCGTGAGACAAACAGACACATTTACACCTATGGACAAGTATGAGGGTCAAACTACAGTCAGTCAATGTCCCTGGAGTAATTTGGGGTTAAGAGGCAGAAGGGCCCTTTGGCCAGGTTTAAACCAGCAAGCCTCTGACCATGGGCACACCGCCCTCTGGGATGTCGTAGACAATCACAAATGGACCCCTTCTGTCCTACATCAAACGTACTCTACAGAAGTCCATCCGCATGATACCACTCTCGATGTAGCAAAGATCACAACTCTGGTCAAGTTTATAATATATATCTTCACACTATTGGCTGCCAGTGCTACGTGAGCCCAACATACAATATGTCAGGCTATTTTAGTGCAATATGTCAGGCTATTGAACGTTGTCCAGTAACCAAAAGAATTAGAATTGTAATTTGTAACGGGTTGAATAACTCAGACATGAATGAGCACCTCGTAAGATATCAACAAAATAACCACTTCCTGGGTATTTAAAACAAGATTATTCTCCAAACATAACAGCCATGAACAGTCATACTTTATTTATTTAAATCCAGATCCAGCCAAGTGTATTTATAATATAAAATAGCACAAACCGGAGAGTGACCCTGAAAAGCTGAGAGAGCAGAAATGACAGCGTTGCATGTGTGTGCCTGTCACGGGCGACCAAATGGTGGAGACACAGCACAAATTTCCTGACAATACTCGACAAAGACGAATAGGCTCATGTATTTATAGACACGGATTTTGCGATTAAGTGTGATTAAGAGATTCGTATTAATTGATTTATTTTTTTCGTACTAGTAAGTTTCACCAAAAATGAACCTCATTGTATTTAGTGCCATTCCATTAAGGAGTAAAGCATATAAGAAAGTTTGGTGACACTATATTTGACAGGGCATCAATACTTAGTAATGACTCATTTACTACTGAAGTACAAATCATGAACAAATAGAGTTGCTACCTGAGGTAAAAGATGCGTCAGTAATGATGAACATACATGAGATCAGTATTCCACATGTTATTCACGAAGGTTTACAGAATTAGATATACACACGTGGACAAAATTGTTGGTACCCTTCAGTCAATGAAAGAAAAACTCACAATGGTCACAGAAATAACTTTA